>JAJOZX010000623.1:1037500-1275997 GCA_023014485.1 Bathynomus jamesi | reverse complement strand
GTGATCAACTTATAGGTGCCCGGTTCACACACAGAATCTTGTGGGAGCATGAATATGATGCACGGATGGAAACCGATGAGCAGTATCGTGAGGAGATAAGAGCCATCAAACGTTCAATGGTACTGGATCCTCTCAAATGCGGTGATAGCTTGTTCGGTGGACGCACAAATCCCTTCAAGCTATACTTTCCACCTACGGAGGGCGTAAAACTTCACTACTACGACTTCTGTTCTTTATACCCATACCCCATACCCGTACCCCGTGGGCGCTCCTGAAAAAATAGTGGGGCCTAACCTGCCCTCCATCAGTGAATTTTCAAGAAATTTGAATGATCGCTACTTTGGGCTCTCTTTCGTAGACGTGCTCGCCCCTCGCGAATTATGGATGCCGATCTTACCCGTCGTCATTGACCATAAGCTCATGTTTCCCCTGTGCGTGAAGTGTGCGGAAGAGAATAACGGTAATTGTAACCATACACCCCACCAGCGTAAGATCAGAGGCGTATATACAAGTCCTGAGCTGTCCCTAGCCGTACGCCATGGGTATAGAATACTGAAGATACATGAGGTTTGGAGGTTTCAGAAGCTACCCAACCTTTTCACACCGTATATAAACGCATTTTTGAAGGATAAGGTTGAGGCATCAGGGTATCCGCGAGGAGTTGACACCGAAGATGAAAAGTCTGCCTATATTCAACGTTACCGCGACCACGAAGGTATACAACTTGATCGCGCCCAAATTGTAAAGAATCCTGGCAAGCGCTTTAGTGCAAAGTTGTGTCTAAACAGTCTATGGGGAAAATTTGCACAGAATACTGGCAAGGGAAACGTTCATTTGGCACAAAGTTATAGCGAAGTCTGGGATTATGCCAACGCACCCGATAAAGAAGTCATGGAAATCGTGAATGTAGGTAATACTTACATAATAAAGTACAACAACACTGAATTGGCCACAGATACCTCAAGGGTTACAAACATTCCTGTAGCCAGCTTCACAACAGCCTACGCCCGCATCAAACTTTGGGGTCTATTGCATTCTCTTGGGCAGAGAGTCTTGTATGCCGATACAGATAGCGTGATATTCACAGCGATGGAGGGTGAATACATGCCTGCTATTGGTGAATTCCTCGGCGAGCTCACTGATGAGATCAAGGATGAGTATGGGGACAATGCATACGCCGACTCTTTTGTCTCAACAGGACCTAAAACTTATGGGGTACGGGTAAGGATAGGGAATGAAACGAAATATATCGTGAAGGCAAAGGGTATCACGCTTAACCAAGCGAATCGACAGGTCGTTAACTTTGATTCGCTGAAGGATCTAGTGTGTTTGGACGATGATGAGGGCGAACGGCCTCCCCAACTAATTGTAGGCACCCACAATTTTCGGGCGCAGAAACTGGGTGTGTGAAGGAACTTAGGGGTACGAAAGTGTGCCGTAACACCTATAGGAAACGTTACCAGTTACCTGGTACCTATGACACCGTACCCTTTGGTTACCATAATCTTTGATGGGGCTAATGCTAACTTATTCGTCACACGTATTTGTAACTTAATATGTATTGTGAACATTCTTTTATGTGTCTATTGTTAACTTATTTATTGCACGTGTTTCTAAATATATACATGCTGATTATTTCGTTTATTAAATAAATCGTGCATCGACTTGTGTTTCACTTTGCGTGTATGCGTGTGTACAGTAAAGTTATGCCCCGCCCACTGTAAGACTGGGGACGTGATTCGTCCCGTAGCCTGAGCAGACCTCTGTCCCCGCGTTCTCAGTTGACCTCTGTATACCCTTCAGCTCAGACGTGTATTCTCTCCCGCGTAGAAGAAAATGGCCACATTTAATATCGCTTGTTCAACATTTATGAAGTGGTATTCAGTAAAGGGCGTAGATGTAGTGGATACTGAAAAACTCCCTATCCCAGCCTCCTTTGACTCTTTTAAGGAAGCATTGAATCGTGCGAAAGGTCAGGCTATTCAAATACTTTACGGATATTCTGGCGAGAGGGTTGTAGGATTTCGCAGTACAAACGATGTACTGAAGTATGTTGTAGAACTAAGCTTTATAAAGGCACACGTGCACCGCGTGGTAGAAGAAGCGGCACGCTCAGAGGCTAAACAACAGTTATAGGTAGTGAGCCTTGTGGATGAGTGGTGTGATAAACGGTATTATATCATGCTACACCATGTCGATTACTCATACCCTACGACTGAAAATGTGAATCTCGTTATCATGGACAATCTTAAGTATTTTTACCACTACATTAATATATATCATGATGAGGTTTGTAGTGAGGTTGTGGCTAAAGGGTTATGTGAGTTTTTAACAGATTTTAGAGATGAGTATCGTCTGTTAAATAAAAAGCCTAAATATGAACATATGTTTCTCTCTAACAGCGCCCGGCAGTGTGAAGATTTTTAGGAGAGATAAAACATTATAAAATGTGCTTAGTTCATGAAATTTACCCTGAGGGAAACTGTCTGGTGCGTATTCGGGGGAGTGGTAATGATTAAACATTAAAACCGAAATTAGTTCTTGTACCGGAAAATTTCTCAAAACGCCTACCCAGTATAATGGGGTTCAGCAATTCGGTCAGCTCCGCACAGGTTTCATTAGATTATGGTGCGACTCGCACCTCACGGATCATACGGGTTCGAACAAACCCATTCACGTATCATCAGGGTGAGTCAACAGCCCATCGAACCGTTCCTGCCTGCCTGCATGCCTCACGCGGCTCATAGTCTCCTCAGAGCTTGCACCTAGTGGATGTGCCATAGTCATCTCGATGAATACGATGGAACTCCCTTTGAGAAGCATTCTCAACGCCTCGTACGGTCTTCGTGACGAAGTCGTTGCGTGTGTTCAGGCGGGAAACCGGCACCATTAACTGTGTGCTTGAAACGAACAGTAGACCTGCGAGCAAGCGCAATGTTATTTATTTAAATCTTGAGGAGATGCATAAAATCTTCGCGGTAGTTGAGAGGTGGGCTGAGGACCGCTATAAAATACCAGCTGACGTAGGTATAATAAGAGAGGTGATTAGTGAAGCCTCCTTATATACCGTTGTTGGTACATTGAGTGTAAATAACAATCAACCATGCGTTGATATACGATTGATGTGGAAGAACACGGCTGATAATGGCGTTCTTGTTCCTACACGGAACCGTTTCATCCTCGACAGAATGTTTGAGATCGTTGGATTCCGTAAGCTGAAACCTATATTAGACCCACGCATCTCAGACATGATTTATTTTGATACAGTACTTGAGTACGCTTACACCGCTCTGCTCGACGGATTTGTTGAATGTAGGAATGAGCAGGGAGAGAACGGGCTAGCTCTGGACGCGTATTTAAAAGGTTTAGATTCTTCAAAATATCCTGAGCTTTGGTACAAAACGCTTGAGAGGTACGGTGCAGAGCTCGCCTACACGGTTCATCCCGAAGAGCTGTATCTCTATATGTGTATAGCTGTCGTTGCGACTTGGAAGCTTATTTCAATTGTCGCTATGTCGAGTGAAGAAGAGTTCACGATTGAAAAGCTCGGTACGTTAAGAAAAAAAAAACCGATTGGAAAGGCATGATTATAAACTTGTATTTATAGTAACGCCCGACGATGACGTTTTTGCGCGTGCTTTTGATAGCATTCTAGTAGCGCTTAAGGGCACCTTACCTGCCGAGTGTAAAGTGGGTACAAAAATAGTATTGAACGATATGAAAGCCCTTTACATTGAATATAAACCGCCGTATCAGTTAAACGGTGAGGTGATGCTTGGGCGGTTTTACGACATCGTGCAGAGTAATGGCGATGTTGATGTAGCGTCAATCACCTTCGAATTTAGCGTTTTGCACCGTAGGCGGTAAAGACAATATATATTTTTACTGTAATAATAATGTGATTGTACGTTTTGTATATATTTTCCTGTACGAATATTTTATAATATAACTTTTGATAATATAACTATATATTTTTCTAAAATTTTTGTTAATACTGTTTTGTACGAGTATATATATATAATTAATATAAATATATTTTTCCTGTACTAATATTTGATATAACTATATTTTTCTAATATTTGATTAATACTGTGCTTTGTATGATTATATATTTTCCATGTTTTGTACGACTATATATAATTAATATAAATATATATTTTTCTAATATTTAGGTAATACTATGATTTGCATGATTATATATTCCCCGTTCTATTATTTGATCATATATATATATATATATCCTATTGTATATCCAATAATTAATAAACAGAAGGTTGTAATGGTGTTTTATTTATTCCTTGAACACGTTTATATCAACTTCTAAAACAGAGTAATTGAATAGATAAGTAACGAGCAATTCGGTGGGTTGATGTGAAAGAGATGGCAATCATTCCCTGCCGAGGTGTATTTTTAATTCCATGTTAAACTGTAGGTCTAGTGTGGTGTGAAAACCTTAATCTTTGTCAAAATGAGCAATTCGGTGGGTTGATGTGAAAGAGATGGCAATCATTCCCCGCCGAGGTGTATTTCTAATTCCATGTTAAACTGTAGGTCTAGTGTGGTGTGAAACGCAAACTGGCAGTTCAGCCTTCTATTGGCTGATGAATTAAATACATTGCACTATCTGGCAACTCAGCCTCCTCTTGGCTGATGAATTAAATACATGGCGTTATCTGGCAGTCCTTTCTTTTTAATGGCCCTTTGGGTGGTGAGGAAACCCCTTCCCTCCCATAGAGGCCTCTTAGGTTAGGTATACCCCTTTGGGGCGGTTCAGCTTGGGGGAGAACTCTGCCTCCAAGTTGCATACCCCTCTTTCTCTCTTTCTCTCTTGCTATCTCTTCCTTTCTGCCCCTTTGGGGAGAATAGCTTGGGGGAGAACTCCGCCTCCAAGTTGCATGCCCCTTGCAACCCCATTTTGGGTTGGCAACAAAGGCCTGTACTCTCTCTCTCTCTCTCTCTCTCTCTCTCTCTCTCTCTCTCTCTCTTTCTTTTTTTTTCATCAAAGGGGGGTGGCAACATTGCAACATTACGTAACATTTTGCAATCGCATTGCACTCTACCTTTTTGACACCATACTACTGTTGCAACAAAATTGAATCATTTGCATCTATCTTGCCAAATGATGAGTACTATCTGTACTAAAAATATCTCCAGAAGACTGGGGATTAAAATAAAATGTATTTGGCATGAGTTTTGACACAACAGCTAGTAATACAGGCTGTCGTGCAGGAACATGTCCATTAATTGAACAACCTGTGGGTAGAGCATTATTCCATTTGGCTTGTAGACACCATATCATGGAAATTCTGCTTGGCGACGTCTTTAAAGTTTGCTTTGGCATCTCTTCATCTGATCCTAACATACTTTTTTTCAAACGTTTTAAGGATAACTGGCCATCTTTTAATTGTAGTAACTTCCACAGTGCTTTTTCAGAAGAAGAGGTAGCTTCTCTTCTTCGTCATTGTGATGATCTTAAACAACAGGCGGTAACTTCTGCTCATGAAGCCCTTAAAATTCAACAAACAAGAGATGATTATCGGGAACCACAAGAATTGGTTCTTATATATTTTGGCAAAATTCCAGAAAGAGGAATTCACATATATGCCCCTCATGTAATGCACCAAGCCAGATGGATATCAAAAACCATTTACAGTTTAAAAATGTGGCTTTTCAGAGACCAGTCTCCATTAACCAAAACAGAAATAAGAGGTTTTCAGGAATTTTCTATGTTTGTTGCTCTCATTTACTCTAAAGCATGGGCTATTGCTCCTTTCGCTACAGAAGCTCCAGTAAATGATCTCGGTCTCCTGAAAGATCTCGAAAAATATAGGATAATAAATTCAGAAGGCTCAATTTCTTCAAAAGCAGCTCTTTTCCGACATCTCTGGTACCTCTCGGAATCTCTGCTGCCTCTAGCTTTGTTCAGTAATCAGGTATCTTCTGTAGAAAAAGCTGAAAGTGAGGGAGACTCAGAAATCTAATGAAAAACAGGAATACCTTTAGTTAAAGCTACTCTAGATGCTACAAGCGATATTCTTAAGCTTCAATTAAAATATTTCGCCACAAAGAAGTCAGTGAGGTTCTTCAAAAAATCCTGAGTCCTGGCAATATAATGATGAATTCAAAGAAGCTCAGAAGGTTGCTAAAAGCTTAACTATTGTGAATGATGTGGATGAACAGGGTGTTAAGTTGGTTCAAGACTACAACGAAACACTGACAAAGAGTGAAGATCAGAAACAGTATCTATTACAAGTTGTTCGTGATCACCGCACTCGTTATCCAAAGGCAAAAAAATCTGTTATGTTAAGCCAGTAAAGAATGGATGTAAATTTACCATGAACATAAAAGTTATTCTTTTTTCTCTCTTCTGTGCATTTTAAAATTAAAAATGTCACTTATTTTCAAATATTAACCAGAATTATGATAATAAATGGTTCAAATATGTTTGTTTCAATATAGCTACCAAAACCAATTACTGTATTAGTAAAAAATTTTCAACATTCATACGCGACCTCTAAATATCCGATTGCTACAAATTTCAGAGAAACTGCTTTTTCTATAAATGAAACAAAATAATGAAGAAGTTTGGATAAAGTTTCAACTTTTCATGTTAAGAAGCACCTAAGCACCTTAATATATATATATATATATATATATATATATATATATATATATATATATATATATATATATATATACCCACGAGATGCTCAACTTTGCAAATGTTTGCTACCCGCAATGTCCCGAGCTTCCCGGAGGTAACAAGACGTGCTCAACACAGTCTAATGCAAAGAATTAAAAAATCAACCAACCCGATCATCCAAGCTATCCATGAGTCCTGCCATTTATCCTCTAAGGCTAAGCTATGGACTTCTTGGTACGAAAACGTCTGTCTGTAGCTCCACTTAACTTCGACAGTGCAGTATTATTTCTAATCAATTGTATATATTTATATCCTTAGTATATGAACTGTCAGGCTTCTTGCCCCTTCTCTTGAGTTGGCCTGTGAAGTAAGGAGTTGGTTTCTTATACTCTCTACTTCACATAGCCAGGTACTGTCGGCTAATCTGGAATTGTTCTGAGCCACCCATATGGACAAATATATATATATTAGGCCGGGTCGAAATTTTTTATTTCTTACGTACATAGTGTGAGGTGGTTCAATTAATCATAGTAACACCTTGGTAAAATATTTTTAATTCTGAGGACCCCTACCCCCCCATACCGGTTTCAGTTTTTTCAGAAAATTCGTAAAATTCGAGATAATTTGCGATTTACTTCGAAATTTGTTTATTATTACAAAAGTTCGCTTACAAAACAGTTATATTTATTTTTTAATGAAAAAAAAATTAAAAAATACAAAAATGCATGAAAAAAATTTAATACATAAATTTTTAGCTATTATTGGTAGAAATTTAGAAATTAAGAGACAGAAATTCAATAAAATTTTTGACCTAAAACTAATTTTTTTTAGTCCTTCCATTGACCTTTCCACTCAAAAGTAGGCAGTTCTTTTCTAGACTCTAAAGTATTTAAAATAAATTTATGCCGATTAACATAACCAATTCTTTCCTGGCTAGATTTAGTTACTAAGTTCACACCCCATTCAACGCTTTGGCTGTGACATGGAAAATCTAGTATTTCTAGAGGTTTAGTTCTAATCTGAAGCAATTGCTCATTGGTAAAATTACTTAGCAAAGGTGGAGGAGTGATTATCTGCTCATTCCAATTAATCAAATCAATATAATCATTTGCTAGAAAATTTATAGTTCTTGGTAGCTCAAAATTTCTGCTGCAAAAGGCTGCATTGTGGCTTCTTTTTCTCGTAGCCATAATTTAATTTAATAAGATTTTAACTATATTTTATTTATTACTGATATTTTAAAATTAAATAATGTATTTTAATACAAACTTTTAACATTCTAAGTACCTAAATAAGAATCTGGAAAGAAAAAAAACAAAAATAATGTAATATTGGTCTTATATCCGGTGCTATGAGTCAGCACCGGATTTAACACCCTACCCCCTACCCCCCGATCTCAAAAAAAGTTGGTGAATGGTCTATTCTGAAGTAATTCGTGCCGGGGAACCCGATTTTGGCCATCCAAAAGCAAAAAAATTAATGTTTAGGGTCGATTTTTACGATTTTCGATTTTTGGCCTATTTCCCATACAAATTCATATGGTATGGAAAAAAGTGAGTATCGGTAAGGGGAGGGGGTGTAGCGAAGGTCCCACAGCCTTGATTTTTGGTGTGGATACTACTATTACAAAATGATCACCCTCACAATATGTACCTAAGCAAAATCTTGACCTTGGCCCCTTTTCGACCCGGCCTAATATATATATATACCGTATATATTATATACACCGGTATATATATATAACATATATATATATATATATATATATATATATATATATATATATTATACTGTGTGTGTATATATATATATATTTGCAAAACTAAATATCATAACACCACTTAATATTTAATTTTTAGACTCCTTTTAATATTTAAAATCTTATTTGTAGGACCACATATTGTATTTTCAAATATGAAAATTTCATATATGATATCTCTATCTCTAATGTCAATGAAATCATTGACATTAGAGATAAGTCGTTCCTGTAAATTTACATTTTTCATTGTACAAATATTGTTTTAGGTATAATAATTTCAGAACTTATCCATTTAGTTGACAATAAATACTGAAAAATTAATAGAAAGCATTTGATAAAAGGAAAATATCTGCATTTGTTCATGTTAATATAGAAAAAGAAGTAAATTTTACAGTTTATTCATTTCACCTTGAACCTTAGGACTGCATCTCCTCTTCAGGAAAATTCAAATGAATTCGATCCAAAACGATTTGAATTTACGAAAAAATTAAAATGTTGACCATTTAATAACTGTGAGTATTCTTTAATAGTGTGAATAAAATCGTCTGTCGTTAATGGAACAAAATCGATAAAATATACAGCAGGTGTGAAAGAAATTAAAATATTCAGACCATTAAATTGATGGATGGTTTTCATTTCCACATTCTGTATGATTAAATCTAAGGCAAAATTCGTCATTTTTACTTTCCTTTATTCATGTTGAGGTCAAAAGACATTTTTTAAATTTCGCTAATACCGATTACCAATGCGTAGATGACTTTCATAGAAGGAAATACAAGTAATGGAACACGTTTTTTTTTGTGTTTTTTTAATCTGTTGAATAGACAATCAGTCTTGTATGATTCATGTATGGAGATATGATACCAAAATAAAATATGTTATTATCCAGCACTGAAATTTTTAGCTTTATTTCGTTGAAAATTAAATAATTTCTTTAATTAAACTACTATTTTTACTTACTATGTATAACTTCAAAATGTACGTAGTTCGTGGAAAAAATTGGAAAGGTCACAAAATTGCCAGTAAGCAATTTTCGGACAATTTTTGATATTTCATTTATTTTTTAATATATATATATATAATATATATATATATATACAGTGTTGTGACTTAACAAGTTACAAGTAACTAATTAGTCAGTAATCGTTACTTTTTTGAGTAATTGTAACTGTAACTAGTTACAGAAAATCATGAATATCTGTAACCTTACCAATTTTTTTTTTATGTAGGAAGGAGGAGGTTAAGGGCGAGCACCGCAAAAATGACCCCTCCACAGAAGACGGAGAGAGCCAAAAACAAGGTCTCCAAGGCTCAATGATGCCATTTTTTTTTTAATATAAATTTTGAAAAGGTTGTGTAGTGTGTAAGATGTATATATGTGTAGTGACGAATAGAGGGAGAAGTGTGTGTTTCAGAGCATGCTGGACTGCTCACAGGGTAGATGAGACACGGTAAAAGATCAGCTAAGGAGAACAGTGACATGAGAAACGGGAGTTCCAGCACTCCCTGACTCCTGAGGGCAAAAAGGTAGTAGCTATTTTTTTTCACAAGCCTTTCTCGATGTACATATTGTGCAGAGTGCAAGTTTATTGACAACATATATCTAACGCTAATATGATAAAAGCTTGTTTATTTGTTAAATCACAATCAATTTGAAACAAATGAACAATCTTGGCAAGTATCACTTTTCAGAGAAAGTACTTTTATCAGGCTGAGATGCTCGTTAAAACCAGGAAAAATGTCGAAAGTAACTTTTGAAGTAACTAGTTACTTTTTAAAACAGCAACTAGTAATTAGTTACTTTTTGAGACTAACTAGTAACTGTAACTAGTTACTTATTTGTGGTATTATCTAGTAACTGTAATTAGTTAAAAAAGTAACTGTCAGTCACAACACTGTATAAATGTTTCAGGAAATCTGTATAACTAAGGATTTCATGAAATCCCTAAAATGTTCAAGAATTTCATGTGAGGTTAAGTCGTGATATTTTCGTTGAAACTAACGAAAATATCACGACTTAACCGAACTAGTCGTGAAGGGCGTACAGGTGACCTAACCGGGCATTCAATTAACCTAACCGGGCAGTTGATAATTTTCCTGAAGGTTTAACGAAAATATCACGACTTAACCTTACATGAAATCCCTGAACAGTTTAGGGATTTCATGAAATCCCTAGTTGCGCAGATTCACTGTAACATATATTTTACAACTCATTCGTTAAAAAACCGCCAACGCTGAATGAAATTCTCTACAATATTCGACTGTAACCATGGAAACGGCTTTATGGGTGGAGCTTATTTTCAACATAGCCACTAATCATGTTAAAAGCCATGCCATGACTAAATTATGTCATTTGACTGTGACTGGCTGGCTCTAAAACAAAAGCATGGCAACCTTCGTTATAAGAACAGCATGTTCGTTTTGTTTTTTAATTCAGTAATTTTCTCTGTGACTCACATCAAAGCTTTTCTATAACTGAATTTTAAATGTGAATTATGCAAATTATATATATATATATATATATATATATATATATATATATATATAAAGGTTTATATATCATATAAAGCTGCTTTATAACACGTATATGTAAATTCTTTTCTTCCAAAGAAATGTTCATTCTTCTCAATTCTAAAGAAATTAAAAAAAAAAAATTCTCAAATCTTTTAATTGTAAATTTTACTTGCCAGTAATATTTAAATTTTTTAAACTAATTAACTTTATTATTATTATTATTACTATTATTATTATTATTATTATATGTATAAAATCCAAAAATATGTGAAAGCCAAGTGTAATTAGAAATTTTCTTTTATCTATTTATAAGAAAAATAAAACCACTTCCTCATTTTTCCTTTTGAGATTCCTTCAACTTTATTATTACCTCACATCGTACAGTTGCTCTTATTGTTCGTAGGACACTCTTGAGAACAGATAGCGACACCTGGCATATATTTGTTGTGTGTACTACAAACAGTTGTAACATTTTATGAATGAATCTGGGGTTTAGCGATGATTGGTTGACTCCTTGTCAAATGTCTTTAAAACATAATTATTTCCATTCGTCACTCTGGTTTCCATATTACTAAGGAAACATAAATGAATAATTAAATATAAATTCAAGAAGGGGATATATATTAACAACGAAGTGAATTAAAAATGGTCTTGTAAAAACCAGTGGCGGCTCGTGACTAAAAATTCTAGGGGTGCTGTCTCTAAGAATGGGTTGAAATAATTACTGAAATAAAAGGATGAGCATTGAGCAATAAATAAAAGTTTCAAAAGTTATTGAAAAAGTTATTCAGTGAGCTCATCCTTATATTGTTCTTGATTATTTCAATTGTAAATAAAAAATTTAGGGGTACTGCAGTTCCGCAGTGCCTACCGACGAGCCGCCACTGGTAAAAACTAAAGAAAACCTTCGGACGTGATTACAGTGTTCATGGTGTTGGCAAGCCTGTGACATTCTGAACTGATGTTTCAATGTATAAAGAGAGCCGTTGGTATGCATTATTGCGCCCTGAGCAAATTCCAAATTGATTGACTTATTTATTTATTTATTAATTTACATTTAATATTGAAGATAGATTTAGATATTATTTTGTGTTATAACAAAGACAGAGCAAAAACCTGATATACAGGGTGACGCAAAAGTCGCGCATCATAGGAATTTTCAGTGTTGACTATAATATATTTTGTTTTCTTTTAGGTAGGGGATGGATGCGAAATTAACAATAGACGAAAGGGTGAGCTTAGTTTTAATGCATGGAATACCAAGTAGTACAAATCGATGAATCGGTACAGAATTTAAATTCTTTTACGCCACCCTGTATATAAATACATACACATATATAGGCGGTTTATGAATAAAAAAAAATGTTTTGATGTATATTAAATTTTAATAACATTATAACATTACCAGATTAATGGGTATCTGTTGGTTTCATACGTCACTGCTTAGAATATCTTCCAATTGGCAAATGGACGACAGCTAAATGGATACTACTGGAGAGGCATTGTTATATCCGGAGCAAATACTATTTCCAGATCAGCAACACTAATATAGTAATAAAAAGTCACTGAGAGAAATATTATTTAGAAACGAAGTTTGAGTTTGCAGAGAAAAAGATCGAGACATTTTAGACAAAAGTGGATTGGAAGTATCCTTTGCTTGCTGACGAGGCAAAGAGAATGCCGGTGCCTTTTGCGACAAGTTATCGTTATGAGGCAAGCTTTTCAGCAATGATGGTCATAAAAAAATCTCGGTCAAATAACCACTTCGTAAAATTTAATATGCATCAAAACATTGTTTTTTCATTCATAAACCGCCTATATATGTATTTATATGTATCAGGTTTTTGCTCTGTCTTTGTTATAACAAAATAATGTGTAATCTACGTTCAATATTAAGTGTATGATAAATTAACAAATAAATAAATAAATCAATCAATTTGGAATTTGCTCAGGCTGCAATAATGCCTACCAACGGCTCTCTTCGTTCAGGATGACAGGCTTGCCAATACCGTGAACACTGTCATCACGTCTGACGGTTTTTTTGTAGTTTTTACAAGACCATTTTTTTCACTTCATTGTTAATATATATCCTCTTCTTGAATTTATATTTAATTATTCATTTATGTTTTTTTAGTAATATGTAAACCACACTGATGAATGGAAATAATTATGTTCTAAAGACATTTAGCAATGAGCTAACCAATCAGCACTAAAGCCGAGATTCATTCATAAAATGTTACAACTGTTTGTTGTACACACAACAAATATATGCCAGGTGTCGCTATCTGTTCTCAAGAGTGTCCTACGAATAATGAGCGCAACTGTACATTACATGTTATAAGAAATAAAATCAATAGTGCAATGAGAGAATCGCGTAATCTGTAGAATCTCCTCTAAACTGGGATTACCTACAACTGCACCAAATAGACGAACTTCTTGGTAATATATCCCATTAGGAAAGTTACCTGAAATAGTTTTTCAAATGCAGTTCTGATATTTCTCAAGGAAAGTTATCTTTCAAATTAAGAAAAGGTGTTTCAGTTTCGGCAGCATTAAATAAATTATATGAAAAGCTTGTCCAAAGATTTGCGCATCATTTCTCATGATACACATTTCGCTGCTTCAGTGTCTTCTGTCGAGAGAACTATTTCATTAGATAGGTTCAGAATATATCCGCAAAATGGATTCAAATCACATTATTTTATGATATGGTGCCTCCACTGAAGTACTTTGGGTCGTAGTTCTACTGTTTTTGATCTGTTTGAAGGACTTTCATGTAATTTCCTTGATGCAAATATTTCATTGTGCAAAGAGATATTTCTTTAATCGGTGTACTCGAGTAACAATACAGTAGTGTACCTTTTAACAACGTGTATCGAGAAACATCACCATTCGCGACAAGATATAGATTACAATTCCTCTTTCAATTATACTAACCAGTTAATATTTCCTTAATTCGCGGATGCACTTCGAATGTTACATTTTTCGAAATTTTTTACACGTTTACCCACATTTCATATCGTATCAGAATGTATATCCATATACTCTTTGTAAAGCATTTAACGTATTCCAATGTACTCTATAAATTATTCGCGTTTGTATTCGACGGAGTCAGTCTGACATATATCATTCATATTCGTACTGCAAAACAACTTTAAGATATTCGTACTCTGTGAATAACACTATCAATACATGCCAGGCTTTTAAGACAAAAAATGAACGATAAAAGTGGGTCAAAATATATGGTAAGCTTAACTGAAGAGCCAAAATGCAAATTTGATCTTAGAAGCGCTGAAATAAAGAAAGAAATTGAAAATTCTTACAAGTACACTTTGTCAGTCGTAAATGGTTTTGTTTTAGATTTTAAGCTTAAAATGTTGCCTATCCATTAACTATTATTAATATTTTATGAACCAAACTCTTTAATTATACGTCGAAATGGAATTTATATACACACACACATATATATATATATATACACACACACACACCTTTGGTCAGCTTCCGCTCGAATTGTTCATTCGGACGAAGGTCAAGCTTTTCACTCCACCTTAGACCTACAGTTTAACGTGGAATCCGAACCACGCCCCACTAGCAGCCCAGCATCTTAACCACAAGGCTACCCAGGGTACCCATTTATCTACCAACCACTTTCTTTATTGTGTGGAAGGATGAACAGCTGGGTTTTGCTGCGCGCCCCCTACCGTCACCGGGTCTCGAACCTGGGGCCGATGGATTCGTAGTCAGCAACACTAACCACTACACCACCGAGGCGCATATATATAGTCTATATACACACACGGTGTATATATATATATATATATATATATATTATTATTTTTTTTTTTCCAAGTCCTGCACGGGAGCACTGCACACACACTTCTTAACATTTTAAGTACGTACAGTAGTTGACATAAAGATGTTCTATATAATGCCCGGGTCTTAAAGAAGAAAATGGCTCTTCTTTTGTAACTAAAATTGTGTGTAAATTTAAACCTCGATGCCAGGCAAGACAAACGAAAAGTTGTGACATTTCCAAGTCAGAAATCCTTGCCTCAAGTTTGTGGTCGAATTATGAAATGAGTGGACTGTTGTAAGCCTCTGTAATCTATCTTAAAAAATATTAAAATTCTTGCTTTTGTCCGTAGCTCATCCTTCTGTGTACGTACATCATTTTGTAACACGTTCAATGAGCGCGAAGTTACGCCTCAGCAACATCTCAGGCATTCACACATACACACACACACACACACACACACACACACACACATATATATATATATATATATATATATATATATAATTAAAACCTCTCTATAACGAAATTTAATCAGCCAAATTGTTGTCGTTGTAAAGAGGTTGTTCGTTATAAAGAGGTTTTCCTTTGCCGAGATTGTAGTATATATTTTAATGATCCAGACTCTCACTAGTTATTTATACATACTTTATATCGTACTGTATATACAGAATATTAAATGCATTAATTAAAAGTATTTCTCAGTGAGGGAGAAACATTCTAGCCAATTACGTATCAGCTTTTAGGCGTCAGCCAATCAGCATGGCGCTTACTTTCTTGATCGGGAAAATGGCAGTAAAGACGAACACGTGCAGCTCAGGTTGAGTTTGCGAAAACACCTCCTTAAAACGAAACGTGGTTTAGATAAAAAGAGGTTTTTCGAAATGACCAAGGTGTTCGGTAGAGATGTTTCGTTAGAGTGGAGTGTCGTTATTGAGAGGTATATATATATATATATATATATATATATATATATATATATGAAAATTATTTCACGAAAGTGACACGTGAAAAATATTTATGATGAATAAAACCACGAAGGGAAAAGAAACACAAAGTGGTGCTCAAGCGCTTTCGTCTAATGACATCCTCAGGAACACTCATGTGTTCCTGAGGATGTCATTAGACGAAAGCGCTTGAGCACCACTTTGTGTTTCTTTTCCCTTCGTGGTTTTATTCATCATATATATATATATATATAGCTGTGCTTTATACGTGCATATTACTTAGACTTGAATTAAAAAGGCGAAAGAATATATATCAAAGTCGGAATATCAATTCAGTGACTTTTTATATAAAAAAATTTGACTTATAAAATTGTTTCCTTCCTAGCTGTTATACGTACCAAATAATACAAAACTGAAATATAAAATGCTATTAACTTCAAGGAAACAGAAGCATGTTATATCCCATGTCTCAGTTACGTTATAACGCTTTTATTGAATTTTGAGTACTTGCAATAAACTTGCGTTATTGGATCTCCATATTTGGTCTCCTCGAGAAGCCTATTCGATTCTCAGAGGCGGAGTTTCGTTCGAAAGAAAATTTGGAAGGAAATGAAACTCGGTGAAACATGTTTGGTCGTTGTATGTTGTAAATCGAGACCGAAGCGGGAAATCAAATACTTATTATTAAAACAGGTTTTGTTCACAAATAAGTAATAAACATTATACATCTTTGAAGGGCATATGTATTTCCGATGCACTTATATATGGCCAATATACTGTACTGTAGAGTTAAATTTGTTAAAAAATAAGTGAGATTTTTTAACATTACCGATACATATTATGAACATTAAAACAATGATGCTACACGGAAATGTAAGACAAACACTATATATATATATATATATATATATATATATGACACCTGTTTATGGTTACAAAACACTGCACAATGCTTGTTCACGCTCGATCAACAATACCCTGTGCATTTGTTGGTGTCAAACAAGAAGAAATGTTATTGATTTTGGCACGAAATGTTGCTTCTGAAAAAATATCCCTTCTTTTTTTATTGAGTTTAATCTCGACACATTTAATAGGACACAGTTATTTTAATATATTAGGGACGTTACGGATGTAAAAAAAATTGACATCTGTGAATGCAGATATTTGCAACATCCGTAAAAAAAAAAAATTATATATATATATATATATATATAAATTATTTCACGAAAGTAACACGTGAAAAATATTTATGATGAATAAGACCACGAAGGAAAGGAAACTCTCTGTTTCCTTTCCTTCGTGGTCTTATTCATCATATATATATATATATATATATATATATATATATATATATATATATATATAATATATATATTATACATATATATATACTCTATATATGTGCAAACTGTCAGATGATTATATCTAAAATTATGCAAACAAAAATTTAATCAGAGCCTATTTACTCTAAAAATGCCAAATTAGTCGGTTATTTACCTCTATCGTTATATTTTTCCCCTAACTGGACACATTTATGAGTGGAATTTTATTCTGGGACACGTTTGTTCAAAAGTGAGGCACCATAGCACCATCTCATAAATAAAAATATCCATATTGCCATCGTGACTGACTTTTGAACTACCCTACATAGTCTAAAGTATATCTAATGAACTGAGATCTATTTTGCATGAAAATAGTTTGTTTAAGAGTTACTAGGATATTTGAATCCTATTTAAATGTATTATTATTTTACTTGTATACATAATTTACTAAACATTAATGCAAAATATGACGCAACATAATTGAAAGATGAAAACATGTAAATACAAAATTGTTTCGGATTAAAATTTACGTCAACATTCTCTTCTCTTGTGTATGCTAAAGAAGAAGTGGTTATGAACATATGATTACATTTCTAATAAAGTGTTACAGATCTAACAGAAACTCATTGAATGAATGTGAACAAGTCTGTTATTTATTTTAAGTGGACTGTAGCCATCTGCTTTTTGTACTCAACAAAGTATTGTCATTTACTGTTTTCTTTTAAATTTTAATTTTGAAATTTTTGAAATATGTTTTTAAAAATTTAAATAAATCTTTGTTTTAAATTAAAATTTCTACAAAAGAGAGACACAAAAGTAACCTGCAACAGTTAAAATCAGAAAATACATTTCGTGGACACATTAAATGCAAAAAAACTTTTTTCTACGTGAAGGTCAAAATATGATAATTAAAACCCACTCTAATAGACAGAGTTTATTTCCACAACAGTTTCGATGCCCACTGGCATCCTCTTCGGGTGGATACAGAAAAACGAATGAGCCAAAAACAAGAGGGAAAACAGTCCAGGGACCATTAAGAAATTCGCACCTAGGTTAGATCCCGTTCTCCCGACACTGGAAGGGCATTTTTATTAAAGGGTCCCGCTTATAAGTACATTCGCACAAATTAAAACTATCCTCTTGTTCTATACACACAGATTCTATTATTTTGACATAATTACTGCATTTACGATTTTTAACATTTATTATTATTACCTTTACACTAATTATTAAATTTATTTTATTACCTTTATTATTACATTTATTGCATTTATATTTATTTCCACATTTATTACTTCCATTATTACATTTACATTTACGTTTATTATTCCATTTACATTTTACCGAAAAAAACAAAAAAAAACGAATAAATCAAAAGCGAGTAAGGAAACAATCCAGAGACCTTTAAGAAATTCACACTTAGGTTACAATCCGTTCACCCGACGCCGTAAGGGATTTTCTGACCAAGAATCATCATTAAAGGGTCCAACTTATAAGTACCTTCGCACAAATTAAAATTATCTACTTGTTCTATATATACAGATTCTATTATTTTTCTTTTGACATAATTATTACATTTATAAAGTACCTTACTTGATTCCCAATCTATAGCATGATTATTTTGGCTGGCGTGATAAAAAATGGCATTATTAGTATTACAACTTCTGAAGGCATATTTGTGTTCTTTAATACGGGTTTCAATATTTCTTCCAGTTTCTCCCACGTACACTAAATCACAACTTTTACAGGGAATGCTGTAGACACAGGCTTGTTCCTGTTTTGCAACGTTATTCCTAACCAATTTATTTTTCACGGTAGACGAATATTTGAACGCCAAAGCAAACTTAAAATCTTTCGTCAACGGTTTTACTCTTTCTAAGCCGGCAATGTAAGGCAAACTCACATATTGTTTTTGGTTAACTGAAGGTTCCCGAGGGTCATAAAAAGATTTTCTGGCTTTAAAATACGCCTTTCTGATAAACCACTCAGGATATTTTAAATCCTTGAAAATGTTCCAAATCTTTGAATATTCTGGGTCCAGCAAATGTGGGCTACAAATCCTGAGTGCTCTTAGAAACATGGAAGAAATAATTGAGCTTTTAACACCTTCAACATGATATGAAAAATAATGAATGTACGAATTACAATGAGTAGGTTTTCTATAGACCGTGAAATTGGGCTTTCCGCTTTCGTTAATGACCAAAACATCTAGAAAAGGTAATTGTTTGTCGTTCTCCCATTCATATTTAAATTTTATCACGCCAGCCAAATTAATCATGCTATAGATTGGGAATCAAGTAAGGTACTTTATGAGTGTAATAATTATGTCAAAAGAAAAATAATAGAATCTGTATGTATAGAACAAGAAATAATTTTAATTTGTGCGAAGGTACTTATAAGTTGGACCCTTTAATGAGATTCTTGGTCAAAAATCCCTTACGGCGTCGGGTGAACGGGTTCTAACCTAAGTGTGAATTTCTTAAAGGTCTCTGGATTGTTTCCTTACTCGCTTTTGGTTCATTCGTTTTTTTTTTCCGGTAAAATGTAAATGGAATAATAAACGTAAATGTAAATGTAATAATGGAAGTAATAAATGTGGAAATAAATATAAATGCAATAAATGTAATAATAAAGGTAATAAAATAAATTTAATAATTAGTGTAAAGGTAATAATAATAAATGCTAAAAAACGTAAATGCAGTAATTATGTCAAAATAATAGAATTTGTATGTACAGAACAAGAAGATAGTTTTAATTTGTGCGAATGTACGTATAAGCGGGACCCTTTAATAATAACAATAATAAAAAAAAGCCCTTCTGGGGTCGTGGGAACGGGATCTAGCCTAGGTGCGAATTCCTTAATGGTCTCTGGATTGTTTCCTTCTCGCCTTTTTCATTCGTTTTTCGGTTTACAATTTCTGTATAATAAACAACAGTGTAATAATGAATGTAATAATAAATTTATAATTTCTGTAATAAATAATAATGCAATATTAAATGTAATAAATTTAATAATAAATGTAGACTAATAATTATGTAAAAAAATAATAGAATCTGTATGTATAGAACAAGAGGATAGTTTTAAATTTGTGTGAATGTACTTATAAGCGGGTCCCTTTAATAAAAATGTCCTTCCAGTGTCGGGAGAACGGGATCTAACCTAGGTGCGAATTTCTTAATGGTCCCTGGATTGTTTTCCCTCTTGTTTTTGGTTCATTCGTTTTTCTGTATCCACCCGAAGAGGATGCCAGTGGGCATCGAAACTGTTGTGGAAATAAACTCTGTCTATTAGAGTGGGTTTTAATTATCATATAGTGGACACATTCATCAAATGTAAATAGCTGAAACCAAATTATGTACATTAAGAATAAGAATTAAGACAAAGGTAGGTTCTCTGATATTTTATTTTGAGGAGAAAGGTAACGCCAAATGTACGATAATTTTTTATCTTCACTGAAATATAACACAGGAAAAAGTAAACAAAAAATATATACCAAATTTTTCGCTGTAATCGATACATTCTTTTTAAAGGTTAAGTTATGCAAATGAAGATAATGTAGTGACTGTACCGAAACATTATTACGTTCAATTTTTGCTTGCGTTATTAAATTATTTGTAAAACACGCCACAGGTGTATGACTATTTATCTGAACTGCGTATAATTCGTGCGACATTAGGCTATACAAAATGCGTATATATATATATATATATATATATATTGTTGGCAATTTTGGCTCACCATTTCATAGAATTAGGTTTGTTACAAAGTACCCGAAATGTAGTATAAAATCTAACCTCATAATTTTTGTTTCATACCTTCGACGGAATTCATTACCATTACTGATTAATCATGTAATTGTTTTCTCTTTTGGGATTCAATGAATTAGACGCACATAATATCAAAATTTACAAAAGCACAAACGATTGAGGGGAAATTCTCAATCAAATGATGTAACTCCCAAAATCTTCATTTTGAGAGAGAGAGAGAGAGAGAGAGATGTAACTGTTTTGGAGTTGTTCAAATATTTTCATAATGGCAAAGGTCATGTGACAAAGGGGACCTACAGCTTTACGTGGGATCCTTACCACGGATCCCTACATCATTTGAACTCGGAGAACGGTCGTCCATCCAATTACTAAATAGACCCATCATCGATGACCCTCACTAATTTAACGGGTAGTGGTTTTTTGACGTGGCCAGAGAGAGAGAGAGAGAGAGAGAGAGAGAGAGAGAGAGAGAGAAATGCAATCGTAGCTGATAGAAATAGAATGTCATGTTCACTGCTATTATTAAGATTATACTTTCACAATAATAAATGTTTTCATATTACAGAATATCTGACTACTTGAAAACAAAGAACATTTTCTAAAAAGAAATCAAATGATCGTCCTCTCTGCAATAAATTATCATTATCATGAATTGTCGCACTTTCCTTCCAAAGAGAAAAAAAGAAATATATTTTCAAGACGCTCTTCTGTCGCACTCATCCTCAATCCTTTCAAAAACTTTTCAGTAAACGAATAATATTAAAAGGAACACCAAATACAGAAATGAATATACATTAAAAGCGTTAAATTTTGAAGCTTTCGAACAAATTTTCATAGTATAGTCATTGCACTCTTCATAACCAATGTTCCCGTAAATTAAAGTCGCCGTTATCTTACGTAGAAATAAAGACGAACTTGGGTCGCATTTTTTGTGGCTCACTGAAGTAACGCATTGCACAAATATTTCACGTAAACTGAAAAAAAAGGAAGAAAAAAACACATATATATATATATATATATATATATATATTATATGTGTGTGTGTGTGTGTCTGTGTGTGTGTGTATGTGTGTGTGTGTGTGTGTTGGTTGTTTATGTTTGTACTTTTAAAATCTATAGAATTATTAAACTATCCTACGAGACCTGAAATCATGGAAATTTACTTTCACGCTAGAATTTTTTCAAATTCTGATCAAGAGAAACCATATCAAAGTAAGAAAATTAATGAACAATCAATGATAAACTAAAAATTTGCTCTCTTTACTAAAACTAACTTTACTTATAACCAAAACTATTAAAACAACGCTGCTCTCTCATGAGTCATAATTTGTTAACATTGAGGTAATTGTAAGTGTTTATACCAGCATGCATTTTTCAGTCCCTTCGTCGCAGCGGGGAGTCCCTGGCTGTGTTGGTAAGCAACGAGGGTTGTGAGGTGGTCGTTACATTCTTGCCAATCATCGCTGATCCTCTGCAGACACGGACTGTGCGACAGGTAGTCTGAAATCATAAATATTACATGCATTAAGTCACAGAACTAATATATATATATATATATATATATATACACACACTAAAATCTCTATAGACCACACTCATTGGTGTGCAGGGGTATGCGTTAGTGAGAGACTTATTTCTCGGAGCCTATATTCAAGTTGTAATCAAGAAATAACACAAACACGAGAAATAACAAACATGTCTACACAACAAAATAGATCAAATTGCATTATATCGTGTACCCAAATAGCAAAAACACATGAAATAAAGTAGAGCTACAATAAAATATACATGATTTATGGTTTAATGTACGGTTTATCGTGAGGGCGATATATATAATATATATATATATATGTTAAAAGCATTAGTTAGCGCATAATTCTACAATTGTAGAATTTTCACTGCATCTCAACTCTGCTTTAAAATTTTTACGTTTTTAAATTTTCTTCTCATCTTTTAACTCTCCTTCTTAAACAAACAGCTTTGTAGGGACCAGCCGATCTATTGCTGTTTGGTGTCCTTTGTGGTGTGTATATATATATATATATATATAGGTATATATATATATATAAAATTTAAAACTTAATTATGCTAAATATTTGTCAGATGAGCAAACTTCAAAGTTGTCATCTTTGCTTGACAGGTTTACGCAACCTCAGAAAAATTAATAACAATAATGTATCGAGCCTTGACAAGTTTCAATATGTCGAAAAACCTTTTATAATTTCAAAAAAATTATTGATAATGAATTTACATGAAAAGTGTTGTCTCCATATTCACAGGTATGTATGGCTATGTTTGAACTAATACGGAAGTTCTAGTAAGGGCTACGTCGTAATCAGGGAAGTTCAGCGACATTGGGTCTAAAGAATAATTGGAAGGGAGATCGTCCTCCGCGCTCAGATTATGTAGCGACCCGTGGTTCAGGTCCTACGTGAAGCTGTAGATCCCCTTCGTCATATGAACTTGATGTTGCAAAGGAAGTTAAATGACAATGTTAAACAATGTTAAACAAACAATGAATTTTAATGACGCATGAATCTTTTCAAACAAATGAAAGTCCACCAGCTCACATATCCTAATGAGCGGAAAAGGATAACATGCTGCTAACATTTGTTAGCAAGATTTCCTGCTCATACTGTTAGGCGAAATTGTTTCATGTGACTAGAAAGCGTTCACCGTTTTAATTCCGATGAACACTCAAAACGGTCAAGAGCAGAAAAAAAGATTCGGATCACCTGAAGATCAGGGCCCCCAGCCTCAATTACCAAATGGTATCTTCGTTAAAACTAAGGAAAATATCACGACTTAACCTAACCAATCGTCAAGGGCGTACATTTGACCTAACCGGGCATTCAATTTAATTTATTATTACATTTGGTACTGTAAAGCAAAAAACAAGAATACGTGAGGGCCCTGATCTTCAGGTGCTCCAAAGATTCATGTGTCGCCGGACAGGCTTTTGCGAGAGCGTCCCACTTTCACCCAGAAAATTATGGTATCCACTCTAATTTCAAAACTTTGAAAAATCTCTTTTTTGTTGAACCAAGAGCCAAGGTTAATGTTGCGTACTATCAATTAATCCTCGAGAAGTATTTGCCCGTCATCCATGATAAATCAGGGGAGTGATTCACCACCCAACAAGATGGGTGCAGGAACTTATCCACGAACATCCTATCGAAAACGTGACATTATTGCGACAAGCGATCGAAGACCCTTGGGAAAAGTTATCACAGAGATTTATCGATTGTGTCATTGATCAATGGCGCTTCAGGCTAGAAACCTGCATTCAGCAAAACGGTGAACATATTGAACATTTATTCTAATGCAAGTATAACTTCTCTCTTGTTAACAAAAGAAATGTTTTATGGTAAATACAACAGAAAATTATACACTTTTGTTTTGTATCCAGTAAACGCTGTTTTAGTATAAAAACTAATCAATTTATTTTCACACCACCTAATTTAAATTAAATGTTCTTCATATATTCAACAAGATTTTTACTTGACATTCAAGTGTTAAATGAGTTCTGCTACAACATATTGTAGTATTTTAATAAAAATAAACGACCCTCATTTAACTCAAAGTTACTGACATATTAAATGAAGGGCTTATTTTTTTGGCCCACCGTATATATATATATATATATATATATATATATATATATATACACACTATATATACTAGGGGCACAATATATTTTGCCCCACCAGTTTTTCTTAGCCGAAATGTCTTTTGGGCTGTAAGTTTGAACTTTCTGCGCTTCACATAACCGGATTTTTAGTTTGAACCTCCCCTCCTTGTATAAAACCGCTTTTAAACGCCCTTATATAAAACCGATGGTTAACACAATTTCGAAAATGGCGTCTGACAGTGATGTGCGTCGTAAACAGAGAGCTGTTATCGAGTTCTTAACCGCAGAGAAGGAAACAGTTGGAAATATTCACAAACGTCTACAAAACGTTTACGGAGATGCTGTCGTTGATCGAAGCAGAGTTGGACGCTGGTCTAAACGTGCGAGATCATCGGAGAGAGGGAGAGCTAGCATCGATCATGAGCCACGCAGCGGTCGCCCGGCATTAGCTGTGACATCTCTCACTGTGCAACGTGCTAACAGCATCATTCGATCAAATCGGCGCGTCACATACAAGGAGCTATCACTGGAGCTAGGAATTAGTGAAGGAAGTGTGAATACGATACTTCAGCAACTGGGATACTCAAAAGTGTGTTCACGGTTTGTTCCTCGGCAACTGACTGAAGATCACAAAGCCCAAAGAAAAGAAATTGCTTCCGAGTCATTGGTTCGTTACGAGACAGAAGGGGATGACTTCCTTTCACGAATTGTGACTCGGGATGAGACTTGGGTACACCACTTTGAACCTGAAACAAAACGCCAATCCATGGAGTAGCATCACGCAGACTCCCCACGCAAGAAAAAGTTCAAAATGGCTCTCTCTGCAGGCAAGGTTATGGCCACCATCTTCTGGGACATGAAAGGGGTGATTCTGGTGGACATTATGAAGAATGGACAATCAACCAACTCGGAGGCATATATTGCTAACCTACAGAAGCTCCAGAGACGTATAAAGCGAGTTCGACCCTATTTATCGGGATTTCAACTTGGTTTTAAACAAACTTACATTCACAATATTTTTTATGTCGGCATACAAGTCATTCCATAGTTTCAATCCAATGAAAATGGGTAGTTTGAGGTGAAGACAATCTAAATTGAGGTATAACAAGCTTTGATCTATTTCTGGTCTGATACGAGTGGATTTCTTGATGAGTTAAAAAATATCTATTTACCCCATTGCAAATAAATGATTTTGTTCTTATACTTGTAAATAAAAATAAAATGTGCCAGTTTGGTTATATCGTTGAGCTTTAGTAGGTTTAGCTCTTTAAATAATGCACTAGAGTGATCAAGGAAATCAGCATCAGATAACCTTATTGCTCATTTTTGGATGACAAAGATACCATTTAATGCGTTGTTAGCGGAGTTTCCCCAAACAAGGGTGCAGTATATTATATAAGGAAGAACAAGAGTATGATAAAGAGTCAATAAAACTTGTTTAAGGACTACATTTCTAAGTTTAAACATTATAGCAATGCTCCTTGAAATCTTTTTCGCGATATAATTTACATGATCACTCCATTCCATTGCAAATTCTTATCTAGCATTACACCAAGAAATTTTGTTACAGTACACTCCTTTATGGCGATTTCATTAGTAAAAATCATGAAATTTGTTTTATTGGTATTTAGGAAGAGTTTATTGGTGGTGAACCATTTCATTACACTGATGAATTCTGAATGAAATATATTCTTAGCTGTATTAACATCTTTGCAAGAAAAGGAGACAGTTGTATCATCTGCAAACATTATGAAGTTCAGTATATCAGATGAACGTGGAAGGTCATTTATATATAATAAAAATAACAGTGGACCCAGAACTGAGCCCTGTGGCACACCATGTTTGACAAGCGCTTCCATTGAGCAAACCTTATTTAGTGATACAAAATCTAATATACTATTTCAGAAATGAAGCCTATATATATATATATATATATATATATATATATATATATATATATATATATATATATATATATATATATATAACAGTTTTTTTGCGCACACCTACAGGTCACTACAATTGGTGTAGAACAATGCGGTTTTCACCATTCGATGCGTCTTTTTATTGTGCAGTGCCCATGCTAAAAAAAAATTCCTTAACATAATTCCTTCCCCCCTTTTAGGGGTACAGTTCTTCCCATGCCTGTACACGCATTTTTTTAATTTTTCATTTTTAATCATAATTTTGGCACAAAATAAGTCAATATTTACTAAACATTTAATATAATTCGATTCACAAAAGATTTATTTATCGATTCAATTTAAAAAAGTATATATTTTTAAAATTCATAAAGAACTTTTTGCAAAAAATAACAAACATGCATTTTAAAATTCAATGATTTTTTATACAAAATATTTTGATATTTGTTATAATTTTACATTTTTCGATTCACAAAGATTTCTCTATCGATTCAAATACAAATTACATAATTAAAATGGGAAATTTAAATAAACACGAGTTTAAAGTTAAACGAGCCACACTCGAAATATTTAGTCGTGACTTTTGTGCGTTTTATTACTGGGCTTTTGTACAAATAATTTCACGTATACACAACAATTTGATAGGATATTGATTTATCATTCTATTTTTTAGTTGTCATAGAAATACGTTAATTAAGTTATCTGATTAGATGCGCTTTTATAGTTGAAGATCATTTTTAGAAAATTATTTATTTTTCCCCACTTTAAAATATTACAAATTTCTATTAGGTATCCTAATATCATTAATGCCTGTCGCTGTAAGAAATAGCAATTATTTTCCATTTTATGAAAATTTCGGACCCCCTAGGCCTACAAAACCATTTTCCCCTTTTCTTTATCAAAAATTGTTGATTTTTCGGAAGTCTTTCGGTTATAAATTTGTACCAGTCTATTGTTTATCTATAATAATAATAATAAATAATAATAAAAAGACGTGTGTGTGTGTGTGTGTGTGTGTGTGTGTTCCGCCATAACTCCAAAATGAGCAGTTTACAAACATGAAACTTCACACACATATTGATTAGGTCCCGAGGTGTGCACGTGGGGTGTTAATAAATTAAATAATTAATTTTAAACATTAAATGACGTCATCAAGATCATTACGAAACCTATGGTAAAATTTTGAATACCCGGTTAGGTTCATTGAATGCCAGTTAGGTCATCTGTACGCCCTTGACGATTGGTTAGGTTAAGTCGTGATATTTTCGTGGCTTTAACGAAAAATCATGACAACCTAACCAATCGTCAGGGTGACAATTAACCTAACCGGCATTCAATTAACGTACCGGCATTCAATTAATCTAATCGGGCATTCAGTTGACCTAACGGCATTTAATTAACCTAATCGGGCATTCAGTTGACCTAACTGGGCATTCAATTAACCTAACCGGGCATTCAGTTTACCTAACCGGGCATCTATATATATATATATATATAATATAGCGTTCAACATCCACCCCGGGCGAACACCGTCGCTCCACTATTACTGAATACCCGGTTAGGTTCATTGAATGCCAGGTTAGGTCATCTGCACGCCCTTGACGATTGGTTAGGTTAAGTCGTGATATTTCGTTGTGCTTTAACGAAAAATATCATGACTTAACCTAACCAATCGTCAAGGGTGTAAAAATTAACCTAACCGGGCATTCAATTACGTACCCGGCATTTCAATTTAAATCTGATCGGGGCATTCAGTTGACCTAACCGGCCATTTAATTAACCTAATCGGGTATTCAGTTGACCTAACTGGGCATTCAATTAACCTAACCGGGCATTCAGTTTACCTAACCGGGCATATATATATATATATATATATATTATTATATATATAGCGTTCAACATCCACCCCGGCAACACCGAGTCGCTCCGCTAGTGATATCTATTGGACAAATAACTTTTAAACCAATCACTGATTGCTCCTCTAAAGCCGTAACAATATAATTTATTAAGTAGAATATTATGGTCTATTACATCAAACGCCTTACTCAAATCCATAAATATTGATATCATTATGTCTTTGTTCTCCTTAGCTATATTTACATATTCTATAAGATTTAAAATAGCCATTTCCGTTGTTTTATTATTACAGAAGCCATATTGACTTGGAAATAATAAATTGTAGGATTCTAAATATCGCTGCATTCTACTTTTTATAATTTTTTCAAAAACATTGCTGAACACAGATAATGAACACACCGGCCTGTAATTTGTTGCTAGTGTAAGATCACCCCCTTTAAAAAGGGGTGTTATACAACCAGTTTTTAGCATTGATGGGAATATTCCTTTGGAAATACTTTGATTGATAATTTTAGCCAAAGTTACAGATATCTTATCTTTAAAAAGTTTCAATATAGGTACAGGAATGTTATGAATGTTATTTTTTGTATTTTTTAATTTACCAATAATATTCTGGACCTCAGTAGAGGTAGCAGGAACAAAAGAAAATTTAATTGTGAGCGAAGCTTATCCGCTATTGAAGTAAAATGTGCATTTAAAGAGTCTGCAATAGCAGTATCATCAGTAATTTCTTTATTATCAACATTTAATTTCTCTTGAATTTTTCTTAATGTGTTTTCCGAGAAGATTGTTTATGGTTGTCCAAGTGTTTTTCAGGTCTCCTTTATGTTTGGAAAATTGATTGTTATAATAGTTATATTTTGCAATTTTGATTTAGTTAATTTGTTTCTGTATTGAGTATATTGTATTTTAGGAATTTTGCTCTGTAATTGCAATTTTAATAATTTATCTGTTCTTTATTGAAGTGATAATTCCTGGAGTGATCCATGGATTTGCGACACTTTTGGGCGAAACTGTTTTTCTCCTTAAAGGAAAGCAAATATTAAAAATATGGAATAATGTGTCATAGAAGAACTGAAACATATGATCTGGGTCATTTAAAGGTTCGTCACATTCAAGTCGAGTATTTTCTACAGCCCCAATAAATTTTCTTTTGTTAACCTCTGAGAATATTCTGTAATCAATAGTTGTTTTGTCCGCAACCTGAACAATGTAATTGAATATAGCGTAAGTAGGAAAATGATCACTGATGTTTGCGGTTATAATTCCGGAATTTACGAGGGCATTGCTATTTACAAATATACTGTATTATCAATCGTAGATGCTGTTATTCGATTGCCATAGCTGCAGACTCGAGTGGGTTTGGTAATAGTAACTCTGGAACCATCTTCCTCAATTCATCTTTCCTCATATATCTAGCATGTTATATATACGTAATATATATATATATATTATATATATATATATATATATATATATATATATATATATATATATTAGATATTTGAGTTGGTCATTAAAATTTATAATTTTTCCATTTTCTAAAAACAGATTAGGACTTGGTTAACTCATTTGTGTGTATGAAAAATTGTAGTTGAAAACCCCTAACGTTAATAGACAAGTATTACGTAGAATTTGGTACTACGTTAACTTCGACCTTCCCTAAAACTGTCGACAGATAAGGCAATATCCCTAAAACCTGTCCACTGAGACTCACTGTGGACAAAAATAAACTTGTCGAGTACAAATATTTCTATGAACATGTCAATAATTATTATAGAAGTGTTCACAAGAGCACCACACAAATAATTCTTTCCCCGAACACTCGACAGGTTTACATTTTCATTATATATACATAGTTACGATAGAAGTGTTCTTCGGGAATCTTATTCTCGAGAGGAATATAAAGACAAGCGACTCGACTCAACATTTATTGGCCAAACGTTTCGGCCGACTCAGGGGCCATCTTCAGTGACTAAATGAAAGCATCAAAATTAGAGGAAAAAAAAATATATAACTAAAGAAAAGTAATTTTTTTTTTTTTTACAGAAAATGATGCAAGATAAATATACATATTATATTAGGTTTTATAACTAAGCAAAATAATTTAAAAAACTACTTTCAGAAATTTTTTTATGGATTATAAGACAATAGACAATAAAAATCAAACCCATCAAAAATAAAACACCGGAATAAACTAAAATTTAAAAGGACTAACTTGGATGGTAGAAGTTACAAATGACCACTGGAGAGAAGGGAAAGGAGTAAGAACCTAAATTAGTGCGTTAGTTGTGTTGAAAAAGGTGTTGATTGGTTGGTTATTATGAAGTATGTAATTTTATCAAGGCAAGGATGTCATTTAATTCTGGATTTAATATCCTGATAAAGAGGGATTCTAAAAGTCCGCCTGACTTTAAACCTATTTCATTTAAACGTTATTTAGACGATTGTTTTGTCATTTTTAAGTATAAAGATCATGCCCCTTTGTTTTTAAATTACATTAATACTAAGCATCCTAATATTAAATTCCCTATGGAAGTAGAAAAACACAATAAAATTTCGTTTCTTGATGTTACCGTAAATAAACATAGTACAAACTTCTCAACGCAAGTATACAGAAAACCAACTATCATCCAACTCGGTACTCATTTTTTCAGTAATATCCCACTTAGTTTTAAACTAGCTAGTGTTGAAAGTCGTATTTTTAGAGCCTATCACCTCTGTTCAAGTTGGTCTTCATTCAACTTAGAAATTCAGTATCTTAAGAGATTTTTTAACTATACTTTTTATTGCACTTCAACTATTCAGACATTAATTTCAAAATTTTTAAATAACCTATATTCGTTTAAAATAATTCAGTCAACGGTTTCGAAACAGAAGGTTTATCTTAAGCTTCCTTTTTTAGACCAACTAACTTTTAAACTTAATAAAGATGTCCACTCTACTTTGGACAGACACTTTCATCAATGCGATTTCATAATTATTAATTCTAATTCTAATTCACTACAATCCTTTTTTTGCCATAAAGATCACCTCCCCGTGCTTTTGAGATCCTTTGTAATTTATCTATATACATGTGAGACCTGCCAAAGTTGCTATGTAGGGCAGACTGCCCTTCAGTTAAAACTTAGGATTTATAAGCATTTGGGTCTTTCTTATCGAACTTCTCGCCCTCTTTCCACTCCTGAATCCTCTGCTATTCGGCATCATTCAGAGACCCATGACCATCCGTGCCCCCAGGATTCCTTTACTATTTTGTCGTCTGCTTCTAATTCGCTTGATCTCAAAATTTTAGAATCTCTCTTTATCAGGAAATTAAATCCAGAATTAAATGACAGCCTTTCCTCGATAAAATTACATACTTCATAATAACCAACCAACCAACACCTTTTTTAACACAACTAACGCACTAATTTAGGTTTTCACTCCTTTCTCTTATCTCCAGTTGTCATTTGAGAACAGTTTTGTCAATCGTACTGATAGGACGTATTTCATTGATATTGCTAATTTCTAAGCCGGGCTTTTCCCCCGGTTTGTGTAGATTTACTTAATCGTCTTATTTCGATTGTGTACTGAATTAACTGGATCCCTATTAGGCCTTTTATTTTTCTTTACTTTCAGGGAGGGTCTGGCTTCTAAGCTTTAGCCAGGGCCAGGCTTAGCCTTCGGTTAGGTCTTTCGGGTTAGTTCGGATAGTCTACCATCTTTCGATCGGCTCTTACATATGTCTTCACAGGCAACCCCATCTGAGGATGGGGGTGCTTCTGCCCTCCAGTCGTCTATTATTTCTGCCGAAGTGCATTGCGATTCGGATGGCTTTCATTAAAAAGGGTTAGGTCCTCGGACTGCCTTAAAGATGTTCCCACTTCTAAGCGCTCACAAAAATCTCAGAGTCACATACCAGTTCTTTTCACCACTGTGCCTGTTTCGAACTCCTCTTCAGTGCTAGCTTCCCTGCCCTCTACTACTAGCATTATCTCAGTTGTCCATAGCACCTGGCCCCCCTTGGGTGGTCATGCTGATGGGCGTCCAGTTTCCGGTGATTGTGAGGTTCTTGGTTCTAAGTCCGGTTCTGCGATAAAAGTTGCGCCTACACTTCCTTTCAAGACTAAGCCCCTCCTGCGTCGTGACCAACATCATGAAATTCCTTCTTACGCTTCATATGTCTATATGACTGCTGTCTCTGATAATGTTCGGCTCACTAAGCTCAGTCCCTTTGCCCTTAAGCGGGGTAATGAGGCCCTTTGTGGGGAGGTTAGATCTGTCAAATACTGTAGGAGTGGTAGTTTGTTGCTGCAGGCTGCTTCTCCATCTCAGCTGCGAACCATTCTTAATGCAACCTCCTTCTTGAACAACCAGTACAATATTAAGGTAGAATTGGCATCCAAGTTTGATACGATACAAGGCATTATTCGTTCACCACAATTGGTAGTTCTACAGAGCTACAGAAGCTAAGACTAACAAAGACCCTAAGATCCACTCTAAGGTTAGCCCGAGAGAAAGGAAAGAGTAGGGGGGTTAAAGAAGAGAATAAGGGGTTAAGTAAGTAGCAAAACCTATCATTCGTGGGTTAACATTCATTTAGAAAAAGAGAAAGGAAGACTCGCCATCATCATCCACCGGCCACTGCCGACAAGTCGGAAAAATAGTCGAAGAGAATAGGAAAGGGGTGAAAGATGAAAAGAAGTAAAATAAGAACGCTTACAAACCATGCAAACACAGTCTTAACTCAAACACTGTCATACCATGCAAACACAGTCTTAACTCAAACACAGTCATACCATGCAAACACAGTCTTAACGATAAGAAAAGAAAACAAAAAGTAGAAAGAGTATAACAAAAAGTGGGTTAGTTTACGCTACGAGCTACATCTAAGTTCGTGTTAGTTTAATTTTTTTTTAATAATTTTATTGCTGGCATATCACATGCTGGCATGTCACAAGCTGGCATTAATCGTCAACAGACTCATCCCCGACCACTACCCCCAGAGCTCCTGTTGCTAATTGTTTTATTATTTTAAACAATGTTAATATTTTTAAAATGTCTATCTAAACGGTTTTTAAACATATTAACGCTGGTAGAGTTCACGACGGGCGCAGGAAGATTATTCCATTCATCAATTACTTTAAACGTAAAAAACTTTTTAGCGATGTTAGTAATGAAACGTCTACCACGCAACTTAAATCTGTTATTACGAGTATTGCTATTATCGAAAATTAACAGTTTGTCAAAATTTACGTTATCGATTTTATTAACGATTTTGAAAACTTCAATAAGCTCTCCCCTTAATCTCCTAGTTTCGAGTGAATGAAAGTCTAACTCTTTAATTCTATCTTCGTAAGACTTGTTGCGCCTGACTAGGGACTTGTAAAGGGGCAATATAATATCCTTCGATTTAAATTCGAAATTACGAGCTATGAAGCCTAACATCCTATTAACTTTTGCGCAAGACTCCAGGCACCGGTTCCTAACTTTTAAATCCTTAGATACGCGTACGTCTAAATCTACTTCCTCGTCAACGCTCGCTAACTGTGTATTGTCCATCGTGTACGTGTAATTATTCAGTTGAGGGTATTTTGGAGGAACTAAAACCTTGCGGTGTTTTGGATGTGAGACGACTTACACGAGGTAAAGACGGGATTCCAACGAGAGCCTTGGTACTTACCTTTGGTGGGAAGGTTCTCCCTACTAAGATCTATTGTGGCTACCTCAGTTATACTTTTGAGCATTTCTTTCCGAGACCTCTGCGTTGCTTTAAGTGCCAACGATTTGGTCATGGCCGAGATGTCTGTCAGAATGAGCCCCGCTGTGGGAGGTGGGGGGGGGGGGGTCTCACTCTTCTCCAGATTGTGAAGGTTCGGATGGTTGTGCAAACTCTCATGATCCCCATCCCGCCTTCTCCACTTGCCCAGTTTACCTGAAGGAGCAGGCTATAGTGCGATACAAATGTTTAAATAATGTCTCTTTCTCAGAGGCGAGACGCCATTGTTCAGGCTTGGATAGGTCATTTTCCCAGGTAGCCAGGACAGTCCCACCCCATCTCCATTCAGCTCAGTCTTTTCCCCCAATTCCACCTGTTCAGCCTAGACCCAAGCCTTCTCCTTCCCCGGCATGCTCTCCAGTTTCTTCTGCACCTCCTACAATTCCATCTCCCCATCCATTTACTGTCAGAGACACCTCTTCGCTTCCATACGGTTATTTTCCCTCCTTGTCCCCTCCTGGCCCGTCTCCCTCTACCCAGTCTGCCTCTCAGCCTCCTTATTCTAAGAGCCTTTGGACTGTCAGTGGTCTCACCAGCTCCCAGTACTGGCAGCTAGTGAAGGATGCTCGTGACCTTATGTCCAGGAATAATTCTCCTCAACAAATTGTTAACAGATTTGTCTCTTATGCTAATACAAATAATTTTGTTCCGAATAAAAAACTTACTTCCGCCGAGGAGATGCGTCTCTTCTTCACCCCTTATTTTTCACGTTTATACAGTGGAATGTCAAGAGCCTTCGTGCACGACTACCCCAGTTGCGGAACTTAATTAGCACTATTCTCCTGCCTTAATGCCTTACAGGAAACTCGCCTATCCTAACCATTCTCCCATTATTTCAAACACTACACATTCTATAGAAAAGATAGGAATGCCCATGGGGGTGGTGTTGCTTTACTGCTTCATGCCCTTCTTCCTGGCACTCCCCTCCCATTGCATTCCCCACTCGAAGCAGTTGCAGCACAGGTGCCACTCTTTGGTAGAACGACTACAGTCTGTTCTTTGTACATGCCCCCCCGGCTTTTCTCTTACCTTACAGTTGCTTGATGATCTTGTACAGCAACTGCCAACTCCCTTCATCTTATTAGGGGACTTCAATGCCCATCACTATTGTTGGGGCTCTTCCTTTTGCGATGAGAGAGGGGTCCTCCTTGCTGACTTAATTTTGGACAACTTATTTTTGTTTAATTTCCCACCCCCACTTACCTCTCTCATGCTACAGTAGTCCAGGCAATCTAGAGCAAAAATAGCTTCAACCTGGGCAAAATTACTTCAGAAGCTTTCTAAACTGTTTCCAGCTCAGGAACCATTGCAGAATAACATATCCAAAATCCGACAAAATTGGACCCCGGGAACACCCCCAAAAATGAAATTCAAAATGGCGGACTGGCAGTTTCCTACGAAATACAATAAATTTTAATTTCGCTTTGTAGAGAGAGTTATGACGTTTTTCTTGATCAGTAAAATGTTTTAAAACACATTTTCGTTTCTAAATTAACCTATATGACACTAAAAATTGTATTAGGCGGCTAGTATTAAACTATGACGTCACGTAATGTAAATAAAATATACTGTATGGGAGTGTATGTGAGAATGGACATTGTTACATCTTTATAAACTTATATTATATACAACTCTTTAATTCCTACTACCCACTATCAAATCTGCGTATTTGTGCTTGTCATTTTCTTTAAAACTGTTATTATGTACTCCTTTTAAATACTACAACACAGTTTATTAATTTGTGTTTTCTGTTTCAGACTGACTCGGTGTACGGCTGACTCGGTGTGCGTCCACCTTCAAGAATGCAGACCCCTGAAGAATTGTGCGTGATTTGTAAGGAGAAATTGGACAGCGGACAGGAAGTGGTTCACATCTCGCAAAAAGGAGCAGATGGTGTAAATGCATCCAGCCGCAGCCGTGGAAGCGATGTTGTTGCAACAGCTGGAATAAGTGTTCACGTTGCATGTAGGAAAAGGTTTACGGATAAAAAGACCATTGAAATGAAGAAGCGACAGACCGCAGCCGAGGCAATACCAAGGAAAAGTGCTCGTTTTCATGAATACGCATTTTCCAGTGCTACTCACTGTTTGTTTTGTGATACCTTTGTGGACTTTTTTTCCAAACACAAACCAAAATCAGAGCATGTCAAAATAAGACTACAGAGTTCTCCGAAACCATAAAAAGGTGCTGTGAAAGCCGCTGCGATGAATGGTCGTTTAATGTAAAAGGCCGTCTGGAGTATTATCTTCGTGATCTTCCTGCTGCAGATTGTGTCTACCATCACACCTACAGCGTAAATTTTCGAAGTGGAAAAAACCCTCGCGCATACTCCTCCGATCATGATTCGAAGAAAGGGAGACAAACTAATGAAGAGCAACACCAAGCATTCCTTCAGACCTGTGCTTACCTGGAAGAGAATGATGATGAACAACTGTTGATTGGAGACCTAATTTCCAAAATGGAGGAATATCTTCAAGGAAGTCAGAGCTCTGTCTACGAACGCAGGCACATGAAGAGAAAGCTTTTAGAACGTTACGGAGACAAGATCATAATATCAGGTGAAAGTGGGAAGGCAGATGTAGTAACACTACGAGAGACAGCTAATGAAATTCTTATAGATTATCACAAAAAGTCGAAAGAATGTGATATAGATATAGAGCTACAGAAGATTTACCTAGTAGAAGCTGCTGCAAAAATAATCAGAAGTGATATCAAGTCTGTCGACTCGCCTAGAAAAGATGTGTATCCATCTCCAAATGACATCACTGCAGAAAGTGCTCTTGATTACATTCCCAACATCTGAAATTGCTATTATCAAAAGCATTTGCGGGACAGGATGCTTCAAGAAAAATAGGTGCAATTGGCAGAGCATTATGCAAGCAACCCGTCCTAGAGGATTACTATGTCCACTACAGATCGGTTTGTCGGTTCAGCTACACCACAACTTTAGGTCAAGGTACCTTATTGACGTTCTCCATCAGCTGGGTTACTGTTCGTCGTATGCAGAAGTAACAAGATTCGAAAGAAACGCGGCGCTGGCAAGTGGGTCTGGCTCTTTTACTGTTGATGAAAACACTGCAGTCCTTCTAGCAGCAGATAACCTCGATCATGATGTCTGCACTTTGGATGGGAAGAATACCTTTCATGGAATGGGTATGATTGCCGCAATAACTCCGAAGATCAAGATCCACCCTTCTATTCACAGGCGTAATGTTGGTGACAATGACATTAAGAAGATTGCAACCGTTGACATTATGGAATATAGACACGCGAGAAGCATGTTGAGGGACATCTCATTCCGCGAACTTCCAGTACCCACTGCCACCATAAGTCGACTTAGTCTTCTCTGGCAGATATCTTCAGCAGAAAGATCAGGCCCAAGTTGGTCCGGAACAATGCAGGCAATTCACGGTGGATCAAGTGTCTCACATCCAGGTGTGGCGTCGATCACGTTCCTTCCCATCATAGATATGTCGCCAACTGACATGACCTGCATATTTTCGACATTACTATATTTGAGCAAGAGAGCACGCGATCAAAAAGTCCCATGCATTATTACCTTTGATCAGCCTTTGTTCTGGAAAGCTTCCCAAATCATCAATGAACAGAGAGACCTGCAGGACATTGTTTTAAGGCTGGGATCATTTCACACTGATGAATCTTTTGGGAGCAGTCGGTACTCTTATGAATGGTTCAGGATTGTCTGAAGTACTTCAAGAAATATACGGACCAAATGCCGTGCAACACATGATGTCTGGAAAAGCTGTTTCAAGAGCGATACGTGGTCATATGATAGTAGATGCAGCTCTTAGTACCTTACTAGTCGCAGACGTTTTCCCTCGTAATGAAGATGGAACTCCTCATGACCTCCATAAGGAAGCTTGTGACCTGCTCGACGATGTTATGACCGCCAAACAATCAGTTGAGGATGTGGAATCTTCGAATGCATTGTCTCAGATTGCTACCACTTTGGATGCGAAGAAAACTGACCTACAATCTACTTCGCAAACAAGTCAACTCTGGTTGGAATATCAGCGAATGATCAACATTGCACGTTCCTTGATAACAGCAGACAGAACCGGCTCGTGGGATTTGCACTTGCAAGCTATGCTGGAGACGATCCCCATAATTGCAGCAGCCGGACATAACTATTACCTGAAATCGATATACCTGTACCTGCAGAAAATGTTAAGTTTGCCTTCTGAAAATCCAGCCGTTAACAAAATGTTCCAGGAAGGTAAGTTTGTGGTAAGAAGAAGCGACAGATTATGGGCCGGACTCGGCACAGACCTGGTGATAGAACAAGTACTAATGCGTTCCCTGAAAAGCAGAGGCGGACTGACACGCGGAAGTGGATTTACAAACATCCAAAGGACAACGTGGCTCTTTTCTATGCCTCTGTGTTCCACTTATAACTTAGCAATGCAGGAATACACCAGAGTTTTGTTGGAAAGTAGTGAACAGCACAAGGAAATGAGGGGAAGTAGACAAATCAGGGACAGTAATGACATGAAGAAAATACTTGAACCTCTGGAATCCTTATCCCCATTCCATTCTACCTCGGGTCTCTGCAACATTGTAACAGGGCTAACTGCTGATCCTGGAGTTAACGTTCATCAATTGCATTCAATCGGTACGAACATTGTCGTAAAAATGATTGGGAAACAAGCCTTTACATATTCTGCCAAAAGATCTGACAAAGTGAAAACACTAGGATCTGCTTCTGCCGTTGTGATCACTGATGCTTCAGATATAGAAGTAGATCCTGCACTACTGTTTCAGAGAATGATGACTGTTGCCACTGGCGGAGACATGAATCTTGAAGATGTCATGTGTTACGAACTGTGTGCATATCCTCCTGCATTGTTCGAATCACGAAGTATCTTGAGGAAACCCGATAAGTCTCAGCTAGCTCATGCAATAATCAAATACACTGACACTTTACGCATGGAAGAAGTTCAAGAAATTCAGTGCACAGACCAGTATGTATTGGATGGTGGATCTCTACTACATCGTGTTTCCTGGCGTCAAGATGAAACATATGACAGCATCGCCAACTCATATGCCGATTTCACTCTGAAAACATATGGAAAAGCAATCATTGTTTTTGATGGCTACAGCAGCTCTCCTACGATCAAGGACATGACCCACAGAAGACGCAGCACCAAGACAAGCAGAAATGTGAATCTCAGTCCAGTCTGGATACCGAGCCATATGGGTATCCCAGGGAATGAGGCTGCTGACGTTGCAGCCAGGAATGCAGCAATCTTTGGCTCTCGAGTACGGCTCAAACTATCTTCTCATGAGGCGCAGGCCCTCCTCCAGCGTCATGTCCAGAGTTGGTGGCAGGAGGTTTGGAATTCAATTCTGCCCCTTATTCTACAGCAACCCCTTCACTTCCTCTCCATTGGCCATCCCTAATTTATCCCGACGAGAACAGGTAATCTTAGCTAGGCTCCGCCTTGGTACTTGTCGCCTTACGCACCAGCACTTCTTCACTAATAGCCCTTCTGCTTTGAATCACCCTTGTCATGCCTCACTTACCCTTTCCCATGTATTCCTTGAGTGTCTGGCATAAAGCTGCCCGTTTGCGTCTTCGGACTGTGTGCTGAGATCTCACTCTACCCTTTCAACTAAGTTCCATTCTCAGCCCATTCTTTCTTCCTCATCCTGTACTCAGCTTTTTGATGGAGTCCCAATTGTATGCATTCATTTAATTTTATTTATTTCTTTATTTATTTATTTATTTTTTAATTTTTTTTACTTTTCCTGTATATGTAGCCAGAGGCCCTCTTTTCAAGCGCCACAAAGTCGACCGTGTTGCTGAAGAGGTGATGGGTCTCTTACTTTATTGTCCTTTTCACCCCCCTCTATTATGCCCTGAACATTTGTGATTAGCTCTTAACCTCGTACCATATATTGTCTCCATTCTGGTGTTAATAACCCATTGGGTTGGTGCACTAGGGCATATCATACTCTGGGTTCACGGTTGAAATTTTTGAAAAACAAAGTAGCTAATATGTATTCCTATGTAAAAATTAATTCTAAGATGGGTTTATTATTTGCAACTTTTCCGAAAAATCTCATTTTCATGGTCAAAATCGCGATTTTCTGATTTGAAGGCTGCCTAACGCAGCCTCAGGGCACCCAAACCAAAGCACGCAGCTGTTCTGCATATGATTTAGTCTAAAAGCTGCTTTTCTGACCTCATCTTTGCTTTCTTGCGTGTTTCAACACCTCTGGGTGCTGAAAAAATGTTTAGATTTCACGTAAAACTTAAGAATTTTAAGTTTTTCTTTAAAGAATAGGCGCGGCTCACCAACTCTACTCTGATCGAGTAGCGGGAGACTTGCCACCTCCACGCGTAGGTTTACACGCCTGTTCTTCTTGGATCCCTGAAAAGCGTGGCCTCATAAGATCTTACATTATGATCTTATGAGGGCTTTCAGCTCTTATGAGCATTAACGATGGCTTCAGCCTCTTCATCAGCCACTCGAACCTGAAAAGCTCTTCAGTATGTCCTGCTTCGATCTGAACACTGGGAGCATTTCTCGATGGTCTATCCTGGCTCTCACCCACCCATCTCTCCTCTAGTGACCGTACAAAGCTTGGGAAGCAGTTGAGATTTCCTGTACAGCTCTCTCGCAGGACTGAGTATGAACAGAGAAAGCGTCCACTTTGAGTGGAGTTTTCCTGAGATCCTCGAGCTCAGTCAAGGTCATCTTGCAGGTGAAAATAGGCTCGTAAATATTCTCTGAATCCCAGTTGATGAGATCCTCAGGTGAAGTGGCTTGCAGATTGACTTGGGGATTTTTATGGGGCCTCACTGCCGTATCACCAAAGTCTCTTCCTTCTCTGATCTTCTCTATCTGGCTCACAGCAAAAGCTCTCTGATGCTCATCCTCACTGCACAGGAATGAAGCCAGGATGTTCTCAGGATGTGCGTGGTAAGCTCCTCTTATCACTGCAGCAGAGATGATGTTCCTGACCTCGGTAGTCTGGTTCCTCAGCAGCCTCAGGCTTGAAAAAACGTGTGCAGGACCAAATTTGAGGTGGTGCTTCACTTTGATGTCGTAGTACATTTTGAAGTAGAAGTTAAGGCAGAACTTCACGAGGACCTCGAGCCTCCTCAACACCTCCCCATTCAGTCCGTGCTCCCTCATCCACAACAGCAAGATGGCCTGTGCAGTAGTGAGCCACCTGGATTGGTTCAGAGGTCCGCACTTGATACCAGCCAATTGTGGACTGAGACTTCCAGACTTGATGGCTTTGATCAGAAGAAAGCAGTTGTGCTGGTCTGTGGAGAGAGATTTGACTATCTCTACTGGCAGCTCTATGATATCTTCAGTTCTTTCCACTGGTTTGAAGTTGAAGTTGACCTCAAGTTCATTCACTTTCTCAAGAAGTTTTCCAATAGGCCCACTGAAGCCTGACCGGGGAGTTACAGGGCCGTCCAGCTTGATGATTAAGTGCCTCAGGGGGCGCTCGTTCACATGGAGCTGACAGATCATCCAGTGGCACTTGCGACCCAGCATCTTCTCCAATAGGGCTATGGCGCCTCCAGACCACCCCGTGTTGGTGTTGGTAGAGTCTCCTCCAATCATTACAAGGCTCTCGTCAGCTCCGTGATCCAGAAGCCACTCATGCAGGCCCTGAGGGATCTTATGAGCGGGCTTTTCTCCTTCCTCAGGTTCCTCGGGAGTGGAATAGAAGAGGTACTTTCCTTGAGGCTCCCATGTGATAGTGTAATGCTCCTCGATCACTTTGCCAAGATGAAATCTCCCCGTCACTTCGTCATATTTCAACACCTTTGTGTTCCTATCCTGCTTGCCATCAAAGAATATCCCAGAGATCTTCTCCTCCTCTGACCTCTGCGTGAGAGCTTCAACTGATGAGGCCATTACTTCCTCCTTGCTCAGAGCCATCTATTGAGAGAATGTTGAACTTCGCCTTCTGCGTCCAAATGGTTACAAAGATTCAAATGGAGTAGATTTTTTTCTTATGTATGTATGTATTAAGCCTATGTAAGAGTTAAGCAAAGTTAATGTGTCTAAATGGCAACAAATTACGACAAAGGGTTAAAAATATGAGGTTGTGTTCAATTGAATATTCGATATTTCAACATAAAACAGAAAACCGCAATTTTGAACATGATAACGCGATTTTTGGGAAAAGTTGCAGAAAAGAAACCCCTCTTAGAATTAAATTAGAATTAAATTTTACATAAAAATACATATTAGCCAGAGTGAAATTCGGACTCGGAAAAGTATGATATGCCCTATTGGTGCACCATTAAACTTAATCAATCAACCAACCAATCAGTTGTCATTTGCAACTTCTACCATTCAGGTTAGGCCTTTTAAATTTTAATTTATTCTGGTGTTTTATTTTTAATGGGTTTGACTTTTATTGTTTTATTGTCTTATAATCCAGAAAATTTTTCTTAAGCTATTTTTTAACTATTTTGCTTATTGTATTAAGTTTTATAATTATGTATATTTATCTTACATTATTTTCTATAAAAAAAATAAAAATGTTTCTTTAGTTATATTATTGATTTTTTTTTTTCTCTAATTTTGATGCTTTCATTTAGTCATTGAAGATGGCCCCTGAGTGGACCGAAACGTTTGGCCAATAAATGTTGAGAGTCGCGTCTCTTTTCTTTATATTCCTATTATATATATATATATATATATGTTGAGTAAAATATAATCAATGTTTATGTAATTACTTTCCCATTTATTGTGTACAGAATATTAATACACGTCATTAAGTAAGGCTTTTAAAAAGTGTCTTCAAAGAAAAATATATTTATGCATTTTGAATACTCAATGATTGGTTAATGTTCGTTGCCATAGCAACATAATTATTTTTTAGGGAAACATTGGCGGAAATGAATATTATTTATTTAGATATAATAAATGAAAAAGTTTTCACTCACTTTGAAGTTTGATCTTTTTCGAAATTTGAGTTGTTAGATCAGAGCTTTCCAAACTGGTGTGTCGCGACACATTAGTTTTTTGTATTTTGAAAATTTTAATTTTTCTATCAACAAAATCGGCTACAAGATAAACCACCTACTGAAAAATTATCTGATATTTGATATTTGATAACAAAAATTAATTAATGTGTCGTGAAAATTGTTATGCTTAAATAGTTTGTCGCCAACGTTAAAAGTTTGGAAAGCTCTGTGTTAGATGATGGGAATGTGTGTGTGGTGTGTGTGTGTGTGTGTGTGTGTAGAATTTAAATTTGAAAACTTTTATTACACGTCGATTTTGACAAAAAAGTTTATTTACCTGTAAAAGATTTCTGTGAAAAGAATTTCTTTAAAACATTGCAAATGTTCGAATGAAGTGGTTTTGAAAATGAAAAATTCTAAAGTTTTACTTTTGACTTGTAAATAAGTAATAAATCCTGGAAGTTTAACAAAAATTGTTAATTTGTTAATTGAAAAAAGTATTTAGAAAACCGTCATGACGGGTAAAGCGTCTCAGTTTGAAGTTCAAACTTTGAACGTTTCGCGCGCGCGCACACACACACACACACACACATACACACACACACGCACACATTAAATATAAAAATTCAAAATGGACTGGCGAAAGGCGATTGCATGGTGGAACGATGAGATAAAAAATGCAGTGAAAGAAAAGAAGTGTGGGAAAGAATGTTACAAACGCAACCTCGCAGTGTTTTTCGGATTTTATTGGTAATTTATTTTATTTCGAAGGACCACTTTGGAACTAATATTTCCGTCTCCCTCTAGGTCGGGTAACGTTTGGTTCGATCGCGTTAGCCTACCGAAATAACAAATTGGGCGAGGTTGCGTCAGAAAATATATTAAAGTCCTTGAATGAGTAGTAGTACCTGATGTTAACGAGTGTACCTAATAACTCAAGACTTAATACACCAGCGATGTAAAGAGTGCCCTCGATGTAGATAGGTCACAAATAATAACGTAACTGAACAAATTAATCTTGAATTATTTCCTTGCCACATAAGCTGTTAAATGTGTTATTTCTCATTAGTTTGTTTAAAAAGGATATAATAAATACTGATTACAAAGTAAAATTGAGTGGTGTTATCAGCTTTGCTGAAGATAGGCAAAAGGCTTTCTGAAGTAACTTTGAACGCTCGTTTTAGTTACGTTAATTTTACTGTAGTGTGAAATACGACAAAACTCTGAAAAATGGTAATTCACAGTGGTTATTGACCAGTAAATGGTTCTGAATTGAAATGATGAATTTGAGAATTAAATTTTAAAAGTGAATGGAAGAGCGGCAAGCTTCCTCCAGTGCTAAGCGAAGAGAGATTCGTCAACATGGCGCCTCCCACAATGCTTTGTGAAAAAGCCATGGTGCGCGGACCAATCAACAGTCGAGGAATTTTCGTTCTTCCCGTGCGCTATACTTTCTTAGGACAGTGTTGAAAGGAGAAGCTGTAATGAGTAGTACAAAAATGCAAGAGAAGTGTTACACGAGGAGTAAAAAAAATAAAAAGAGTAGATGAAAATTTGAGAAGGAAGATGAATGAACAGTATCTGGAGCATAAAGAAGTATTTCAAAAGAGTGAGGAAGTGCAAAGGTCAATTTATTGGAATGACTGGTAATGTGGAAGATATAAACCTGGCAATGTGTTATTGTAAGATGAGCAAATACACGAGAAATTTAAGTATTTTAGTATTTTAGCAAGGTGGCAAGTAAGGTAGATGAACAGGAAGCAAAGTTGAATGCAGTTAATTTGGGTGACTTATACTGAAGTATGCACCAAAAAGTGGAAGACATTAAGTTAGAGGAAATTGAAAGAACAATATGCAAACTGAAGAAAAGAGATTCAGCAGGAACTGATGGGATATGAAGCGAAATCATAAAATTCGGAATTAGAATCGAGTTTCAATAGCTGTAGAAAATATGTCATACAGTGTGGGAAAGTGGATGTATACTTGGTGACTGGAATAATAAAAATGAAGGTTAAAGAAATAAATGTAAAAATTATAGGGATATAAATTTTTTAAATACATCTGGAAAAGTATGGGGAAGGGTGTTGTTGAACGGTACAGTAAAATTATAGGTCTTCTGGTTGGAGATGAGCAAAGCGGCTTTAAGGAAAAGAAGAGTATGTGTTGATCAAATGTTTGCAGCGAGAAAACTGATTGAGAAACTAAGTGAATAGAAGAAAAGTTGTATGTGGCATTTAAGGATTTAGAGAAGGCATATGATAAAGTGAATAGATTTGCCTTGTGACGAGTGCTCAGAATGTGTTGTGTCAGTACATGGGACGTTGTTAAATGCGGTGAGAAGTTTATGTGGGTGGTAGCGCTTTCGTTTCTCCGAGTGTCTTCCACGTTTCTACTTTCATCTTAATGCACTTTTGTTTACAGTTCGCATTTCACATTTCATGTAACCAATTTCCGCGTTTTTATGTTCGCGTTTTTATGAACCGTTCGCGGAGCAAATGTGTTAGGAAGAGTTCCCTACATGTGAACGCCACTCCATTTACGTACGAAGGAAAGAAAAAAAGAGGAAGAGGAACGATCTGTATCCATTCAATTTTAATCCAAATCCGCTTTCTGACAACCACGATGAATATGAGTTTCCTCATGCATTCATATACGTCACCGTTATGAGAGGTGTTTATTGCACTAACAGAAAGTCGGTGCTACTATAGCGTGATTCCTACCTCGATTCGGCGGTCTACCTTTTAATTATAGCTTCTTACCTTGTTTACTAATTGCTTGTTTACATTCCAATGTCCATCGCCCTTGACGATTGGTTAGGTTTAGTCATGATATTTTCGTTAGTTTTAACGAAAATATCGTGACTAAACCTAACCAATCGTAGGTAGACCACATACTATAGTAGCACCGAAACTATTTTTTAAATAAATAAAATTGAATAATAAATAGCATTTTATATTTATTATATTTTCATTTATACCTTGGATAGGAATCACACTCTACAGTACTGTAGTTTCGAACCAAAACGGGTAGGAATCACCCTATAGTATCGAAGTCACCAGTAGGAATCACGCTATAGTAGCACCAGAAAGTCTATCCTCATGCCATAGGCGGTAGATCGAGGGGGGACCCAGGGCTGCGATCCCCTCTTAAATTGACAAACAAGTTTGAAAAACAAGTTTTCAAAGTAAAAAGTAAGTAAGCATTTATTTGTGTTTGGGCTGTGTAACATATTTCGTGAATTGTTAGTTTGTAACTGCAGCACTTTAACACGTTCGCGCAATCTAGTGAATGTAGTCTAGTCGTATGCTAATCACTCCTACTTGGCCCCTCCCTTGCCCACTGACATTGCGCCACCCTGCCTCACGCCCCAAACATACACCAACTGATGGATTGCCGTACTCGGCCATAATGCCTCCCACCATTTAAATAAAAGAATTTTAAGAAGTTTATATTTATTCCAATACTTTATCCGAATTTCATCAGTTTTATAGATTGTTATTTATGTTTTTTGGCAAACTTCGAGAGTTGGTGTCCGTTACTCATGCAAGACACGAATTATGCAAATCAGATTCTTATTATGGCTAGTATTTTTCCATATTTGCCCCCTTGACACAGATCAAAGAGACTGCAGGAATAAATATCTTATAATCAAGAAGATTAATGTTATTTTCTATTAATGTTTCTTGGTAAACTTGAATAAATACCATATTGAAAGCAATAAATTTGCGTTATGATTTTCATATTTTTTTATTCTAAACAAAATTGTATTTCGTTCATAAAAAGCTTTACAGAGTAAATTTCGTCTTTAACATCAATCGAACTTATATTTACACGTTTAAAGGTTATATCTAACGCTTGACATCTAAGTATACTTTGGGATGGCCATGAATTTTAATCCTTTTTTAAAGTGTTTGTAACATAAACTTCGCATGCAATTTATCCATTATTTTTTTTAACAAAGCTTCTAGTTATATTGCTATACAGATGACTGACAAAAGTAAGTGGACACCACGATGATTGTCCAAAAGAACAAATGGCAAAGCTCGCCAATGGAATGCCAGAACGTGTGTCACATTTACATAATTCAAAAGGGAAAAAAACACGACTCTAAATATATTCATTCAATAAATTTATTATTAGTTGACTTTTATTATTAAATCAAAAACTACGTAAGAAAAAATGTATTTACTTTTGTCAACCTTTTGTATATATTAATCTGCACATAACGTGAGTTTCATCAATTTACTAGTATTATTAAATTACTAAAACTAGAACGGAATTGAATGTATTTGAGTGCTGATCGTATTCTCTCTGTTTGTTTACCTTCTTTGGATATGAGAAGAAAAGGCTCCAAATATTTTATCATTTACTTCCATGATTAGAAAACTCTTCTGATAACCAATACTCGCTAATTTAAACTTCTTATCCATGTAGTAGATAAATGTTGTTTCTCTGGATTTCTCGCAGGAACCACGTGAAATTTCTACCCCCCCCCCCCATGCGATTACTCAGCGAAAGTAAACCTTTCCTGATGGAGTGGATATTAAAGTTCGTGCCAAAAACAGTCTAATCTTACTTCGCTACAATTCATACATTCAGCTAAGAAGATGTGAAACTCAGATGAATTTGATTTGATCAAAGGTAAAATTCGTAAATGGTCCTTAAAAAGTTTAATATTTAGTTTCATGCACACCAGATTAGGTTAGGTTAGGTGGTCATTTTAGATTGCTTAGTTATTTCCACGTGACCAATTTCGGCCAATTACGATCTTTGTAACAAATTTCGACTTTGTCAAAAACTCTGGTCTCTGCAAAACTTAATATTATCATATATATATATATATATATATATATATATGTCGGTGCCAAGGGAGTGCCAAGGTACTCCGGGTACTATTTTTGGTAGCAGACCTGCGATGCGCAACGGAACGAGTCTGGCGGTGGTTTTCTGCCGTATTTAAGCCGCTTTTGTTATTATTTAAATTTGTTCAAATTTATCATTCAATATGTTACTGTTGCAATCTTCATTTTTACCCTTATAAAAGATGTAAAATAAAAATACCCCCAAAAAGTTCTTCCTTTAATAATTCCTTTTTTTTTCTTCTTTTTTTTGCAATGTTTCACAATTCACAGATAAAATCCCAAATAAATCCATTCAAAGTTTTGTAAAATCATTTATGCAAAATTTAAATGAAGGAGTTAACGAATAAAGATAATTTGTAGAGTTTAATTATAATAAGCTACATCAAAGCAATCGTAATGATTATGCAGCCAGTTTCAACTCAAAATTAGTTGAACGAAGGTACATATATATATATATATATATATATATATCACTGTTTCAGTTATTATTGCATATAGAAACTTAGATTTTTTTTAAACAAAACGCGTCACACAGAAACTCGTCAGATTTTAACAGCACAGTATTTACAGAAGGAGCCGTAAGTCTATAAAATTCAAGTTAAAATGGAACAGCGATTTTAGATGGTTTTCAGTTTTATATTCCCCCAAAAAAATTGGTGTGATTTTATAGTTATACACTGTCTAATTTGTCTTAAAGGCAAATCAGATCATTTAAAGGGTGGAAAAATCATATTTAAGTTAAGGTATCTGATTCGTACAGTTGGGTTGTAACAATGTAACATGACCACTCGCAACATCTAAGGTCATATGATGGAGGAGACCTACAGCTTTACGTGGGATCCGAACCACGGGTCGCTACACAATCTTGACGCGGAGGACGGTCTCCCATCCAACTACTACCCAGACCCAATGTCTCTTAATTTCGCTGATCAACTGGAAACGTGTTACGACATTGGCTACGACGTAGCCCGGGGGTTTCTAGTAAGAGCTTTTAATGTTTGTCAGCTCAAAATACAGGTGTAGAGATCATCTTTCTCTGATAGGAGCTTTTAATATTTACATTTCAAATCACAGATGGCACGAACAAGGAATCTGCGTGAGAAGTGAAATTGTGAGTTTATGTACGCTGAGCGCATCTGTGCACGTAAGTTTTATATACACAACGTTGGAATAAAAACAAAACAGAAAATGATGAACTCCTTACATATTTTCAATTTCCGTATCAACCGAGTTGATAGATAACCTTGGTTTTTCTTCCGCCAGAATTGTTCATTCTGATGAAGGTCAAGCTTGTCACTCCACCTTAGACCTACAGTTTAACGTGGAATCCGAACCACGCCCCACCAGCAGCCCAGCGTCTTAACCATTAGGCTACCCATGGTACCCATTCACCGGATCAAATGTAGAATTCGGACCCCAGCCTTCTTTAGTTAGCTTTATAAGGCTAACTAACGAAAATATCATGACCTAACCTAACCAATCGTCAAGGGCGTACAGTTAACCTAACATTGGCTACGACGTAGACCTCATGTTTAAGAAACTCCGCAGATAAAAAGATTAATGGAATTAAGACTATACTATAATAGAGATTACCAGCACACCTAATTTCTCTTCTCGTGATATTTTCGTTAGTTAGCCTTATAAGGCTAACTAAAGAAGGCTGGGGTCTGAATTCTACATTTGATCCCATTCACCTACCAACCAATTTATTGTGTGGAAGGAGGAACAACTGGGTTTTGCTATGCGCCAACTGCCGTCACCGGGTCTCGATCCCGTGGCCGACACTAACCACTCAGCGACGCTAACCACTACACCACCGATATACATATATATATATATATATATGGGCTACGTCGTGGCCAATGTCGTAACACCGCTTCCCGGAGATCAGCGAAGTTAAGCGACATTGGGTCTGGGTAGTAGTTGGATGAGAGACCGTCCTCCGCGTCCAGATTATGTAGCGACCCGTGGTTCAGATTCCACGTAAATCTTTAGGTCCCCTCCGTCATATGACCTTGGATGTTGCGAAGGAGGTTAAAGAACCCCAATTAAAAAAAAAAAATATATATAATATATATATCAGTAAAAGCCTGTTTCAGAATTCAACATTTAAACAAAAATAACTCAACAACTCCGAGACCAATATTGTTTTCTAACATTTTTTGACATTTCGAAATTTACTAAGTAATGACTGTGACCAGCCAAATCTCCACTCTGCAAACATTACCTAAACAATAACCAATTTTGTTCATTTGAAAATTTCTCAAAATTAAGTTAAATATGCAGTTTACGCAATTATTTTTTTTATGTATATATAGAGGGAAAACTGAAAGACACTGAAGGTCAAGGTCAAATAGAAAAGAGTAAAAAAACTGAGACGATACAGTAAATAGAAAGACAGGAAAGGCAAAAAAGAGAACAAGAGAAATTAGGTGTGCTGGTAATCTCTATTATAGTATAGTCTTAATTCCATTAATCTTTTTATCTGCGGAGTTTCTTAAACATGAGGTCTACGTCGTAGCCAATGTTGTAACCCCACTTCCCGTTGATCAGCGAAGTTAAGCGACATTGGGTTGCATAGTAGCTGGATGGAGAACCTTCCGCTGCGTTCGAACTATGTAGCGACCCGTAGTTCGGATCTCACTTAAAGCTGTAGGTCTCCTCCGTCATATGACCTTAGATGTTGCGAAGAATGTTAAACAACCCCATCCTTACATTTTTTCTTAAAAATGGTGCCACTCATCTTACGTGAGCAAAATCTTTCACCAACTAAAAATCCGAGTAGACGAACATAGGGAATTTAGTAATCGTTTCAACCAGCCTATTTATAAACCCCGATTTACTGTAATATTCCTACAATCGCGCGCATGAAGAAAAAAAGTTCAATTCGTAGCAGAAACTTTAAGATTTTATGCAAAGCTGATAACAATGATTTGTGCTTGTTGGAAACACAATAACATCTTTAAACACAAACCAGACTTAAATGAATAAACTTAAATCAACACCTTTAAGGAGGAGGAGGAGGAGGGGCGACAAGTTTGACCTTCATGAAAAGAAGAATCATCGCGCGTAACACTTGAAAGGTTGAAAGTATTAATATAATAACCAACCATTCACACTAGGAATAAACATTTTGCTGTCTATTAATTTCTTAGTAACACTGGTCTACAAATTTTGAAAAAGTTTGTGCTTCGGAGATAAAATGTGTTTCCTATTATGGATTTTGGGGTGCTGAAAACGAATATGACCATAAAAACAGTCGATTGGCTACAGTTTCCAATAAAATTTAAGTTACACATTTTGCGTACATGTATACCATATATTAGTAACATACCTGTATAATGCAGTCACTTATATTGATTCAACCCGTCGCTTCTTTGCTTGTCTCTTGTATTCAACTTCTGGAGCATCTCTTGCTATTGTCCAGCAGTAGTCTGCTAACAATGATGGACTCCATTTCCCCTGGTAGCATTTCTCCATCGCTGAGATATCCTGGTGGAAACGTTCACCATGTTCATCGCTGACTGCTCCGCAGTTGGCCGGAAAAAATTCCAGGTGCAAATGGAGGAAATGTATCTTTAAAGACATATTGCAGCCCATTTTTTGATAGGACAACAACAGGTTTTCCACCAGCAACCTGTAATTGTCAGCTTTGGTATTTCCGAGAAAATTGGTTGCTACTAACCAGAACCACGCTGTCTTCTCCTCACCACCTAGGATACGGTCGAACTCCTCATCTCTAAGAAGCTCGCGGATCTGTGGACCAACAAATACACCCTCCTTGATTTTTGTTTCACTGAACTTTGGGAATTTACCACCGAGGTATTTAAAAGCTGCCCCCGTTTTATCCATAGCCTTAACAAAATTTTTCATGACGCCCAGTTTGATGTGTAAGGGTGGTAACAAAATCTAATCTTGCTCGATTCTACAAGTGGAGGATACTGAACATTTTTTGTTCCAGGTTCCAATGAGTGTCGGAGTGGCCAATCCTTCTTGATGCAATGAGAAGTCCTAGCCCGACTATCCCATTCACACAGAAAACAGCAATACTTAGTGTAGCCCGGCTGCAGTCCAAGCACGATAACAACAACTTTCAAGTCACCACAAACCTGCCACTAATGTTTGTCATAGTTTATGCAGTTCAAAAGTTGCTTCATGTTGTCATATGTTTCCTTCATGTGGACTGCATGACCAACTGGAATTGATGGCAATACGTTGCCAATATGCAACGAAATAGTGCGCGAATACGATAGGCATAGAGCAGCTGACGTTATTTATTTAGATTTTAAAAAGGCGTTCGATACAGTTCCGCATAGGAGACTAATTGCGAAGGTCAAAGCGCACGGTATACGCGGTCAGGTAGCTAACTGGTAGAAGAATGGCTTCGTGCTAGGAGACAGAGGGTGGTAGTTAATGGCAGTGAATCGGGGTGGTTAGATGTAAGTAGCGGTGTCCCACAGGGTTCAGTGTTAGGCCCATTGCTATTCGTAATTTACATTAACGACATAGATGTAGGATTGACCAGTAACGTGTCAAAATTCGCGGAAGATACTAAAATAGGCGGTAAGGTTGTTAACGAGGACGATAGAAATAGGCTCCAAGACGATGTAAATAGGATTATGGAGTGGACAGATAAGTAGCAGATGCAATTTAACGTAGACAAATGTAAAATTTTGCATATAGGTTCTCGCAACAATAATTACACGTACACGATGGATAATAGGGAGTTAGCGAGCGTTGACGAGGAAGTAGATTTAGGCGTACGCGTATCTAAGGATTTAAAGGTTAGGAACCAGTGCCCTGAGTCTTGCGCAAAAGCTAATAGGATGTTAGGCTTCATAGCGCGTAATTTCGAATTTAAATCGAAGGATATTATATTGCCCCTTTACAAGTCCCTAGTCAGGCCTCATTTAGAATATGTAGTTCAGTTTTGGTGACCGTACTTGCGTGAGGATATTGATAGGTTAGAAAGGGTTCAGCGTCGTGCCACGAAACTGATTCCATCATTGCGCAACAAGCCTTATGAAGATAGGATTAAAGAGTTAGACCTGTATTCACTCGAAACTAGGAGATTAAGGGGGGAGCTTATTGAAGTTTTCAAAATCGTTAATAACATCGATAACGTAAATTTTGACAAACTGTTCACTTTCGATAATAGTAATACTCGTAATAACGGATTTAAGTTGCGTGGCAGACGTTTCATTACTAATATCGCTAAAAACTTCTTTACGTTTAAAGTAATTGATAAATGGAATAATCTTCCCGCGTCAGTCGTTCATTCTACCAGCGTTAATGTGTTTAAGAACCGTCTTGACAGACATTTTAAAAATATTAACGTTGTTTAAAATAAAAAAAACAAAGTTAGCAACAGGAGCTCTGGTGGTGGTGCTCGAGGATGAGTCTGTTGACGATAAATGCCAGCTTGTGACATGTCAGCGTGTGATGCCAGCATAAAATAAAAATTAAAAAATTAGACTAACACGAACGTAGATGTAGCTCGTAGCGTAAACTAACCCACTTTTTGTTTACCCTTATCTACTTTTTTTTTTTTTATCTCCTTACTTTGCATGGCTGTAACTCTCTTTTCTTGCATGTTTGTAGTTTGCATGGTATGATAGTGAGTTAAGACGGTGTTGCATGGTTTGTAAGCGTTCTTATTTTACTTCTTTTCATCTTTCACCCCTCTCCTATTTTCTCCGACTATTTTTCTGACTTGTCGGCAGTGGCCGGCGGATGATGATGGTGAGTCTTTTTTTCTCTTTTTCTGAATGAATGTTAACCCACGAGTGATAGGTGTTCCTCCTTACTTAACCCCTTATTCTCTTCTCTTCTCTTAACCCCCTACTTTTTCCTTTCTCTCGGGCTAACCTTAGAGTGGATCTTAGGGTCTTTGTTAGCCTTAGCTTCTGTAGATCTGTAGAACTTCGATGAATCAATGAACAGCTAAAACGAATCAGACCACTCTATAAGTATGTTATAACGGGTGATCAAAAAGTAACGCAACCCATGGGAAAACGATTTATTTCAGAGCAAGTGCTGGAAGTGGGCACCGTTCTGTGCTTCACACAAGTGGATACGGCGATTCTTGTTCTTAAAGACCCTTTGCAACGTCGATCAACTTGTCCTGTGTCAACACCTTCGGCCGACCGCTTCTCGTTACGTCATCGACATTCCCTGTCTCTTGAAACTTGTCGTATATTCGCTTGATAGAGGATTTGTTTGGAGCACCTCTTCCATACATTTCCGTGAAGGCCTCCTGCGTCTGGGCATAGCTTCTGGAGCGAATGTACTGCGTGACAATGAATATACGCTGCTCCAAGGTGTATTTCATCTTTTTCATATATTCACCACCGGCAACAGAAGGAAAAAATCAATTATGTGCGTTTCTCCATGGGTTGCGTTACTTTTTGATCACCCTACATTATTATTATTATTATTATTATTATTTTTACTTTATTTATTTTAATTAGTTATTTCAATTTTTTATTTATTATTTTTCATTTTATTCTATACCCATCGTAGATGTGGCATATCATTCGGTATCATAAAATATTTCTCGCTACGAAAGGGTTTAGTGATCGCTTACTCTACTTACATGTGAAAAGGTTTTTTGCGTCCATACTACTGTTGCGCCAAGGCTTAGTATTACCCTTGGCGACGCACAGCAGGAGGCATTGTTATCCCGTACGAAACTCACCACATCCGGTCATTTTGAGCAAAAAATTATTAATCTTCCATACTACTGGCATGTCATCTGGTCGAGTAACCAAATGGATTCTGACGTCACTGAGTCATTTATATCACCGGAAACGTCATTAAATATTCATTACGTATAGCGCTAGCAGAGAAAATGCCGGCAAAACTGTATCATGTTACGAAGATATCATAGTTAATGTGATTGGCCAATTGTTCTTGATCCAATGAAAAGTCCTAGCCCGACTATCCCATTCACACAGAAAACAGCAATACGTCAGTTCAGTCGAATTCGACCATATGAAGAGATAATATTAATAATGCCGGCAAATCATTAATCTCCTGCCAGCCTCTCAGAGTTATAGCCTCGCAGAGTTAGAGCCTCGCCAGTTTTATAGAAAATGCCGGCAAAACTATATCATGTTACGGTGTTGTTCAAGTTTTATGCAGATTATCATATTCACATAGAAGAGAATAATACTTTGTGTATCCCTGCTGCAGTCCAAGCACGATAGCAATAACTTTCAAGTCACCACAAACCTGCCACTGATGTTTGTCATAGTTTATGCAGTTCATAAAGTTGCTAATTCATCTTGTCATATGTTTCCTTCATGTGGACTGCATGACCAACTGGAATTGATGGCAATACGTTGCCAACATGCAACAAAACAGCTTTTAGACTCAACTTCGATGAATCAATGAACATTCTCCACTCATCAGGATTGTGAATAATGTTGAGAGCTGCCATCAGACCATCGATGTCGTTGCAAGCTACAAGGTCACGTTCCATAATGAAGAATGGGATAAAATCTTTTTGACGGTCACGAAACTTACACACTCAAACATTTTCAGCGAGGAGATTCCACTGCTGCAATCTGGAGCCCAACAGCTCTGTCTTACTCTTTGGCAGTTCTAAATCTCTGATAAGGTCGTTTAATTCATTCTGAGTTACCATGTGCGGTTTAGAAGATGTCAAGTTATAAACAAATTCAGGGTCTTGTGAAACTGAAGGCTCACAAGTTTCGCAGGTTCCTTCATTCTCCTCGTCCTCTGACTCCAGGGAGAATGAGTGTGGGGGCTCAGGAACGGGTAGTCCTTCGCCGTGAGGTACCGGGCATATAGCAGAGGGTATATTCGGATATTGTAAAATCCACTTTTTCTTCTTGCAAATACCTTTCTTGACTGGAGGCACCATGCAGAAGTAACAATTGCTGACATGATCTGTTGGTTCCTTCCACACCATTGGCACTGCAAAAGGCGTAGATTTCCGATTCAACCACTGGCGAAGGTTTGTTGCACAAGTATTGCAGCATATGTGTGGGGCCCAGCTCTTGTCCTGATCTCCAATCTTAGAACCAAAATAAAGGTGATAGGCTTTCCTAATCACGGCGATTATAGCACGCTTTTGTGATGCAAAAGTCAATTCTCCACAAACATAACAGAAGTTATCTACACTGTTCACGCAATTACGAGGCATCTTTGTTCAAATTAGGCTGAAAAAAATTCAGTTTCAAAAGCAAACACTAAAAAGAGTTTGACAAGGGTGCACTGTATGACTTCCGCGAATGAACTGATGCTGTGGCGTAATATGTAGACGCCTGTGACACATCGACGCCTTGACTCTACTGCGCATGCGCGTAGTTATATTTTTTTTTATTTTAATAAATTAATGTAATTACATTGCATTTTAATAATTTTAAATTAGGTGAGGTTAAGTTAGGTTAGTATTCCATTTATATTAATATAAAAAACATTATGGGAAGCAATATGTTAAAATGATCCAATCTATTTTTTAATAAATAATTTACAAATACATAATGTAATAGATAAATTTAAAATTACATTTTATTGTATATATATATATATATATATATATATGTATATATTTACATTAATTTATTAAAATAAAAAAATATAACTACGCGCATGCGCAGTACAGTCAATGCGTCGATGTGTCACAGGCGTCTACATATTACGCGACAGATGCAGTCCAGTTAGTAGGGTGCAGGGTTGCCTGATATCTTTATAAATAGAGCAATTGGCAATTTTAGGCATCATTTTCGTATTGAGTGACCCAAAATTAGTAAAGATTGACTACGTTTATTTCCGAAGCATTTTGGCTGTCGACCAGTGTTATTGGATCACCTGAAGATCAGGGACCCCAGCCTTCTTTAGTTAACCTTATAAGGCTAACTAGCGAAAATATCACGACCTAACCTAACGAATCGTTAGGTCAAATGTACGCCCTTGACGAATGGTTAGGTTAGGTCTTGATATTTTCCTTAGTTAGCCTTATAAAGCTAACTAAAGAAGGTTGGGGGCCCTGATCTTCAGGTGATCCCAATTATTTTCTTGGTGCGGCTAGTAGTATGCCCTCAAAATGGACGAGAGCAATGCAATTGCAATATTGATCAATGTTGCAAATGGGTTTGACAACAAAGGGGAGGGGAATGTTGCAAGTTGTTATGCAGCAAAGGGGGAGGGGAATGTTGCAAGAGCAACAAGGGGTTATGCAACTTGGAGGAGGAGTTATTCCCCAAGAGAAAGAGAGAGGAGAAGGAGAGAAAAGAAGAGACGTGTTCGCCTGGCAGGAGCCAAGCGCATATTAACCCTTTAATGCCCAGTGTGTGAAATTTTCATCGTTAACTTTGGAAGCAATTTTAGACCTTCCAGTTCCCAATGTGTGAAATTTAACACATTTCGTATTTTATTAATTATGAACAATAAAACTTTGTAAAATATATTTTTCAGTTATTTTGGGTCCAATTAAACGATTTTTATATCCCAATTTTTTTTTTTACTTTTCGACTTAATTTGGGTATGAAAGGGTTAAGACTTCAACCGAGCGGTCGTTGTCTTATAAGGCCCCTAATCAGCCAGCTGGCTTATCTAGATGAGTTGCCAGTTTGCGCTATTTATTTAATTAAAGCATATATTCTGGCTTAATAAGCCAGTTGGCTTAGAAGGCTGAGTTGCCAGTTTGCACTATTTATTTAATTAAAGCATATATTCTGGCTTAATCAGCCAGTTGGCTTAGAAGGCTGAGTTGCCAGTTTACACTATTTATTTAATTAAAGCATATATTCTGGCTTAATCCGCCAGTTGGCGTATCTGGCTGAGTTGCCAGTTTCATCTGTTTATTTAGTAAAAGCATATATTCTGGCTTAATCCGCCAGTTGAATTAGAAGGCGTAAATGGCTTGTTCAGGTGTACAGGTTGAGTTGCCAGATAGCACTATTTATTTAATTAATGCATATATTCTGGTTTAGAATTCCGCTTTAGAAGCCAGCTAATTGATATAATTAAATACCGTGTACAACCAAAACAATTAAATAAAACACCATTACATCATTCTGTTTATTTAGGCGAATTAATGGAAATATATAGAAAATAAATATACAATGGAATATATATGGTAAAAAATAATAGCATACGGACGATGAATATATAATAAATATACAATGGAATATATATATGATCAAAAATAATAATAGCATAAGAAACACGATCGGGAAATATCATATATAAACAAAAATATACAAAACGTTATATTATCAATATATTAGTACAGGAAAAAATATATATACACACAGTTATATTAAATAATTAAATATATTGAAAATAATAATATACGAAACGTATAATCAAATGCATATTAGTACAGGAAATATATATATATATATATACATACATATATATATATACACACACAATTAAATAAATAAATACGTACATCCCTTATGTTCTGCAGGGTATATTAAATAATTAAAAATAATAATATAGGAAACAGGAATAATATATAATATATATATATATATATATATATATATATATATATATATATATATATATATATACAATTAATAAATAAATATACATCCTTTATGTTCTACGGCGCAAAACGCTAAACTCACACGTAATCGAGTCTACATCACATCGTTATTACTTTGTACTACGCGGTAAAACCGTCCAAGCAACACTTCACCGTTTAACTTGTACGGATGCATATACTCGACATAAGTGGCTTTCATATCGTTCAATACTATTTTTGTGCCCACTTTACACTCGGTTGGCAAGTTATCTTTAAACACGGCTAGAATACAATCAAAAGCACGCACAAAGAGGTCATCGTTAGCCACAACATCATTATTAAATACAAGTTTATAAACACGCCTTTCCAATCGAGGGTTTTTTCTTACCGTCCCGAGCTTTTCAATCGTGAACTCTTCTTCACTCTGCATAGCGGCAATTGAAATAATCTTCCAAGTCGTAACTACAGCTATTCATTATATACGTAGAGGTGCAGCTCTTCAGGGTGAACAGTATGGACAAGCTCTGCCCTGTACCGCTCAAGTGCTTTGTACCAAAGTTCAGGATATTTCGAAGAACCTTTTAAATATGCATCCAGCTCTAGACCATTCTCGCCTTGTTCATTCCTACATTCGATAAATCCGTCGAGCAGAGCGGTGTATGCGTATTCAAGAACCGTGTCAAAATAAATCATATCCGTAACACGAGCGTCTAATATAGGCTTCAGCTTGCGGAATCCAACGATTTCAAACATTCTGTCGAGGATGAAACGGTTTCGCGTAGGGACAAGAACGTTATTATCAGATGCATTCTTCCACATCAGTCGTATATCAATGCATGGCTGTTCGTTATTTATACACAACGTGCAAACAACGGCATATGAGGGGGCGTCACTAATCTGCTCTCTTCTTGTACCTACACCTGCAGGTATTTTATAACGGTCCTCTCCCACTTCTCAACTATCACGAAGATTCTATTCATCTCCTCAACACTTAAATAAATAACATTACGTTTACCAGAGTTTGCTTGCTGCAAATCGTTTCAAGTACATAGTTAATGGTGCCGGTTTCACGCCTGAACACGCGCAATGACTTCGTCACGGAGACATCGTACGAGGCGTTGAGAATGCTTCTCAAAGGAAGTTCCATCGTATTCGCACGTCCACCGGTTCAAGCTCTGAGATGACTATGAGCCACAGGTGGACGGACGGCTCGACGGGCGGAGTGAGTCACGCTGGTGAAACGTGTACGGGTTTGTTCGAACTCGTGTTTTCGTGAGGTACACGGGTGGGCGGCTCGCTGGGGGAGCGAGTCACACTGCTGAAGCGTGTACAGGCTTGTTCGAACACTTGTGCCCTTGGACAAACAGAATTTTCCGCTACATGAAACAATACCGGCTTTAATGTTTTATCACTCACCAGACGTTCATTTCCACAAACTAAACATCTTCACAATCTGGTGCACTATTTGACAGAAACATATGCCCACATTTATCCTTTTTGTTTAACACGCGATACTCGTCTCTAAAGTCTGTTAAAAACTCACACAGGCCATTAGCCACAACCTCACTACAAACCTCGTCATGATATATAGTAATATAATGGTAAAAATACTTAAGATTCTCCATGATGACAAGATTTACATTCTCAACCGTAGGGTACGAGTAGTCGGTATGGTGTAACATGACATAATATCGCATGTCACGCCACAAATCAACAAGACTCACTATCCATAGCCGTTACTTATCTTCTGAACGTATTGCTTCTTCTACTTCGCGGTATATGTGAGCCTTTATAAAGGTTAGGGCTACAACATACTTAAATACATCGTTTGTATTACGAAATCCTACAATGCCCTCGCCAGAATACCCGTAGAGTATTTGAACATCTTGGTCCTTCGCGCGGCTGAATGTAGCCTTAAAAGTATCAAAGGAAGGGGGAATAGGGAGTTATTCAGTATCCACCACATCTTGGCGCTTTGCCGAATACCACTTCATAACCGTTGAATACGCAATATTAAAGGTAGCCATTACTATTTTTTCTACTCGGAGAACACACGTCTGAGCTCAAGGGTATGCAGAGGTGAACTGAGCACGCAGGGATAGAGATATGCTCAGGTAGCGGCAGGACACTCGTTGCTGATCTTACAGTGGGAGGAGCCTAGCTTTTTACTGTACACACACACACACACACACACACACACGCACGCAAACGAAAAAATGAAACCTTAATTGAAACAAATATACGTGATAAAGAAACATATCAATACACATATATATATAAATACAATCGAGGATTAAGGTAGCCAAAGGGCACGGTATCATAGCTACCAGGCACCTGGTAACACTTCCTATAGGTGTTACGGCATACCTTCGTGCATACCTAAGTTCCTTCACACACCCCATATTCTGCGCCCGAAAATTGTGCGTCCCCACTGTCAGTTGGGGTGGCTGGTCACCCTCATCTTCCAAGCACACTAGTTCCTTCAACGAGTCAAAGTTAACGACTCGACGGTTCGCATGGTTAAGAGTGATACCCTTAGCCTTCACGATATACTTCATATCATCCCCTATCCTCACCCGTACCCCATAGGTTTTTCGTCCTGTTGAGACAAAACAGTCGGCGTATGCGACGTCTCCATATTCATCCTTGATCTCATCAGTCAACTCTCCGAGCAATTCACCAATAGGAGGCATGTATTCACCTTCCCTCGCTGTGAATATCACGCTATCTGTCAGCGTACAACACCCTCCGTCCAAGAGAGTGCAATAGACCCCAAAGTTTGATGCGGGCGTAGGTCGTTGTGAGACTGGTTACAGGTATGTTTGTAACCCGTGAGGTATCTGTGGCCAATTCGGTATTGTTGTACTTTATTATGTAAGTATTACCTACATTCACAATCTCCATAACCTCTTTATCGGGGGCGTTGGCATAATCCCAGACTTCACTATAACTTTGTGCCAAATGGACGTTCCCTTTGCCGATATTCTGCGCAAACTTTCCTCAAAGCCTGTTTAGACACAACTTTGCACTAAAGCGCTTCCCAGATTCTTAACAATTTGGGATCTGTCAAACTGTATACCTTCATGGGCACGGTAACGCTGAATATAAGCCGTTTTTTCATCTTCGGTTTCAACCCCTCGCGGATATCCTGACGCCTCAACCTTATCCTTCAAAACAGCGTTTATATATGGTGTGAAAAGGTTGGGTAGCTTCTGAAACCTCCACACCTCATGTATCTTCATTATTCTATACCCATGGCGAACGGCTAGGGCCAGCTCAGGCTTGTATATACACCCCTGATCTTACGCTGGTTGGTTGTATGGTCAAAAGCATCGTTGTTCTCTTCTGCGCACTTCACGCACAGGGGAAACATGAGCTTGTGATCTATAACGACGGGTAAGATCGGCATCCATAAATCGCGAGGGGGGAGCACATCTACGAAAGAGAGTCCAAAGTAGCGCTCATTCAAATTAGCTGAAAACTGCTCGATGGTTGGTATGGTGGGACCCACCATTTTTTCAGGTGCACCTATGGGGTACGGATTGTTCTGCATCACGTAGGAGTATAAAGAGCAGAAGTCGTAGTAATGGAGTTTCACGCCCTCCGTAGACGGAAAGTATAGCTTGAAGGGATTTGTACGCCCTCCGAACAAGCTATCACCGCATTTGAGAGGATCCAGCACCATTGAACGTTTGATCGTGTTTATTTCTTCACGGTACTGTCCATCTGTTTCCATCCGTGCATCATACTCATGCTCCCACAAGACTTTGTGAGTGAACTGGAAGCCTTTAAGTTGATCGCGGGCGCGGGTCCACGCATGACTGTCGGCAGGAGATCTAAAGTGGATATCTCCTACGATTCCACGCTCAGGAAGGGGGCATCCGTGCCACGAGCAACCGTTAAAGGAGTACACAGTCTTCTCACTAGTGACACGGTTTTCACTTAGACCATCAACCCAAAAAACACAACCATTAACCTTAATGGCTACTTCACCCGTGTTGCGGGCATGCTTTATGTATACACGTGTCTGCTGCTGTAGGTGTATGAGCCAGTAAATAGCCTTGTGCCCAAAACTGCGGGGATTGTTTCTATGGATAATGGCTAAGGTGTCTTTAGGCATGAAGTTATTCTTGAACACCGTAAAACATAATGAGGCGATGGTGGTTGCGACTTGCAACGGATCGTATTTGAAACGATCTATGTACATCCTTCTAAAGGCCTGGAAACATACTCTAAGCACGCGCACATCATTCACGCAATAACGCTCACATTCATCAGCTACATTATAAGGATTACATTCATTAAAACTGTTGAACTATCGGTCAAAATCTTCACGTTCATCTGTACTCATACAGTCATAGTTAAAGTAATGTTTGGGTGGAGGTAGTCCTACGTAATTTAAAGTTTCACTAGTGAGGAATGTGTAAGGGAAATATATTTTTGAAACTTCAGCGGCTACGCCCATCACCTTGGGTAGCTATGCTCATTTACAAGGTATAAATAATAAAGTGTCTTTAAACTGTACATTATCTCTTATTTGCATTTGTATTAGTTTGTTGCCTCTTTTGAAGGGATCACCTGTAAATATCTCAGATGTCTCGTGCTCAAGCAACTCCTTATAAAGGAACTGTGTGTCAAATTTTGCCCCGTTATGGGCGAGAATATACAGTCATTTTTTTGAACTTGTCGCTAACTTGACAATATAGGACACAGAGAGTTTCACAGGGCTATCGTGGGCATTCGTTTTAAAAACGTTTGTCCGTTTACCACATTTGTGACACTCATCACACTTGCTCTCCATACACTCATCACAGATAGTCTGGCTTACAAGTAAATGTGGAATAACCTCTTTGGTTTCAGCATTTGTATATGTTTCTATATCGTAGTACGCAGTTATACAAGGTCTGTTTTTAGGCTTGGCATCTTTCATATAACATACATGCTTTACTCCAACCGCCTTATATTTCTCATGGCATGTAGAACAGTGAATTTCATCACATTTGTGCTCAAACTTTCCCCAATTATCCATCATATGAAACATACCACATTCACAGATTCTCATTTTTCTGCACGTGCCAATTGATTATGGAGCTCAATACAGTACACATACACAGTCCAACGACGAGCATTCATTTCCTGTTCTACCCTTCTCAGCTCTTCAGGACCCATATTACGGTCAAATTCAAGTTTACAGTCTACAGCTAGTTTACTGGCACGCTCCACTACCATAGGCAACCAAATGTTTTTGACCCATGTATTTAGTACAGTAAACATACGGGCCAAGACTACTGCTATAAAGCCGCAACCACGATCGGCTTTTATATGCCGTCTATAAATAGCCTGAGAATTGAAGTTAAGAGTATAAGGTGTGGCACTATGACCCGCAACACGGAATACACGGTCAATATTTACCGTGAAGTTGTCCATACTGAAGGCTATACTACTTTGAGAGGCCTGCATTATACAGGATAATATATACTCTATATCTTCAGCTGCCAAGCGTCTGAACGGTATTACTACCCAAAAATCATCTACATCGTTATTTGACCCAAATCCGAAGGACAGCCTCGTCCTGACTTCACGTTCGTCGCGGTTCTGAAGGGCAAACTCTACAATACGTTCAACTATGCGCCGTAGTCCGTGTTCAACACCATTGCTATACATGGATCTAGGATCAATCCTGAATATATATCGATTTCTAGTCAAGGCCGGGGTGGGGGTAGCGGTGCGCACCAACTCGAATGTTATGCCATCCTCAACAGAACGAGAAGCTGCTGTGGAGGATGTACCCGGAATTGAATAAGGGGGTATATTTGAGGAAGGTACTATTGTGGGGATTGTGTCGTTGGACGTAGGAGGTTGGGGCTTTATTACTGGTGGTCTAACAACCGACTCAATCCTGGCGCGCTTTATACCTGACGTGGTGGGCTCTTCATCATGCCTCCGCTTTGAACTGACACGTGCTACAGGTATCGCTGGTGAGGATTCGTCAGCGGGGATGGATTCTGTGATCACAACTGCACGGTCACCGGGTTCGTCTGTAATATCGATGATGGAGTGCTGTACGTCGTCGTCATTCACGGTTCTGTGGAAGAAGAAAACAAAACATAAGGAGTAGCACTAAAAATTTGTAATATTTTGTAAATGACCCACTTAGGGGTGTGACGTGTTAGAGATGGAATCTGTAGAAAAATTCAGGTTCACAAGCCCCTCCACATGTATTATATCTGGCCCTACAGGATGTGGAAAAACTGTATTTATGCTTAAAATCATTAAAGATAAGGGGGAGATGTTCTCAAATTTTGTAGATAAAGTAATATGGTGCTATTCGACGTATCAGTCAGCGTTCAACGAGTACCAAGATGAAATTTTGTTCCACAAGGGGGTCTGTGACGTTAATTCGTTAAAAGGTAATTACCATACAGTTATTGTAATTGACGATCTCATGTTGGAAATGGATAAAACGTTTGCCGAGACATTTACAGTGTTCTCCCACCATCTTAACATAAGCGTATTCTTCATCAACCAGAATCAATTTTTCAAAAATAGATACATGCGGGATGTGTCGCTAAATACACAATATCTAGTCTTATTCGCACAACATTGAGATGTGTCAAAAATTGGGGTATTGCCAATCAAATGTTCCCGAATCAGCGTAAGGAGTTTTTGGAGGTTTATAAAGAGGCCACAAACCAGCTTTATGGATATTTGTGACCTTCACCCGCGAAACACGTTTAGGGTTCTTCTAAGAACGAATATATTCCCAAGCGAACCTGAAACGCTGTATATTCTAGAATGACAAATAGGCTGAAGAAATATCGTGAATTAGTAAAAATCTATTAACGATTGCCCCGGGCACTGCAACAGATGTTTGTTAAAAATATCAACTCCGACTTTTTAAAATGCATATGTGTAATCTGTCTTAATGTTATAAAATGTAATGTGCCAATGAAACCCTCTCAAAAGGCTCGCCTACGTCGTTACAAGAACATAATACGAGCGCTCGCTCATAAAAGTCAAACTGTGGGTAAGAAAAAGCGAATTATTGTACAAAGAGGAGGATCATTCCTACCCATCTTATTTTCAGTTTTGGGTCCTTTACTGACTAGATTAATATAATGAAGAAGGTAGTTGTGATTCCGCACGAGGTGTATGCTTCATTGCAAAGTTCAAAGATTCCAGACACGGCTCTAGAACTCCGTTAAAGCAGGTTTAAAAGAATGGAAAGCGAGTTGCTAACCCTATTGAACAGTGAAAAGTCATCTGATGAGAAAAGAATCTTGTACCAAGAAGCGTTGCAGAAATTTCTTCATGAGTACGAAGATTATAAGAATCCTACAGAGCTCCCCGTGGTTATTAGGCACAGCGCGAGTAGTGCTGAGCACAGGGCGGATTAACATTTTCTGGGCCTTAGGCTTAGTATGTATGATCGGGCCCTTTTATTCATATACTATAAAAATTTAATTTTCATTGAGGGAGTAATGCATAATAGCGCACAAAACAAGTGTGAACGTGGTTGAACGTGTTTACAGCGCTGTGACTTGTGGCTAGGCTACAAATATCATAATCACACTCATCAGGATATTATTAATGAATTCGCAGGCAAAAAAATGTCGCAAATTACAATTTTAAATATTTCTATTATTATATATGTATTTCAATTTTTATGTATCTCATTTTCCTAAATAAATACTTTTGTTTGATTGTTTTTTTTACTTATACACATATTTTTGGCGGGCCCCTAAGACATCCGGGCCTTAGGCTTCAGCCTGTGCAGCCTATAGGGCTATCCGCCACTGGCTGAGCATGGCGACACAGGACCTGGCCCGACGTTAGAGATGACCAACCAAAGAACAACGGAACACAACACATCGAACATGTGTTAAAACAGCCTCCCACATACATTGAGGAATAAAGGCTTAGGTCTTTATAATCTATTGAGTGAGGACCCCATCATAGAGTGGGCCGATACAGGCGAGGTCATTGTTGGAGGAATAAGTCGTGCAAGGATCCAATATCGTTGATATTGTTCATGATCTGGTGAGAAAGTGGGACAGACTGTCGCCAACAGGATGGAAGCATATTAAAGCAAGACTACAACAAATAAATGTCCCCAAAACATTGATAGGTAATCTGAATAGGTTAAAAGACCTGGATCAAGTCTCGCATGTGTCACAACTGAGTACGCCATCGCCCCCAGCAGCAGCGTCTCTGAAGAGGAGAAAGAAGAGAACAAACGGCCAACCTTATCCACGTGTCTCTAAAATACGCAAATGGCTAACATATTAAGTAAACGCTATTATGACATTTCTAACCCCGCCTCCTATAGTGGCGTTAATAGACTGTACAGAGTGTTTACGGTGTAAGGAAAAAAGATGTTGAGCGGTTTTTGCGGGAACAGGATGCTTATACACTTCATAAACCGGTGAGAAAAAGGTTTAAAACGGCCAAGACAACCGCGGATTCGATTGACTCTATTTGGCAGGCGGATTTAACAGACATGCAAAGATATTCAGTGTATAATGACGGATACCGCTACATCCTATTCATAATAGATGTATTCTCTAGATATCTGTGGCTAATTCCCTGAAAATAAATCGCCTGAAACAGTTGCTAAAGCGACCAAAACGTTGATGTTAAAAGAAGAAAGGGTTCCTGGCTATTTTTGTACGGATATGGGGAAAGAATTTATAGGTCGCGCTTTTCAGAACATGCTGACAGAGTTTAATATCAGTTACTACACTAGCAGTTCTATACATAAGGCCTCTTTAGCTGAAAGAGTTCAACGTACCATAAAGGAACGCATGCATCGCTATTTTACACATAAAAACACATACAGATATATAAACGTTCTCGGTTCATTGGCTTCATCATACAACCGTTCACACCACCGTACGATTGGCACAACGCCTAACGAAGTTTTAGAAAGAGTGCGCTGCCAGAGGTGAGAAGAGATGGAGCACCGCCACCACATCTACACATTTCAAAATCAATGATTATGTAAGGCTATCACGTTCGGGAAATAAATTCGCGAAGGGATTTGAGCAAGGATGGACACGTGAGATTTTTAAAGTTCGTGCTATGAGACCTAAAGGTGAGATAATGATGTATTACGTTGAAGATTTGAATGGGGAAGAGATCGCTGGAGGCTTTTACCGCGAGGAGTTGCAGAAAGTGACATTTAATTTAGGAAAAAGTGTGTTTAAAATTGAAAAATTTTAGGCAGCAAAGGTTCAGGAAAGAGAAAAATGTACCTGGTGAAATGGCTGGGTTACCCAGAAAGCTTCAACACCTATATAAAAGCTGCTGCAATAATGAAGCTTAATTAGTATGCAACATGGCGCCTAGCCACTTCTATGTCACACTCCCGTCCTCTTCTCTGTCTGTACATCCTAACAACACCCTCGCCAACTTTGTGACAGAACCCCACGGACCCATTGAATTGGAGCGTGATTCGTATGAGGTGGGCTTATGTGAACTCCAGTTAGTCTCCAAATTTTTAACTCTTGAAAATGAGCAAATCATATTTCTGATCCTTAGAAGAATCGATGAGTGCGAAAAATTAGGCATAACCTTAAACAATACTATGCGTTCAGTCCTGTTCGGTGAGGAACGGTACTATAGCACAAATGTATCGCTAGGAATCGGGCATTATGATACAGCCATGAACATTGTAACGGGGTTAAACAAGAGTCTTGAAAAGTTGTACCTGAAAAACGATTTACTTTTTGAAGTAAACATAGACACGCCTGCATGCACATTGGAGTTAAAATCAACGCTTAGTAGAAATATTAAAGATAAAGAGCTGTTCACAATTGTGGCTGAGGGCCGATATAGCGCAGCTCTCCAAAGAGATACCTTTCACGAGGCACAGCATGACTTGTCCAGCTTAATGTATCAATTGAAGATGGAGAAATTGGGTGAAAGCTCTCCGCCCCAGACATGTGCTATATTTACAGCAATATCGGAGCACCAATTTGTTGGGGACACCCAGGCGCGCCTGCTGCGCATTGCACACATCCCCAACCATAGAGGAAAAGTTTGAGCATTACATATGACAAGCCCCATTATGTGAATGTTGCGACTAATCTATTAACCAACATCTCGATATATATAAGAACGATTGAGGGAAAAATTTCCCATTCGGTGATGGGAGCTTAACAGTGAAACTACACTTTCGCCGTTTATAATGACTCGAAGACCATTCACAGTCTACCGAGGAGTGAGATACCAGCGTGGGAGTGGACTTGGATCCATTTTTTCATCCATACTACGCACCGCTGTCCCACTGTTGAAGAGGGGTGCCAGGTACCTAGGGCGGAAGGCGTTACAAACAGGTTTTAACGCGGCAGAAGACATAATGGGTGGAACTAAGCCTAAAGAAGCTCTAAAAAAACATTTAAAACGTACACGGGACGAAATCATCAAAGATGCAAAGAGAAAAATGCGTGGTGGCGGAAAGAAGAGATCTGCCAGGAAGAAGGGGTTACCATCACGTGGCGCTAAACGTAAAAGGAAATCAAAAAAGAAGTGCTCTAAGCGTATGAAACCTATGGCTGATCATTTTTTTAACTGATATAAGCTGAGGACACTACTCTCACGAATCATAGGCTGACTAATACTTGTCGAGGGAGGTGGCACTATTTCTGACTCGTCATGGCGCGTTTCATCCATCCGTGTAGTTCACAATGCTGTAAATCGGAACTGTCCCTCTTTGATATGCCCCCACTCAGGTCTCTATTGAGCATAGCGACTTTATTACAATTAACCCATTAAACACAATTAGTTCGCCAGTGCCCCTATAGAATTCGTGATACCCAGCTCAGGCCCTTACTTTTTTGACCCGAGCTGCATGCACATGTACGCTAAACTGCGTATAGCCCATTCTGATGGAACGGACTGCGATGATAGTTACTCTGCTACCCTGAAACCAACTTTTTACACTCCATATTCAGCCAGTGTGAGGTGTATTTAAACCAGGTTAACATCTCGGCAGGAACGGGGTACTACCACCTACGAGCCTATCTGGAAAATGTCCTCAACTTTTCAAAAGAAGCGAAGGACACCTTTTTAACCGCCGAGGGTATTACCATACTAAAGGTGAAAATGGTATAAAGGATAAATTTAAAAATTCTAAAAAAAAGATATACAAATGTTTTGGACGTCTTCATACAGATTTCACATTCCAGGAGAAACTGCTTATGAACGGGGTGGATATGAAGTTGAAGCTTACCCGCACGATTCCTGAGATCTGCATAAATCTGGGGTCTGATCAAGAAGGGCGCGAAACCCGTTGTGATTCACATCATGGAGACGTATTTGCGTATACACCGAGTGAAATTAAGTTCCCCGAAACAAATAGAAATTGAGAAAGACTTAATACACGCCACAGTAAAATACCCAATTAACAGAGTACAGATCAAACTATACACGGTCCCCGCCTGGTTGGCCTCGAAGCAACTAGAAAACGTGGCCCTTGGAGTCCTACCTAAAAGGATATTAATTGGAATGCAGGACCACGCCTCGACGAATGGAAAATATAAAAAGAGTGCCTTTAAATTCGAGAATTTCGGCCTTAAAAATATTACTCTATAGGTAAATGGCATCGCTTTGAGAGGAACCATGATTACGGACTACTCATCAGATGCTGTATTCCCGGTCTGCGCGAGAGCATATAGTAGTCTGGCTCATAATACAGGCGCCTGAGACGAACTTGGGTTTGGTGTAACGCAGAAAGAATTTGTCGAAGAATTTAATATTTATTCATTTGATATTACGCCTGACTTGTCTGCTGGCGCAAATACGCATTTAAGTCCACAGCAGAGTGGGAATATCTCAGTCAGGTTGGAATTTGCCAAGCCTATAGACGCGCCTATAAGTGTACTCGTGTACCTCGAATCACAGGCACTAATAGAAGTTGATCGTTTCAGGAACGTGGTCACAGACTTTTAAAATGGACGCGAATACACTCCAGAGAGTAATGAAAAGTGACCGTTTCACACGCTCAAAATTTATCGGTGTGTTTGCGAAGAATGAAATATTGAAGCTGCCAAGTACGAGAAACTGGTACGGGATTATCGTTAACGCCGACATTGTTGGGGTTGAGGGGATTCATTGGTTTGCAATCTATTTTGAAAATAGGGAAAGAATGTACTATTTTGATTCACTCGGATTTCAGCCCTGGAATGATTCGGTGATTGTGCAGTAGGGCGGATCGAAAATGAGGTTTTTAAACTTGTTTTCGAAATCCAAATATGGCTAGGGCGGAAAATATGTGGGTGCTATAGATAATGACTGTGCATAAATATTAGTCCTGCGAAATTATATCTTCAGGTGCCACAAAGCCGTCGAAAAAAGTGAAATATAATGATTTTCTTATATTCTGCATTAGTACAATAACTGAAACTTACTTGTTATTATTATATATTAAGTGTTCCAATTACCAAAATAGTTACTGAATTACGCAGCTCTTAGTTTATTTAGATCAATGTTCTTTTGATTAATGATCTAAATAATCCAGAACTCACCACGAGGAGGTGGCTGCGTGTCGAGCTCCACCCATGCCCTCCCAACCACCCATCCTTGCGCATGTTTTTTTCCATTAACGTTTTATTTAAACTTTATATTCAGCTTTACTTTCGAATGATGGCATTTTTTTACGTGACTGAAGTGTTGATCTTATGAAGCCATCTCGCGCGTTCAATCCAAATACTTTTGATGATGCTTCAGTCACTAATTTTACCATTCTTTCTACTACTTGTGTATGACAAGGGAATTTCTCGAATGGAGGGGTACTCTTGTTTTCTATGAATTCTTCAATCTCATTTTCTGTCAGGTGTCTTGTCACAGGTGGTTCAGTGACAATGCATTTTTGCCAATTAATGAAATCAGTATACTCAGTAGCTTCAAATTGAATAACAGGTACTGTGAAACGCCTCGCAACTTTTCCTTGTTTGTTTGCCTTGCTTTCTTTATTCGCCTCCACGCTAATTCTCTTATGGCGCTGCGGTCATCATGAATCATTGATGCTAGAATATTTTCTGGATTTGCAAAAAATGCATTTCTTTGTATGACAGGGTTTACAATATCCTTTACTTCGTCATTCAGTGTTCTTGTTAGTTCAATAGTTTTGAAAACATGTTTTGAGCCATTGACAAAAGACGTACTTTGCTTAATAGAAAACCACATTGGGATGTAGACCTTCATTATAAAAGAAGCAATGTTCATGAGGTTCTCAGATGGACTTACAGTTGAAACGTATAGACGAAGCAAACGATTTGCTGTAGTCAGCCATCGTGAATGTGCCATTTTGCCTGGACTACGATGAGCAAGATCTGGAGAGCAATATCCCTTTGTTATGGCCTGATGAATATCAATTAGATATTTTTGGTCGGTGCTAAGATCTTCACAGTCTACAGTTGGTTCCTCAGCATCAATCCTTTCAAACTCGACAATAGGAAGACTCTCACAGTTCTCTAATTCCCTGCCAATAGGACCGGTGAATCCGCGGGGGCCAGATGTTTTTCCATCCAGCTTTGCAACTAAATGGCGTAATGGCAATTCATTGGCATGGAGCTGGCACACTAAATGTTGAACTGGCTTCTTCAGCTTCAATTCTATAAGCCTTATAACGCCTCCCTTTTCTCCAGTGTTGACTGCTGCACCATCGCATCCAATGGCAACAAGGTTTTCCAGTTCATGTCATTATTTCCAATATACTCAAACATTCCTTTACATATTTCTTCAGCTGATCCAGAATTCACAGAATAATGGCCCAAATAATCTGAACCAGGTTCTCTCACTAAAGTGATATGTTCTTCTGTTACCTTCTTCTGATATACTTTGGACTCTTTTTTTTCTTGGAAGAGTGTAGAATCTTTTCGACCATCAAAATAGATTCCTCTGATTGGGACCTGATTTTGATCTTTCATAATTTCTGATCTCTTCTTTTGTCTTTCTCTTCTGATTTTACTCCTATCCACTACTTCAGATGTATTGTCAATAGAAACTTCTCCAATATCTTGCAATACTGCACTAACAATGAATGCTGCAGCTCGATCTGAAACTGCAGTCCTGTCACAAGCAGTAGCCACTGAAGGTAGATTTGTAGTTTTCCTTTTCTTGAATAATTGTTCTTCAGGTTGTTCGAGCTTTCTCTTCGAGCTAACTGGCTCTGGAAATGTATCGTCTGATATTTCGCCAGATTCACTTTCACTATTTGATGTCGATGATGATAATTCAACATTTGTATCCTGCAATTTCTCCTGTGAAGATTCTTTGGTGAGCCTCACAGCTTCTTTTTGCTTTCTTAGCAACGTAGATGCTTTTTTCTTTGAGAGTGTAATATCTACTCTATCAATAAACAGTTTTCTTTCACTCCTTTGATCTAAGAGGAACGTCACTTCTTCCTTTGGAACCGTTTTTTCTTTGGGACAAGAACATTGTGTTAGTACTTTGCACTTGCACGCTGCAATGTCAAAAAGTTTCGTGTGTGCTTCTTTTTTGAACATATCAATCTTTGCTTTGTAAGCTTCAGAATTTTTCTGCTTTGGTATGGCTTCATAATGACACGATACTTTTCGTGGTAGCTTCTGAACATTGTTTCAATTCGCCTGTCTGACAGAATTGGGACGGAAGCACTTTCCCAAATTGTTTTCAATTTATCAACAACTTGTTCTAATATTTGAGATATTGAAGGATCTTTATTAGTATTCTGTTTCAAATCGTTTCTTACAAACAAGTAATATTTAAAAACTCCTTCGTATGTAGGAAGATTCCTGTGCCACAAATCTTCCCCCATACCAAACATGGGGCACTCAGTTGAGGCCCTGGTTGATTTTGCACAAACTCGAGACATTTTGAAAGTATACAAATCTGAAAAAGAAAGAGCTAATATCAATTATACGTTAATTTCAGTTAATAGTACATGGCAAACTTAGGGCAACACAATACAGAAATGCAAAATATAAGAAATATAGTTTAGACTATCTGAGTAACGCCAACAACAGAACACCCACCTGCTACGAGAGCGACAGCTACACTGAACCGAGGTACTCACGTGACAGCTGAGTGAGCTGACTATAGAAAACTGTTTTTAGAGAAGAGAAACTTTTTTTAAAGGTTGACTGAGCTATTTTTATACAAGTGTGAATAAATTCTTGTCTATTGTGCATCGTGGACTCTTCTGTAATTATTGGTTAAAATCTGCTTTTTTCAATTTTTTTCAATATTGAAGGTCATTGTGGCACCTGAAGATATTAATGTTATGATTTTACATTTATACCAGCTTATTTCCTCACTACTCCACACATTTTCCACACTAGCCAATTTAAAAATTCGAAAAATGAGTTTTTCACTCCGCCCTATTGTGCAGTTCATTGCGCCTGAGCTTGTTTGGAACCCATATCGTTTTCAAGGATATTATAGCGAAACTTGCGGCATGTATTGCATTTCATTTCTCCTGCACATGTTACGTGGGGAGGGATTTCTAAATTTTTTAAAATTATTCGATTTGTGCGACACAGAGATGAACGATAAAAGTGTATGCAGGCAGATAAAAAAAGGTTCCCATATGTTAGCACCCGCTGTAATGTGTAAAGGTGTATATCTATATTGTGTAAAGTTGTATATAAATTTGTAACTGTAAATTGTAGCCATTAAGGCTTATTTAACGGACACGGGTTCAGCTTTATACATGTTTTCTGCCATTTAATAAATGAAAATACAATGTGTTTTGTTCTTAACCTCAAAAATACTTACATTAGTTCCTTGATGATCTGACACTCGCTTGGCCGGATGTGAGCTCAGGTCACTGGGTTGGCTGTGCGGAGAAGCATCCATATCATTTATTCCCCTTTCATCAAAAGTAGCTGTAATACGATCAAATTCCGCATCAGTCCTATGAAGTTAAGTAAAAATAAAAAGCTACAAGTACAATGCCACGAATTTAAAAAATTATAATAAAAAGACAGATAATTCTTAAAAGTTTTGGTAATTTAAAAATTTTACTGCGGTGCTGAATTATCAAGAGAAATATTAATAAAGCTCCATCATATATATATATATATATATATATATATATATATATATATATGCCGGCGGAGAAGCATCCGCATCATTTATTCCCCTTTCATCAAAAGTAGCTCTAACACGATCAAGTTCCGCATCGGTCCTATAAGGTTAAGAAAAAATAAAGAGCTACAAGAGAAATGCCACGAATTTAAAAAATTATAATAAAAAGACAGATAATTCTTAAAAATTTTGATAATTTAAAAATCCTACTTCGGTGCTGAATTATCGAGAAAATATTATTAAAGTTCCACCATATATTTATATAAATATATGCCGAAATAATCACGATGAAAATAGGCAATGATTAAAAGCATAATGGGATTAATTTTTGCGTTGTAAAAAAATTCAGAATAAAGCTAGGTTAGACTAACAGCAAATTGTAACCATAAACAGATATCCTGACAGTTTTCAAAAGTAAGATTAGCTGGGTGTGCTATGCTCCGTCTGCCTGCAACGGGTCTCGAACCCGCAGCCAAATCTTAAGTTTTTAATATTTCTATTGTAAGTTTTTAATATTTCTAAAATCGTACCTGTACAAGAAATGTATAAATAAAAACACGCCATATATATATGCCGAAATAACTCGAAGGAAACAGCGGATTAAAAATATTTTTGAAAACGCGTTTATTGCGGCCTTTTACGGTTAGGTTTTATTGTTATAAACGAGACTAAAATCGTACCTGTACAAGAAATATTTTCGGAAACGCGTTTATTACGGCCTTTTACGGTTAGGTTAGTGTTATAAACGAGAGAGTCCTGGGATTAATTTTTCTTTGTAGGAAAACTGAGAATAAAGCTAGGTTATACACTTATAAGTTACTTACATTTTAAAAGCGTCTTCATTGAACGGTTCTTGCATTTCGTCACAATTTTCCGTAACAATCTGGGTAGATAAAAGTTCCCCCCGATCTATAGCTCTGCAAATTAGAAGCGTTGCGTGAGCACGAAAGTCTTGATCTTCAATCAACTCAGGAGAATTGTAGAGCGATAACTGACTCATAGTGTATATTTGAAAAGCACTAAGCGAAAAAACATACGAACTGAGGCTCTGAGATGAACTGCTCCCTTTTATAAAGGGAGCTTGTGACCAACCCACAAAACACAATCTTTAGCTTCCTATTGGCTAGCGGTGAATTTGTGAATTTTGGGCGGGGCTTGACGCGTAGGCCTGCATAGCGGCCAAACAGAGGTCCTGGGATCCGCCCACAGGGCTGTGATTGGTTGCCCCGTGAAATCTGGGGCGTGTCAGATATCCCCATTCGTGGAGAGACGAGAAACGCTTTGTTTTTTGATCTTGTATTCGACCGAGAGAGAGAGAGAGAGAGAGAGAGAGAGAGATAGTTGAGGTTGGAATGTGAAACGTTTTATGGTGCATGATGCTCGCCTGTACATTCTCGTTTGTCGGGAAGGGGTTTTCTTGATATTAGAAGATATATTCGGAACAATTCGCGTATGTTTAAGGGAAACGCTAAACTACGGTTTATGGTGCAGTGAAACATAAAAGTGGAAGATATTTAATTACCCATGAAGGCAGCCGCTGTAAAATTTCCGTGATACAATAAATAAATTTTAAAAAACAAAGACGTGTAATGTAGTGTTTCAATAAATACCAAAGTTCATGATCTCGAGCGAATGAAAATAAGATTGACCCGACACTGGGTAGTATAATTTAATAATGCGTACCTTATCTGAATTCTTGGAAACCAGAGAAGCGGCAATAAAGAATTAAACAACATATATATATGAGAAAAGTTCAGAGTGGAAGGGTATTTATAGCGTAATAATCTTTATGTCCTCGAAATAAACTCCTGCGGAAAGAAGTTTATTTATTGGAATTTTAAATCGATATTATCTATCGCTTCCGCCAAACTCCACAATTTTCAGAATGATGTTTAATATAATTATATATATATATATATATATATATATATATATATATTATTTTCCATAAATATTTATGTCCTTCTATTGTTCAGCTAGTTACATCGTTTAATTAGATGTTTAGGAAGGCGCTTGTTTATATCGCTTTCACCGTTCTTCATTTCTCTCCTTTATCATATTCCCTTTCTATTTATTCATTTGTGCTGCACATTTTAATGCTACTGCACTATTTGTCCTGTTTCAATTGTTACAGACGAAAAAGACCGTAATATTAGACTTAAGTCAGCCGGAGAGTGAGTTAATTAATGCAGTTTGACAAAGATGCTTACACGAATTTTTGGATGAACTTTTTTCCGGAATTGTACACATATAGGCCCGCCTTTGCTTTCCGCCCGAATTGTTCATTCTTGCGAAGATCAAACTTTACACTCCACCTTAGACCTACTTTTAAACGGGGATATATATATATATATATATATATATGAAAATTATTTCACAAAAGTAACACGTGAAAAATATTTATGATGAATAAAACCACAAAGGAAAGGAAACACAAAATGGTGCTCAAGCGCTTTCGTCTAATGACATCCTCAGGAACACTGAAGTACATAAAAAGGTTAAGCCTATATATAGGTTACAGAAAGAAAAAAATAAAAAATAAATAACATACATACACACACACATATATATATATACATACATATCTATATATACAAATACATACATACATACATACATATATATACAATAAACAGAGAAGTAAAAATAAAAATTAAAAATTAAAAATTAAAACCTTAAAGGATTACCAGTGAGGCGTACAGATTTGTAAGGAAAAATATCGATTTTTAGCACAAGATCAAATGGATTATAAAAATACAAATTTATACTGGAACTCTGCCCGGGTTTTAACACACTGCTGCCTATGGTCAGGTTTCGATATATATAAAAAAAAAATAAAATGCAAATTAAAAGTTAATAAAGTAGAAGACAAGTTTACCAAAGATTTAATGTTTTACCCTTCTTATCTAAATCTGTTTTAAAGGAATTGAAAATAACAGGATCGAGTTGAAAAAGACCTTTGCTTATGTTGAAGTTATTTGAAAGTTGGATAATGGCAGACTCAAGAATATTTCTATTAACAATGTTGCTTGAATGGAATAAAACTGAAGCATTATTCCAATCAATACAGTGGGCTAACTCTGACAAATGGACAAAAAGGGCACTGGACAACTGTCCTGTTCTAACGGAATATTGATGCTGTTTTACACGTGTGTGCAAATCCTTTCCCGTCTGACCTATGTAAAAGGAATCACATTGTTTACAACCAATTTTATAGATATAGGTCAGACGGGAAAGGATTTGCACACACGTGTAAAACAGCATCAATATTCCGTTAGAACAGGACAGTTGTCCAGTGCCCTTTTTGTCCATTTGTCAGAGTTAGCCCACTGTATTGATTGGAATAATGCTTCAGTTTTATTCCATTCAAGCAACATTGTTAATAGAAATATTCTTGAGTCTGCCATTATCCAACTTTCAAATAACTTCAACATAAGCAAAGGTCTTTTTCAACTCGATCCTGTTATTTTCAATTCCTTTAAAACAGATTTAGATAAGAAGGGTAAAACATTAAATCTTTGGTAAACTTGTCTTCTACTTTATTAACTTTTAATTTGCATTTTATTTTTTTTTATATATATCGAAACCTGACCATAGGCAGCAGTGTGTTAAAACCCGGGCAGAGTTCCAGTATAAATTTGTATTTTTATAATCCATTTGATCTTGTGCTAAAAATCGATATTTTTCCTTACAAATCTGCAAAGCTGGGCACTTGCGGTATTTTTTGCGGTACTGCGGTACTGCGGTACTACCGCACTACCAAACCGGTACCGCATAACGCAGTACCACAAAGGATCGCTGAAAGTACAGCAGTACCGCTACCGCATTCAAATTTCCCGCGGTACTTTCCGCGGTACCGACAAACACGACTTTTCAAAAAATTAACACTTTTTTTGAAGTAAACCTTATTACAGGAGTACAGTAAGACGAATGCTGCGTGTGTTGCATCAGCCTAACTCTAGACACGTTAAGTTTTCGTTCAGAACATGTTACGTTGCCATCCTATCACAACGCCTCAGTGCAGTGCTTGCTTTTGAGCCGGTTGCACGTGTGTTACATTTCTGTGACAAAGATCGATTTTTAGCCATTATGGCAGAAAGTTCAGGTGCGAAATCGCCGATATGCAATTTCTGAAAATATGTGCTATTACTTGTGTTGTTCTTGTGTGCAGTACCGCAGTACCGCAGTACCGCGGAACGCACCAGGGGGACCTGAAAAAGTACCGCAGTACCGCGTAACGCACTGGGCATGCTGAGGTACCGCAAAACCGCGTAACGCACCCCCAAATTTTGGTACCGCGCCCACCACTGCGAAATCTGTACGCCTCACTGGTAATCCTTTAAGGTTTTAATTTTTAATTTTTAATTTTTATTTTTACTTCTCTGTTTATTGTATATATGTATGTATGTATGTATGTATGTATTTGTATATATAGATATGTATATATATATATATGTGTGTGTGTATGTATGTTATTTATTTTTTCTTTTTTTTTCTTTCTGTAACCTATATATAGGCTTAACCTTTTTATGTACTTCAGTGTTCCTGAGGATGTCATTAGACGAAAGCGCTTGAGCACCATTTTGTGTTTCCTTTCCTTCGTGGTTTTATTCATCATATATATATATATATATATATATGAGAGAGAGAGAGGGAAATAAGCAAGCAGATAAACAACATGATCGATTGTTGCAATAACGGGATCCCCTGGTTGCCCCTACGAACCGTGGAAGGATGTTTGCACTCCACCTTGGACCTACGGTTTAACACGGATCATTAGGTCACCCTGGCTAGCAACCGCGGGAGGATGCGCTGCCGCAGGGTCTCGAGCCAGCCTACACTCCACCTTAGACTTACAGTTTAACACGGATCATTAGGTTACCCTGGCTAGCAACAGGGGAAGGACGCGCCGCCGCCGGGTCTCGAGCCCTAAAACACTCCACCTTAGACTTACAGTTTAACGCGGTCGCCGGAGCCCGACGCATATAAACGTAATATTTTATGGGCGTATAGACGGGTGTGTACGTGCCAAACGAAGTATACACTGTGCCAACTGGCTGATGATGCCTGGAGGCACTGGCTGATTAAGCCGACTGGCTGATTAGGGGCTCTATAAGGCAATGGGCGCTCGGCTGAAGTCTTAATATGCGCTTGGCTCCTGTCAAGCGAACACCTCTCCTCCTCTCTCTCCTTCTGCTCTCTCTTTCTCTTGGGGGATAACTCCGCCTCCAAGTTGCATAACCCCTTGTTGCTCTTGCAACATCCCCTCCCCCTTTGTTGAATAAAAACTTGCAACATTCCCCATTGTTGCATAACAACTTGCAACATTCCCTTTTTGCAGAACAACCTGCAACATTCTCCTTGTTGCATAACCCCTTTGCAACATGTTGCCACATTGATCAATATTGCATTGCACTCGTTCATTTTGCGTGCATACTACTCAGCTTGTGGTTGGACGCCATTGCTTATATTTTTTATTTATTAAATGTTTTTTACTATTCTTTTAATATATTTTAATGTACGTTAATAGAGGTTAATTTTCACTGCTTGTGTGATACCTTTCCAAGTGTTCATAGTTTTGTTAAAGGATATTCCCTTTAGAGATTTCTGTGCTTGTGTGATTTGTTTCCTTAATTTTAACTTGGGTTTTTAGTCCTAATAACACTGATGACGGCAATAGATATCGGCGAAAGATTTGGAATAAATGTTCACAATTAGAGTGGTTTTACTTTTCATTAAAAAACTACGCTTTCCAAGTGGCAAAGCTTTGATTAGTGTTTCTCCCCCCGACCCTCACACTCCCGGCCCCTAACAACCAGAAGGACAGCAATTTATTATTAAAATAAAAATCTCCAAAAAACGACCGAACTAACAGGATCTTCATATTTTTTTGAAAAAGAAGTTAAAAAATGAAAGGAACTAAAGAAAGATGTTAAAAAAACAAGTAAAAATAACAGAGTTTAAACGGTTTTGAATTTAATCGTGTATAATCAAATTTTCCGCTTTCGGCAAATAATTGTTTGCATTTATTTTTCCGCGTATAAACAAATTCGCGCTGGACAAACACGCGTTGGACGAGGGTTTACTGTACACAAGTTTAATGAGAGTAGATGTCAGATTAAGTTAGCTTAGGGCGAAACTATTTAAATTTAGAGAACATCTAATCCTGGTGAGAGATTAGCTCTTCAGAATCCCTTTCAAGGGCCATATACTCGTACAGTAATACGACAGATTCATCCCTTAGTATACTATGTTATAGATGAAAAGACGAAAAATGTTAAACTCCTTCAAAAAAATAAAAAGCGAAATAGATAAAAGATAAAAAGCAAGATAGGAGATAAGTTAATTCTCCTTCATTCAGATGAGATTAAGGATAAAAACCTTGTGATAGGGAAAATATACAAGACAAGGAGACGACCAAAGAAGAATGAAGCAAAGAGTAAGTTACAAAGAGAAATCCTAAGTATGATTTGATGTCTAAGGGTAAGGTGAATGTAGACATGAGTAAATATCCTTCCCTTAACTAGACAGAAGTATACAGGGATATATACTTCAGTAAATTTCATTCCAAATAGTAAATTAACTCGTACTTATTATCATTAACATTATTAACATATAATTAATAAGATTAATTAACATAATTAAATATAATTTGTTTTGTTGAATTATTGAAAAAAAAACAATTGCAAAGATAAAAACACTAAGATATATCAATTTATATAATTATAATTGTGAAGCTAATGACAACAATGCTTTCTTTAAACAGTATGATGACACATGATAAGAAACAATTTATTATAATTGAAGTCAGAAAAAACTGATAGACAGGATGTCAATGTCAGTTCCTGTTTTTCAGTTATTAAAGTTTCGATATTAAATCGAATAAACAGTTAATATAGGAAACAGTTGGAATTGCTACTGGAATCGGAGTAATTTTAAATGTTTATATTATATACTTCATTGTTTATTGAACCATTAAAATATGTTGCTAAAATATTGGAATGATATATAAGTGGTAAATATGAAACTGAATGATAATATCTCTGGGTATTTCTATTTTATATATGTGTGTATGTGTGTGTGTTCGCAATGACCAAGATGAGATATCACCCCAGCGTAACGGTTAACAAGAAATAATGTATTATAATTTCAAAGAATAGTTAATAATAGATAATATATAGTAAATAGTGGTAAAAATAATACTAAGTATTAGTAGGGATTGCCACTACCAGTAAGGTTCTCCGCAAACAAGTTGTTGGTTCGAGACAGCTCATACTTGAGAAGAGAAATTTGCATAACAGGATATCGACCGTGGAGTTTCTATTGCGAAAGAATGATTCCTATCGGTTCGAACCGTGGAAAACAACGACAGGAACGGGAACATTAATATACAGAGAATAACAACCCCTCAACATCTTAGCATCCTCAACATGAACATAAGAATCATCAAAGGGGCACAATCATCTCGCAGAAACATAAGAATCATCAAACAAGACAGTGGCCCACGTGAAAAGGAGAGCAGCTTTACCGCTATTTCTGGGTGATAACTTTGCACGTACATAAATGTAAGCATGGCGGTCTTTATCGGCCCGATACCTCGATAATTAGAGCCGTAATATTTTGCATAAAATCAAAACTATATGTTCGAGGTTTTTGTGACAATACCAAGTACTGTAGTTGATATACGATCAGTACAAATATATTATTATGTTAGTTCATACAACGGTGCTATTTATCATAGTATATCTGTGTGTGTGTGTGTGTGTGTGTGTGTGTGTGTGTGTGTGTGTGTGTGTAGCATAACTGTAAAGCTAGTTTTTCTATTTTGCTCTTTCCTATAAAATTTTCTTGACTACTTTTCCAGGGTCAAGGTACGTTCTTCAACCTTTTTCCATACCCACCTCTGGCGGGAAGAAAGCGAAGGGATGGGGGAGAGCCTTATACTTTTCTATCCAGTATTCTACTGCTGCTAGAGTAATTAAAAAATGTACTAGTTTAATAACAGGAATCTCCCCGAGTGGACCTAAAGGTTTTAGAGGTTTCGAAGCTTCGAAGCGCCTACCTTTATAACTCCTTGTAATACTCTCTCTCTCTCTCTCTCTCTCTCTCTCTCTCTCTCTCTCTCTCTCTCTCTCTCTAAAATTAATATCGGTTTGTGAACGAATATTATATTATAGTGTGTAAAAACGAAAAACCGCCATAAAAATAATTTGGAAAAAGAATAATGGTCGTAATCAGTAGATACTAAAAAAAAGAGAGATAACGAGATAACTGTTAATAATGCATGACCTCTCTCTCTCTCTCTCTCTCTCTCTCTCTCTCTCTTTTGTAATTAATAATGGTTTTTGGAGGGACATTATAATATAATGTGCAAAAATGAAAGGTCGTCATAAATTTAATCTGGGAAAAGAATAAATGTCGTAAACAGTTGAGCAATATATTATGTGCTACTCATTCTCGTCTGACTTGTAAAGAAAATCCTTTTCAATTTTACTTTACGAAATTAAAAAAGGACAAAATTCTGGAGCGAAAATACATGTACAAGAAAAGGAAAAAAGTTAGGTTCTACGCATCATGTTCAAATTCTATTTGGCCAAATACACACTTAATCTGCGGACAGCGTAATTAATTTTTCCTCAGTGTATTCTGTTTTTCACCAATCCAAAAACGCTATCCAAGTAGGAATTTTAGAAATAATGAAGACTCGTAAACAAGCTCCGGATGATCTCTAATTGGAATTCAATAGCATAGAGGATTTTGACCCTCTAATCTCATTAAAGATACGGAATTTTCCCTTCTTTTAAGTTACTCTTCGAAACCGGTTATCTATAAGCCCTCGCGTAAAGATAATATAGTAAAGTATGAAAATGAAATGGCCATCACTAAATCGCTTACAAGGTGCATGCATAATAAATAGTAATTTTATAATCTTCTTTGGAACTCATATATGCTACACGGAGTAAATTAAGCCTATATGATCATTTCATTTATCTATTTTAATGATTCTGAACTGACAGATAACTCATTGGCGTGACGGGAAATTTTACAACCCAAATAACTGTCCTTAAAACTATTTCCTCAGTAAACAAAATTTTCCAACACCTGTTCCCAGTTTGAATTGTAAGGTCTTTTACTGTCGTACTTACGTGTGACAGTTTGTTGAATGTATCACAAGTCATACACACACACACACATATATATATATATATATATATATACAGAGGAGAAGGCAACAACCTTGACCTTCGTGAAATGAGGAATCATCGCAAGGAACATTTGAAAGGTTAAAAGGTGTGTGTGTGTATAATATATATATATATATATATATATTATATATATATATAATCACATCTTTATACGATACTGAAAACTTGATAATATGTCATATTATGTAATATCCATTATGCAGTATATTTTATTCATTCTAGTTATATACTTATCGTCTTTAAACCAAAATCGGTAGCAGCAATTTTCTTTTTAAAATCTTAATACAATAATTATTTATCATTTCATTAAATTAAATTAATCATCCCGCTGTAACGCATTTAGTAATTTTAAAAAATATTAAAACAGATGCAAAACAAGACGTACGAAAAGAGTTTCCCACAAAAAAGTAATTTTATAATTATGACAAATTGTGATGAATGCAGTTATCTAATTGATGGGAACATAATTTTATATATATATATATATAATATATAATATATAATATATATATATATATACAGTTTCGGATTAACATCTACGCAGCCCAGGGACTAAAGCAGGTTTGGGGGCCCTTTGATCCTCACTAAAAACAAACATGAATTTTAGAAAAAAAAAAAAAATTTAATTCTTTTTCACAATTAAAATAAAAAAATAAAATTTACATAATTGAAGCATGTTTGGCACAGGCAAGGAAAAACCGTCACAGAAGGGAAAAATGACGTCACAGTAATACTTGTACCAATAAATAAATAACACGAATTTCAATGTCATATAAAGGAGGTAAATACTTTTTTGGCAGTTTTGGCAATGTTTGAGTTTATAAAAAAATGTTAGAAAATTATTCTCTTTTGCTTTTTCGGGGCCCTTCTTTATTGCGGGGCTACTGGGCTGTAGCCCCGTTAACCCACGCCTTAATATGACTCTCTCTCTCTTAAGAAGCACAGGATAAATTGTAGGACGGATACAATTATAATTCGAACGGTATTTATTTAAAAGATAATTTAATGCCATTTTATGTCTTATGTGTTTTTTCCTGTTTCGGGTATAGGGTATGGCTAACAGACTGATAGTACTAGATAGAGCGAAAACTGTAGCAAGATACGAAGTTTGGAGATCTGTGTTGATAGAAGTTCAAAGATGGTGGCGTGGTGAGAAGGGCAAACACGCAACACTCGACCCTAAAACAATAAGAAATTCTCATGAGAAGTTGATAACAATTGGTTCGGTGGTTGATTCAAAGCGCAGTGGAAGTCCATCACTATCACGCGTTCAATAAAATGTGCGACAGTCGAAGTAGCTTTCCTTCGAAACCCAAAAAAATCAATAAGACAAGGAACACGAGAAACCGGACTTACGTATCACGCAGCTCAAACGATTTTGAAGAAGGAATTGAAATGTAAAGCATGGAAACCGCATTACGTTCAAGAGCTTTATCAGGAAGATTGTGACCGTCGTATGGAGTTCGCTGAGATCGTACTCTGATGCATGGAAGATTGGCCAAATCTTTTGCAGAATATCATTTGGTCTGATGAAGCAGTTCGTGAAACAATGAACGCCAAACGATACCTCCAAATGTTACAGAATTTTGTGCTGCCTGAAGTCTCTGAGTGGACTAATTGCACATGCATTTCTCTTCCAGCGAGATGGGGCTCCACCACACTTTGCTGTGAATGAATGTATGCGACTGGTTGGACAACAATTTTCCCAACATATGAATAGGCTGGCGTGAAGCAACAGAGTGATCTCCAAGAAGACCTGATCTTACACCGATGGACTTCATTTTCGGGGGGCTGGTTGAAGGAAAATGTTTATCAAAGTAAACCAAACGATCTTGATCAGGTGCAGGAAATGATCATGGATGTTACGCAGAATGTGTCACAATAGTTTCTGTTACGCTCTGTGGATCATGTTGCTGTGCGTTTAAGAAACAAATTAGAAAATACTTGAGCTTATGTGGAGTTTTAAGTCATAAGACATAAAATGGCACTAAATTATCTTTAAAATACCGTTGGAATTATAATTTTATCTTCCATACAGCTTATCCTATGCTTCTTTTAAAATAGGGAGTTACTTTTCAGTCACCCTGTGTAGTATATATATATATATATATATTTTTTTTTTATCACTAGTTTGCACTTACTCGGGAACAAACCCTTCAATTATATATATAATTATATATATATATATATATATATATATGATGAATAAAACCACGAAGGAAAGGAAACACAGAATGGTGCTCAAGCGCTTTCGTCTAATGACATCTTCAGGAACACTGAAGTACATAAAGAATTACAGCCTATATATAGGTTACAGAAAAATATATATATATATGTATATAACGTAAAGAACGACGCTTGTATAGGAGATATTCCGCGCAAGACGAGAGAGAGAAAACGGAATAAATGAAAAAATGAGGTAACCACCTGGGAATCGAACCCGGGATCTTCCGATTGCCGGTCAGACGCGATACCATTACACCATGGACCTCACTCTTCCAAATGCCGTAATTCTTCTACATACTCGCAGAAACCAATGCCCAAGGGGGCACCTTCCGCATGCCGTAACATTATATACATTCAACTGCAAAGAACACGCAGTATAAATAACGTAAAGAACGACGCTTGTATAGGAGATATTCCGCGCAAGACGAGAGAGAGAGAACGGAACAAATGAAAAAATGAGGTAACCACCTGGGAATCGAACCCGGGATCTTCCGATTGCCGGTCAGACGCGATACCATTACACCATGGACCTCACTCTTCCAAATGCCGTAATTCTTCTACATACTCGCAGAAACCAATGCCCCAAGGGGGCACCTCCCGCATGCCGTAACATTATATACATTCAACTGCAAAGAACACGCAGTATAAATAACGTAAAGAACGACGCTTGTATAGGAGATATTCCGCGCAAGACGAGAGAGAGAGAATGGAACAAATGAAAAAATGAGGTAACCACCTGGGAATCGAACCCGGGATCTTCCGATTGCCGGTCAGACGCGATACCATTACACCATGGACCTCACTCTTCCAAATGCCGTGCATTGGTTTCTGCGAGTATGTAGAAGAATTACGGCATTTGGAAGAGTGAGGTCCATGGTGTAATGGTATCGCGTCTGACCGGCAATCGGAAGATCCCGGGTTCGATTCCCAGGTGGTTACCTCATTTTTTCATTTGTTCCGTTCTCTCTCTCTCGTCTTGCGCGGAATATCTCCTATACAAGCGTCGTTCTTTACGTTATTTATACTGCGTGTTCTTTGCAGTTGAATGTATATAATGTTACGGCATGCGGAAGGTGCCCCCTTGGGGCATTGGTTTCTGCGAGTATGTAGAAGAATTACGGCATTTGGAAGAGTGAGGTCCATGGTGTAATGGTATCGCGTCTGACCGGCAATCGGAAGATCCCGGGTTCGATTCCCAGGTGGTTACCTCATTTTTTCATTTGTTCCGTTCTCTCTCTCTGTCTTGCGCGGAATATCTCCTATACAAGCGTCGTTCTTTACGTTATTTATACTGCGTGTTCTTTGCAGTTGAATGTATATAATGTTACGGCATGCGGGAGGTGCCCCCTTGTGGCATTGGTTTCTGCGAGTATGTAGAAGAATTACGGCATTTGGAAGAGTGAGGTCCATGGTGTAATGGTATCGCGTCTGACCGGCAATCGGAAGATCCCGGGTTCGATTCCCAGGTGGTTACCTCATTTTTTCATTTGTTCCGTTCTCTCTCTCTCGTCTTGCGCGGAATATCTCCTATACAAGCGTCGTTCTTTACGTTATTTATACTGCGTGTTCTTTGCAGTTGAATGTATATATATATATATATATATATACAATAAACGGAGAAACAAACTTAAAGGATTGTGGGAGGGGCACACAGATTTATAAGGAAAAACTATCGATTTTAGCACAAGATTAAATGAATTGTTTCCAACCAATGTTATAGATAAAAAAATATACAAATTTATATTGGAAATCTGCCCGGGTTTTAGCACTCTGCTCTTTTTGTATATAAAAATTGAAAATTATCGATTTTTAGCACAAGATTAAATTAATTGTTTCCAACCAATGTTATAGATAAAAAAAAATATATATATATACAAATTTATACTGGAAATCTGCCCGGGTTTTAGCACTCTACCCTTTTTTGTATATAAAAATTGAAAAATAAAAGTTATTAGGGTGGCATACAAGTTTACCAAAGATTTAGCGTTCTACCTTTCTTATCTAAATCTGTTCTGAAGGAATTCAAAACAACAGGATCGAGTTGAAAAAGACCTTTGCTTATGTTGAAGTTTTGAATTCCTTCAGAACAGATTTAGATAAGAAAGGTAGAACGCTAAATCTTTGGTAAACTTGTATGCCACCCTAATAACTTTTATTTTTCAATTTTTATATACAAAAAAGGGTAGAGTGCTAAAACCCGGGCAGATTTCCAGTATAAATTTGTATATATTTTTTTTTTATCTATAACATTGGTTGGAAACAATTCATTTAATCTTGTGCTAAAAATCGATAATTTTCAATTTGTATATACAAAAAGAGCAGTGCTAAAACCCGGGCAGATTTCCAGTATAAATTTGTATATTTTTTTTATCTATAACATTGGTTGGAAACAATTCATTTAATCTTGTGCTAAAAATCGATAGTTTTTCCTTATAAATCTGTGTGCCCCTCCCACAATCCTTTAAGTTTGTTTCCCGTTTATTGTATATATATATATATATATATATATATTTTTTTTTTTCTGTAACCTATATATAGGCTGTAATTCTTTATGTACTTCACTGTTCCTGAGGATGTCATTAGACGAAAGCGCTTGAGCACCATTCTGTGTTTCCTTTCCTTCGTGGTTTTATTCATCATAATTATTTTTCACGTGTTACTTTCGTGAAATAATTTTCATATATATATATATATATATATATATATATATATATATATATATATATATATATATATATATATGATGCACACTATAGTCCGAATAAGTAATGGTAAATGACAAATACTATAGTTTTTCTTTTTCATGATGCTAGCCCGACGTGAGCAACGGGTCACTCGCAAAGAGGTCCCAAAAATATAGCTTCCCTCACCAGCTATCTGCAAAGCAGATATGATCCAGCTTTGGGACAGGATCTAGGGTTTAAAGCAGCCTAGCCCAGCTACATTTATAACCTCAATATAAGCAAAAGACCTCAGGGAACCATTCTGAATTCATTCCCATCTTGAAACGGACATGTTATGTGCCTTGAAAAGTGGACGCTCAATTCTGCCAGTTGAAGTTTAAGTTTTGGTTTTTGGCTAAAAATATAATAGTTACCCCTTTTTCTTTGATGTATTCAATTTGACGTGAAGGCAGCGAGTCTTTTGCTTGTATTGAGGTTCTAAATGTAGCAGGGCTAGGCTGCTTTAAACCCTAGATCCTGTCTCAAAGCTGGATCCTATCTGTTTTGCAGATAGCTGGTGAGGGAAGCTATATTTTTGGGACCTCTTTGCGAGTGACCCGTTGCCCACGTCGGGCTAGCATCATGAAAAAGAAAAACTATAGTATTTGTCATTCACCATTACTTATTCGGACTATAGTGGATTTAATTATCCTAGAAGAGTTCCTTGTTCCATGCACGGTCTGTGTGTATCATAAAAAACCTCAGGGGACCATTCTAAGTTCATTCCCATATATATATATATATATATGTATGTGAAGCACAATACTATAGTTTTTTCTTTTTCATGATGGAAAGCCCAACGTGGGCACCGGGTCACTCGCAAAGAGTCCCCAAAATATAGCTTCGCTCACCAGAGAGCTGGTGAGGGAAGCTATATTTTGGGGACTCTTTGCGAGTAACCCGGTGGCCACGTTGGGCTTTCCTTCATGAAAAAGAAAAAACTATAGTATTTGTCATTTATCATTACTTATTTGAAATATAGTGGCTGTAATTTCCCAGAAGAGTCCCTTGTTCCATGCACGGTCTGCGTTTAACATATATGTTTCTCAGGGGACCATTCTGAGTTTCTGTATATATATATATATATATATATATATATATATATATATATATATATATATATATATATATATATATATATATATATATATATATATATATATATATTCTTATGACGTGTGACGTGTGCTCTAGTGCCTATTTTTAGTTAGTCGACAGTCGACAGTCGACACAATATAGAAAAGAATCAGGTTGGCTTTTCTGGTACAATCTAGAGGCGGACTAGTTTTATTCTCAATGTTATTTAATTTAATTAAGCCTTTTAGTTGTGGCTTTGGATAAAAATAAACTAATCAAAATTTACAAAGTTATTTATTATTATACGCAAGCTTGTTTTGAGCCAGTTAATTTTTAAGTAATATCTTTAACTTTAAATATTAATATTCACCTTAATATTATATTTCATTTTCAAGTAAATTAACCAAGTTCCATACAGGGCCCACGTATTACGTGCCAAACCCCGGAGACCCTCGCACTCCGGTTCCAAAGAAGTCTGAAAAGACTAATCTAAGCTGATCTTTTATATGCATTTGACACCAACGTAACAGGGAATTCTATCATGTAGAAGGAGTGATATTTACTCAAAAATCGAATTGCTTATTTACACTTACTCTAAAGTATTTGCTGAACATCAAATGTATACATACAATAAAAGTAATTTGTGGGTATTCTAAAGTTAAATTATCTAAAAACAGGAAGATAGACAAGTTTCTTAACCAAACATACTCAAATTTGAGTATCTTCAATTTACTACAATGTTTGACTTCTACTGAGTGCTTGAAGGGGTAATTAAAATCATATATGGCACTGCAGCTGAAGGCTATTTCCTTCTTCCAAAATACCTTATTCTATAATATATATACTGTATATAAAACTATATATATTGCTATTTATAGATATACTATGGAGAAATTTGGTTTAGAAATGGACCCACACACATGGTCAGTGTGCCTCATATGACACTGCCCAAAAGTGATCTACAGAGAAAGAGAACAAACCTTTCTGAAAGCTAGAATCATTGCAGAGGAAGTCCATAAAAGCCTTTGGGCTCTTCAGAGTCGCAGATTCAAACTCCTTCTGCTGTTCTTTAGTTTGACACTTCGAAATGTATTCGTTGATGCAACGCATTCCACTCCTAAATGAACTGAAAAGTTGGAAAGAAAAAAATTGAAACAATTTGATTCCCTTTGTCAAACGAGATGAATTTGAATCGCTTATAAAAATATCTCTCCTTTTAATACTTTTTACATTTACCTCATATTTATAAAAATTATTTAGGAGAGGCAGTTAGTGGTGGAAATTGCTCATAATGAGAATTAGGAATGCAAAAAAACTTCACTTTTTCTACGTGAAGGTCAAAATATGAAAATAAAAACCCACTCTAAGAGAGAGAGTTTATTTCCACAACAGTTTTGATGCCCACTGGCATCCTCCTCGGGTGGATACAGAAAAACGAATGAACCAAAACAAGAGAAAAACAGCCCAGGGCCCGTTAAGAAATTCGCACCTAGGTTAGATCCCGTTCTCCCGACACCGGAAGGGCATTTTCATTAAAGGGACCCGCTTATAAGTACATTCGCACAAAGTTAAACTATCTTCTTGTTCTATACATACAGATTCTATTATTTTTTACATAATTATTACATTTATTATTAAATTTATTAATTTAATATTGCATTATTATTTATTACAGAAATTATAAATTTATTATTACATTGGTTATTACATTGTTCTTTATTATACAGAACTTATAAACCGAAAAACGAATGAAAAAGGCGAGAAGGAAACAATCCAGAGACCATTGAGAAATTCGCACCTAGGTTAGATCCCGTTCTTCCGACACCGGAAGGCCATTTTATTACAGGGTCCCGCTTATAAGTACATTCGCACAAATTAAAACTATCTTCTTGTTCTATACATACTGATTCTAATATTTTGACATAATTACTGCATTTATTATTGCATTTACATTTTCTAACATTTATTATTATTACCTTTACACTAATTATTAATTTATAATATTAGCTTTATTATTACATCTGTTGCATTTATATTTACTTCCACATTCATTACTTCCATTATTACATTTATATTTACGTTTATTATTCCATTTACATTTTATAAAAAAAAAAAAAATCGAATGAAATAAAAGCGAGTAAGGAAACAATCCAGAGACCTTTAAGAAATTCACACTTAGGTTACAACCCGTTTACCCGACGCCGTAAGGGATTTTTTTACCAAGAATCTCATTAAAGGGTCCAACTTATAAATACCTTGGAACAAATTAAAATTATCTCCTTGTTCTCTACGTACAGATTTTATTATTTTTCTTTTGACATAATTATTACATTTATAAAGTACCTTACTTGATTCCCAATCTATAGCATGATTATTTTGGATGGCGTGATAAAAAATGGCATTATTAGTATTACAACTTCTGAAGGCATATTTGTGTTCTTTAATACGGGTTTCAATATTTCTTCCAGTTTCTCCCACGTATACTAAATCACAACTTTTACAGGGAATGCTGTAGACACAGGCTTGTTCCTGTTTTGCAACGTTATTCCTAACCAATTTACTTTTCACGGTAGACGAATATTTGAACGCCAAAGCAAACTTAAAATCTTTCGTCAACGGTTTTACTCTTTCTAAGCCGGCAATGTAAAGCAAACTCACATATTGTTTTTGATTAAGTGAAGGTTCCTGAGAGGCATAAAAAGATTTTCTGGCTTTAAAATACGCCTTTCTGATAAACCACTCAGGATATTTTAAATCCTTAAAAATGTTCCAAATCTTTGAATTTTCCGGGTCCAGCAAATGTGGGCTACAAATCCTGAGTGCTCTTAGAAACGTGGAAGAAATAATTTAGATTTAACCCCTTCATCATGATATGAAAAATAATGAATGTACGAATTACAATGAGTAGGTTTTCTATTGACCGTGAAATTGGGCTTTCCGCTTTCGTTAATAAAAAAAACATCTAGAAAAAGTAATTGTTTGTCGTTCTCCCATTCATATTTAAATTTAATAGAGGGAACAAGATTATTTAATGACTGAAAGAAAGTGTCAAAGTTGTTCCAGTGGTCAGGCCAAAATGAGAAAATATCATCTACATAACGAAACCAAATTAGATTCCTGGGACATATTGTTTGCAACAATTCCGACTCATAATATTCCATGTATAATGTACTCAGTATTGGGGATAAAGGGGACCCCATTCCCATACCAAAACATTGCAAATAAAATTCTTCACCGAAGGAGAAGACATTATTGGTGACACAGAGTTTTATCAGTTCTACAAATACAGATGTGGGCAAAGCTAGTTCTATGTTACATGTTGGCAATTTTCTATCTAAAAAACTAAGTACATCATCAATGGGAACTTTCGTAAACAAGGACTCAACGTCAAAACTGATCATTCTTCCCCGTTTTAAATCTAAGGACATAAATTTCTTAATAAAGTCACAGGAATTAGTGATTTGCGAGCCTGAAAATTTACCAACTAATGGGGATAATTTATTTGCAAGAAATTTAGAAAACCTGTAACTATAGGAACCCCTGTGTGAAATAATGTGACGGAGTGGTATATTAATCATATGGGTTTTGGGTAAGGAGTTTGCCTTACATAGCCGGCTTAGAAAGAGTAAAACCGTTGACGAAAGATTTTAAGTTTGCTTTGGCGTTCAAATATTCGTCTACCGTGTAAAGTAAATTGGTTAGGAATAACGCTGCAAAACAGGAACAAGCCTGTGTCTACAGCATTCCCTGTAAAAGTTGTGATTTAGTATACGTGGGAGAAACTGGAAGAAATATTGGAACCCGTATTAAAGAACACAAATATGCCTTCAGAAGTTGTAATACTAATAATGCCATTTTTTATCACGCCAGCCAAAATAATCATGCTATAGATTGGGAATCAAGTAAGGTACTTTATAAATGTAATAATTATGTCAAAAGAAAAATAATAGAATCTGTATGTATAGAACAAGAAGATAATTTTAATTTGTGCCAAGTATTTATAAGTTGGACCCTTTAATGAGATTCTTGGTCAAAAAATCTTACGGAGTCGGAGGAACGGGTTGTAACCGAAGTGTGAATTTCTTAAGGTCTCTGGATTGTTTCCTTACTCGCTTTTAGTTCTTTCGATTTTTTTTTTTTGTTAAATATAATGGAATAATAAACGTAAATCTAAATATAATAATGGAAGTAATAAATGTGGAAATAAATATAAATGCAACAGATGTAATAATAAAGGTAATATTATAAATTAATAATTAGTGTAAAGGTAATAATAATAAATGTTAAAAAATGTAAATGCAATAATAAATGCAGTAATTATGTCAAAATATAGAATCTGTATGTATAGAACAAGAAGATAGTTTTAATTTGTGCGAATGTACTTATAAGTGGGACCCTTAATAAAATGCCCTTCAGTGTCGGGAACGGGATCTACCTAGGTGCGAATTTCTAATGGTCTCTGGATTGTTTCCTTCTGCCTTTTTCATTCGTTTTTCGGTTTATAATTTCTATATAATAAAGAACAATGTAATAACCAATGTAATAATAAATTTATAATTTCTGTAATAAATAATAATAATGCAATATTAAATGTAATAAATTTAATAATAAATTTAATAATTATGTTAAAAAATAATAGAATCTGTATGTATAGAACAAGAAGATAGTTTTAAATTTGTGCGAATGTACTTATAAGCGGGTCCCTTTAATGAAAATGCCCTTCCGGTGTCGGGAGAACGGGATCTAACCTAGGTGCGAATTTCTTAACGGTCCCTGGGCTGTTTTCCCTCTTGTTTTGGTTCATTCGTTTTTCTGTATCCACCCGAGGAGGATGCCAGTGGGCATCAAAACTGTTGTGGAAATAAACTCTGTCTATTAGAGTGGGTTTTTATTTTCATATTTTGACCTTCACGTAGAAAAAAGTGGAGTTTTTTTGCATTTATTATGGATCCCACGATCAGACGCCATCTATTCGCCCTCTTCTTAGTTACCTTTCCCCAACTTGTATCTTCCTATCGTCTATATGAAAAAACACTAGTGGCTGTGAAGACCAAGAAGCTGCAACTCAAGTTCCTGCAAGAGTGTTTAGTGGAGCAAGTGTGCCCGAAGTCCTTGATACCGTTTACCTTCAGGAATGACCATACACCGTTTCCGAATTTTGCCAGGGAAATTTTGAAGGAACGTATTCCGTGTGTTAAAAGAGAGATTGACCATACGTATTTCAAACTAAGAAATTGTCTACGCGTCCTTAAATCGCATGTGTCGTGTGAACTACTTGTGGCGCTGTTTGAAACTGCAGATTGTAAATGCGACGAGGAGACTAGACGCACTGAACAACGACTTAGAAAGCTATCCAATTTATGTGATGAAAGTGCTTGGTCAAAGTGTGCGGTGGAAGGTTCCGTTTTAATTTATCGACATATGCTTATCTAAATCCGAAAAGGAAGTTCTTAATTTAGGGCTGTCGTTTGCCCTTAAACCCGATAAAAACATTGTTTTAGATTTTGTGTCTTCCGTAGTTAATTCCAGGGTGGATATTCCGTGTTTAAATGGTTTGATCCTGAGCAAGTTTCTGGAACATTTCAACTCAATGGACTCGATTCCCAAAAGATTCCGGTTAGCTTTAGACAAGCTCAGGAAGGACGAAGCAATATTTGTCACTAAAGCGGACAAAAGTAACACTGTGGTTATTTCGGACAAGTGTGATTATAAACAAAAAATGGAAGCGTTACTTCGAGACGAATTCACCTACACCAAAGTGAGATCGTCCCCCCTAAAGCGTCTTTCTGCCGAATTCAACAAAACTATCAGGAACTTATTAAAAGATGTCCCGGCGATTGATCCTAAAAGATTTCTACAGATTAACCCCAAACTCCCCCACATTTACGGCTTACCCAAAACCCATAAGATTAATATACCACTCCGTCCCATTATTTCACACAGGGGTTCCTTTAGTTACAGGTTCTCTAAATTTCTTGCAAATAAATTATCCCAATTAGTTGGTAAATTTTCAGGCTCGCACATCACTAATTCCTGTGACTTATTAACAAAGTTATGTCCTTAGATTTAAAACGGGGAAGAATGATCAGTTTTGACGTTGAGTCCTTGTTTACGAAAGTTCCCATTGATGATGTACTTAGTTTTTTAAATAGAAAATTGCCAACATGTAACATAGAACTAGGCATGCCCACATCTGTATTTTTAGAACTGATAAAACTCTGTGTCACCAATAATTGCTTCTCCTTCGGTGAAGAATTTTATTTGCAATGTTTTGGTATGGGAATGGGATCCCCTTTATCCCCAATACTGAGTACATTATACATGGAATATTATGAGTCGGAATTGTTGCAAACAATATGTCCCAGGAATCTAATTTGGTTTCGTTACTGTAGATGATATTTTCTCATTTTGGCCTGACCACTGGAACAACTTTGACACTTTCTTTCAGTCATTAAATAATCTTGTTCCCTCTATTAATTTTAAATATGAATGGGAGAACGACAAACAATTACCTTTTCTAGATGTTTTGGTTATTAACGAAAGCGAAAAACCCAGTTTCACGGTCTATAGAAAACCTACTCATTGTAATTCGTACATTCATTATTTTTTATATCATGATGAAGGGGTTAAAAGCTTAATTATTTCTTCCATGTTTCTAAGAGCACTCAGGATTTGTAGCCCACATTTGCTGGACCCGGAAAATTCAAAGATTTGGAACATTTTTAAGGATTTAAAATATCCTGAGTGGTTTACCAGAAAGGCGTATTTTAAAGCCAGAAAATCTTTCTATGCCTCTCGGGAACCTTCAGTTAACCAAAAACAATATGTGAGTTTGCCTTACATTGCTGGCTTAGAAAGAGTAAAACCGTTGACGAAAGATTTTAAGTTTGCTTTGGCGTTCAAATATTCGTCTACCGTGAAAAGTAAATTGGTTAGGAATAACGTTGCAAAACAGGAACAAGCCTGTGTCTACGGCATTCCCTGTAAAAGTTGTGATTTAGTATACGTGGGAGAAACTGGAAGAAATATTGAAACTCGTAATAAAGAACACAAATATGCCTTCAGAAGTTGTAATACTAATAATGCCATTTTTTATCACGCCAGCCAAAATAATCATGCTATAGATTGGGAATCAAGTAAGGTACTTTATAAATGTAATAATTATGTCAAAAGAAAAATAATAGAATCTGTATGCATAGAACAAGAAGATAATTTTAATTTGTGCCAAGGTACTTATAAGTTGGACCCTTTAATGAGATTCTTGGTCAAAAAATCTCTTACGGAGTCGGAGGAACGGGTTGTAACCTAAGTGTGAATTTCTTTAAGGTCTCTGGATTGTTTCCTTACTCGATTTTAGTTCATTCGATTTTTTTTTTTTTTGTTAAATATAAATGGAATAATAAACGTAAATCTAAATATAATAATGGAAGTAATAAATGTGGAAATAAATATAAATGCAACAGATGTAATAATAAAGGTAATATTATAAATTTAATAATTAGTGTAAAGGTAATAATAATAATAAATGTTAAAAAATGTAAATGCAATAATAAATGCAGTAATTTGTCAAAATATTAGAATCTGTATGCATAGAACAAGAAGATAGTTTTAATTTGTGCGAATGTACTTATAAGTGGGACCCTGTAATAAAATGCCCTTCCAGTGTCGGGAGAACGGAATCTAACCTATGTGTGAATTTCTCAATGGTCTCTGGATTGTTTCCTTCTCGCCTTTTTTATTCGTTTTTCGATTTCTAAGTTCTATATAATAAACAACAATGTAATAACCAATATAATAATAAATTTATAATTTCTGTAATAAATAATAATGCAATATTAAATGTAATAAATTTAATAATAAATGTAATAATTGTGTAAGAAAATAATAGAATCTGTATGTATAGAACAAGAAGATAGTTTTAAATTTGTGCGAATGTATTTATAAGCGGGTCCCTTTAATGAAAATGCCCTTCCGGTGTCGGAAGAATGGGATCTAACCTAGGTGCGAATTTCTTAACGGTCCCTGGGTTGTTTTCCCTCTTGTTTTGGTTCATTCGTTTTTCTGTATCCACCCGAGGAGGATGCCAGTGGGCATCGAAACTGTTGTGGAAATAAACTCTGTCTATTAGAGTGGGTTTTTTGTTTTCATATAGAGAACTAAAGTATATAAAATCATTGCATGCAGTAAATTAGTTATTATTTATAGAACCACAATGTCTCGAGCCTTCCGGAGGTAACAAGACGTGCTCAAATACAGACTAATGCCAAGAAGTAAAATATTAGCCAACCTTCTTTTCCGAGCTCTTCATCAGTTCTGTCATATGTCATTTTAGCTATGAATTTCATGGTATGAAAACGTTTGTCTGTAGTTCCACTTAACTTCGACATTACTATTTTTCATTATTTATATTTTAAATCTCAGTATTTGTATTTTTATTACTATTTTATATATTTTTTATTTTTTATTTTTTGTTTCAGTTTGTATTATTACTATTTGTCATACGGACTATTAATCTGCCAATAAACATTCTCATTTTCATATTGTACTGTATATGTAAAACAGAAGTCAGCGCATGCGCAGAAATCATGTAAAGTTTAGAAGAGAAAAAGTTAATAATAAATATCATGCATTTATTAAGGATTGAGAAGAGTTAGAGGATATAAAGAGTTTGACATATGACTTCGTAGGAAGGAGAGTCTTTATCTTCCATTCCGAGAGAAGGTGACACCGTTTATGACGCTGGCATCTGTTGTTAGCTTTTTAGGAGACTCGTTGGTCTCCTTTTCGGTTAGTAGGCTCCGGGATTCAGATCCCCACAATTCCAAAATGGAGAGTTTGCTTTTAATTAACGCCTTTATGTGGTTGGCTGAGACCGGGCATCTTAAATTTCCTTTATTATACTGACACGCTCGTTCCTCTCCATCCTTTTTCTCCTCCCCTTCCACCTTTTCCCTGTCTCATTTATTCCTTTCTTGACCACACCTACCACTGCTACCTAATAAATATCTACTCTGGGCGAGATAGATAAAGAATATAGCAATAAAATTTATCAATAAGGAAAGACTCACTCTCCGAAGAACTTTAACATACGCAACAATCTTCAAGATAATTTAAAACTTTACTTATTAAAATTGACTTATAACTAAACATACTTCATTAACATCATTATCTGCCGTATAATGAAGCAACTTTATAATTAAAACGGAAAACTACCTTTAAAATTTGATTCACATAATATAATGGCCGTACTTATTGTGACGGTACGCAAAAGAACTGGTTTTGCTATGTGCTTGCTATATTCGTACACATCCATTCACCTATATATTCACGTATCAGTCGTACATGCATACATACATACATACATACAAAAAAAATCTCATTTTCCAACGAACTGGGGTGAGAAGGCAGAAACAACCCGGATATAAAATACGGAAGGAAGTAAAAGGAGAAAAGGCATATATCGGGTGATTTTTTTTTTTTTTAAACATTGCAACCCACTTAAAAGGTTTGTATTTTTTATTAACTGAAATAAAAGCATGGAATTTTTACTGCATGAAATTCAACAAAAAATTTCTTAAATTTCAACAGAAACTCTGTCCAGAGTACTATAAAATTTTGTTATTCTTGTGCAAAGAGTTAATGAGCCGAGAGGACATCACATAGAACATGTTTTGCATTAAAGGACTAATTCCTCGTGTGCACAGTAAAAATTTCATCTATGTACCAAATTTCATATATATATATATATATATATATATGTACACACACCAAATTTTCATATAGCTATCAGCCTAGCTACTTTCAAATACCAATTCTATAGGTTCCTCTGTAAAATCCTTGACCAGCCCTGAGGAAGCTGGCTATGAGGAGAAGATGAAAATTGAAAGCAACTCTTTCCTTCACCAAACCGCCAAATGAAGTGGGATGCAGTAGAGGGGTCGAACACAGGTCGACCCTGAACAGTTGTTCAAACGCAACCACCAAACAAATAAAAGTGGCCTGTTTTGTGTACATTTATAAATTAGCACACAGTTATTATTTACTGATTTTTATTTTATTTTGTCACCTCTCTCTCTCTCTCTCTCTTCTCTCTCTCTCTCTCTCTCAGTATATATATATATATATATATATATATATATATATATATATATATATATATATATATAGTGTATATATGTATATTTTGCAAAAAGGAAGTCCGAAAAACCATACAGCTATCGGACCTTTAAAAACGAAGACAGTGCTTTATCTGATAATTATAATCTAACAGAAGTATCTGAAATATTAAGAGCTCAGTACGAATCATTCTGCAGTATCCCAAAAAGTGACAAACTGATATGTGATAAAAACACGTTCTTTGAAGAAGAACTACAAGGGGAAAGTATGACGGACTTCGGCTTTACAACAGATGATATTACACAAGCTATAGGGAAACTAAAAGCACCTCAGCGGCAGGACCGGACAAATGGAATGCCACACTGATCAAAAACTGCAAGAATGCAATCGCGAGCCCCTATATTGGATATGGAGACGATCACTAGACACGGGAGAAATACCGGCTATTCTGAAGAGTGCGAACATAGTCCCAATATAGTATAAAGGAGAAGATCGATCAGAGGCCAAAAAACTATAGGCCAGTGTTGTTGACATCTCATCTCCTTAAAATATTTGAGAGAATAGTTAGACAGAAAATCTGACTTTTTGGAAACTCAGAAAAAATTAAATAACCAACATGGGTTTCAGTCAGGCAGATCATGCCTATCTCAACTAATGGAACACTACAACATTATTGATGCACTGGAAAATAATGAAAACTATGATGTACTGTAATATATAGAGACTTTGCCAAAGCGTTCGACAAGTGTGACCATGGAATCATAGTACATAAACTGAAATATATGGGAATAACAGGAAAAGTAAGGAAATGTATATATAATTTCTGTAGTGAGCGGCAGCAAGTCGTTACAGTACAAGGAATATCTTCATTAGAATCAGAGGTCTTCAGCTCAGTACCACAAGGAACAGTATTAGCTCCACTACTCTTCATAAACATGCTAACTGATATAGATGAGGACGTTACCAGAGACCACAGTAACATCCTTTGCCGATGACACAAAGCTGAGTAGAAAAATAAGAAACCAAGTGGATATAGGATTTTTACAAACCGACATGAACGGAATCTACAAGTGGACGGAAGACAACAATATGAAGTTTAACACTGAGAAATTTCAGCTGTTACGGTGCAGAAAAAGAGAAGACCTAAAATCCATGGAATATTATACCCCAAATGGACAGGAAATTCAGAGAAATTATAAAGCAAAAGATTTAGGGGTTGTAATGACTGATGATGCGAAATTTGAAACACAAAATAAGATAGCAGTAAACAGAGCAAAAAGAATAACTGGGCAGATACTGAGAACCTTTAAACGAAGGGATAGGAATATAATGATTCCTCTACTAAAAACACTAATCATACCTAAATTGGAATACAGCTCGATCCTAACATGCCCATATAAAAAAGAAGACATTAGACAACTAGAAGGGATTCAGAGAAGCTTCACAGCCAAGATCAATGGGTGCAAAGAACTAAACTACTGGGAAAGGTTACGCGAATTAAACCTATATTCACTGGAAAGGAGGAGAGAGAGATACACCATTATTTACACTTGGAAAATAATGGAGAAACTAGTCCCTAATCTTACTGTGAACACTGTAACTCTCCAAACAACAGTGGAAAGTAGAAAAGGAAGACTGTGTCGTGTTCCCAAATTAAAGGCTAGACAGGGAACATCCTTAACCCTGAAAGAAAATGGTTTTGTTGTGAGAGGATCAAAACTGTTTTAATCAGCTGCCCAAAGACCTAAGGGACACGAGTGGGGTTACAATGGACATCTTCAAAAGAAGACTAGACGCCTGGCTCAGAACAATCCATGAGCCGGGCGTACCTGGCTATGTGAGGTGGAGAGTAAAAGAAACCAACTCACTACTTCATCAGGCCAACTCGAGAGGAGGTGCAACAAGCTTGACCTTCGTGAAATGAGGAATCATCGCACGGAACATTTGAAAGGTTGAAGGGAAAGGAAAGGCGTTCATATATATATATATATATATATATATATATATATATATATATATATATATATAAAGGGTGTCCCAGAAGTCTTGGAGGTTTTTTTTTTTTAAATGAAGATTTTCACCAGATATTAAATTTGTAATTAAAATCGCAATACAAATATTTTTAAGTGTTACAAACCTTTTTTTTATTTGATTCCCAAACAAAAAGTTATAGCCAAATAAAACCCCTCCAAGACTTCTGGGACACCCTTTATTTATATATATATATATATATATATAGTATCTGTGTAAAAAATGACAATAACAGCGCACATATTATATTCTGCGTGAGGAAAATCAAAATAATAATAATTTGCGGTCAAAATTTAAGTGTTACCCCTTTTCTATCGGAGTAAACGAAACCTTTTCTAACGGAGAAAATGAGAACCTGTTTGAATGCAAGTGACGAGGTTTTCCATTCTCTAAAATCGAAAAGTATGATACTCTCGAACTGTGTCAGCACTTTTTGAGAGGATGTGGGTCGTGTTTGCGAGTATGCAGAATTGGTGAGGGTGAAGAATGCGAGTCCTGCTGTCATAATTTGGGATGATACATTATTCCGGGTTCAGTATTTGAAATTTGTAAACTTGCAAACCTTGTTGATAGTGTTTGCGAGTGATATATATATAATTCAGCGTGCCTGATAAATAATGTATATTGTAGTAAATAAATTTTACGTCGAGGGGCTTCGGGGTTTTGAAAAAAATCTTTTGTTGGGAAACTGAATTCCAAATAATTCGTATATCAGGTGGTCAACATTGTTAATGTAGATAAACAAAAAATAACATTTTTTCCTACAAATTTTTATATTTTTTTGTATGATGGAACAAAAAGTTTGAATTAAAAAAAGGGAAAATAAAAAATATGAAAAATAGAAAGAGTTATCATCAACTTCATTTCTTTTCTTTCCTACGACTTCGTCCTTACATCAAATCCCTATAAATGTATGATTCGTAAATAACTTTTAAATTTATAGTTATAACGCAGCAAAGCCAAAAAAGATGTTTTAGTATTACGTACTACTGAGGTTTCCTTCTAAATAACACTAATAATAAATGTGGGGGCGTAAGTAACTGGGTATAAGTGAAGTCGAGTGTGTGATAATTCAGAGCTGTAGTGTGATAATGTTTTGTGAGGTAACACTTTTGGTACCTCGGAACATTACAAAAATTATATAAAAAATCTAGAAAACTTTATACTGTCGGAGAAAATATATGTTTGTCTTCATCAGGTTAGGTTAGTTAAAGTTTGGTTAAGTTAAGTTAGGTTGGATTAGCGAGTACCTCTCTATTTAATGATTAAACAGAAAACAACCTTCGAGCTGTCAGTTGCGTCCGAAACCCTTATCACAATCTTTTCAGTTCAATGGCACTAAGGTTAGCTTAGGTTAAATTAAGTTTCGTCAATCAGCTTTTTAGGTATATGGATTTAAAAAAGTCGGTACCTCGCCTATGCGGAGATGCGCACATATGTGTGTATGTGCGTGTGCGTGCATTAACAAACTAGAATAAACGCGTTCGGAAACAGTACCACCAAGCTTTGACAAATGGGTTAAACCGAGTCATGAGAGAAATTTAATTTTGGTCAGTGGAAATGGAAATCAAATATGAAGGTCACGTAGGCAGATAAAATTCTGCGCAGGACAGTAATTTATTCACTGACTGCAACGTTACTTGACAAAAATACTTAGACTTTGCCAAAGGGTAATTTTTTTTTAGATTTGGCAATTCTATGTCAAAGGTGAAGGTTAGGTCAGATATATTCCTTGCTGAGGCGGAGCTGTATTTTAATAAGCCACTCTAGTTAATCTATGCTATCTATAATTTGGTTTAACCGTAGTTACATTTATATGAACCAGAAGTTCTTATAATTGCATAACTAAAGAATTTGGCTATATATATATATATATATATATATATATATATAATTATATATATATATATATAATAATCAGCGAAGTTAAGCGACATTGGGTCTCGGTAGTAGTTGGATGGGAGACCGTCCTCTGCGCCCAGATTATGTAGCGACCCGTGGTTCGGATCCCACGTAAAACTGTAGGTCCCCTCCGTCATATGACCTTAGATGTTGCGAAGGAGGTTAAACAACCCCAATTAAAAAAAATATATATATATACTGTATATATGTATGTGTGTGTGTGTGTGGTGTGTATTTAATAAAATTTAAAGTATAAATAAACTGCTATACAAAAGAACTTAATTGGAAGGTGGAACTGAGAGCAAATATTTCCCACACAAAGCAAAAGAACGCGTTCATATGAAATACAACTTCTGAACATTGATCATAAAAATATGTATTAAATGCTTTCAGAAATAAGTGTAAGAAGATTTATATACAATTATTATTATTATTATTATTACTAGCTAAAGTGGACCCTTATGGGCCCATTTAGCTAGACCTGCGTGCTGGGGAGTCAATTATTCGGTCAATAAAAATATAGAAAAAAACGCAGCCATGAAAATCTTAAGCTTCACAAATCTTGATACAATGGGTTCGGATGTGAAGCTCAAGATTTTCATTGCTGCGTTCTTTTCTAGCTGCGGTGCTGGGTCCTTCGGCTCCAGTAACTGGGGAGTATTAATTGTTAAGCTTCACTAAAGTTCCTCGCGAACTTAAAGTAAATATTAAGTTTCCACCTAACCTAACCTACCCTACCCTAACCTAACCTACCCTACCCTACCCTAACCTAACCTACCCTAACCTAACCTGACAAATGGAAAGCGTATGAACGTATCGAACAGCTCGAAGGGTTCCGTTCTGTGTTCCGTTCTGTGTTCTGGAAACCCGTAAAAGTAATAAACTTGCACATAACCTTTTTCGTGTTTATTTCTCCAAGAAACGGATTGTGGAAATGGAATCAGCGTAAAAATCTACGTCTATACCAAAAATATGAAAAAAATCCAATGCCGGACCTAAAACCGAAAAGATCCCAAGAATGAAATAAAATGTGATCATTCGGGTAGAATGCACGAAGGATCGTACTCTTATAAAATTCTTTATTAGTCACATTATTCTTATCAACTTATTATCATGTGGAAGAAGAAAGATAAAGAAACGCTATCGTACAGAAAAGTCAATTAACGCAGTATTCTGCAGATAACCAGAATACTGCAAAATCTCTTGGTGGGGGTGGGGATAAAGAAAAAATAGTGTTAAATGAATATAGAGATAACAGAGACTTCCCGCAACCATCTCTCTACCTGGAAATATTATCTTCTCTTGTCCCAAATCACTCAAAAAAAGAAGTTTTGATGACCATTTCGTCTATCTAAAGAAGCTATGTATTGACAAGAAGCTTTGATACCCAAATGAAGGAAACACTTCCCCTAGAATACACCCTCAAAAAGAAGTTAGAAATTCTAAATTTAGATGATTTTATTTTAATTCTATAACATTAAAATAGTATAGAAATGAAAAATTTAAGATTTTTTTATTGTTAACAACTTCTTATAACTTGAAAAATTAAAAAATTTCGCTGGAAAATTAATTACTGAAGACCTACCTGGAAAATAACATACTTTTGAGAGGTGTCTCTCATCATCTCTTGTCATGTCTCCATGAGCAAATTATCAAAGAAGCGAAATGAATGGAAATAGATGTCTGTAAATTCAAATGCTCTCTATTGCCACTTAAAGGCAACAATATTGAAATCAAGGGGTTTGTTTTCAGTATAAATGTTCCAATTTATCACTTTAAAATTATTTTAATTTTGTTTGCGTTTTAGATAGTTATATATATATATATATATATACACCTTCGTAACCTTGGTTTTGCTTCCGCCCGAATTGTTTATTCTGACGAAGATCAAACTTGCTGCCCCACCTTAGACCTACAGCTTAACGCGTAATCCGAACCACGATCCACTACGGGTGGTCAGAGATTACAAAGTCCTCGCCTGGACTCATCTCACGAACTTATGATCAACAGCCCAGCATGTTAACTACTAGGTTATTCAGGGTACCCATTTATGTCCTAACATTCTTTTTGTATGAAAGGATGAACAGTTGTGCGAACTAATCGCCGGGGAATCGAACCCGGGGCTGAAGGATTCGTAGCAGCAATGCTAACCACTACATTATACACACACACACACACACACACACACATATAGTGTATATATATATATATATATATATATATATATATATATATATACATACACACTGTATGTAAAGATTGTACATTAGTCTATAGTCTTGGCTTACATCCCAAAGCCGTTTTTATATCCCGTTTTATTAAGCTTGAATTAAAGGAAAGAAATTTTGTCGTATTAAATGTTAACATAATACGAGTACAAAAAAAAATTTACACACCGCCTTATTTTCACACATATTTCCTTATTTTCTCAAGGAGTTTTCAAAGGATGATTACCAATTAAAAACACATTAAATGGATGACTGACACTTAAGGTTCGTTTAAATTCAACGACATCAAAAAATTTCCCCGAATTTGACGAATTAATGAAGTAGTGTGAGATTGAATTAATTAGGGGAGAAAAGCGGTGGAAAGTTTGAGATGCTTTTTAGGGTAATTGAAAAACCGTTAACTAAATTTTTGTTTTGTTTTTTATTCACTTTCAGGTTTCGTGCTCGCGAACTTTTATCGTAATATACTTACACGCAACGGCTATTAATTTCTGTTTTGGTAAACGGGAATCCTTTGTCTGGCATCAGGTGATTGAGATTTGCCAAACACAAGTCCAATTCTTTGTCTCCTTCGCAACTGTATTGGCACTGGCACTCCAGCAAAACTGTTGAGTAGAAAATGGGTTTAGAAGAAAAAATCTTTATTTTTATGTATTTTATTAATACACTTTTCTTTTATTTTTGTATTATATTTACGATGGACAAGAAATGACTCGCTCTTCTTGAACGTTTCTCTCAATATCGCTTTATTTAGGAACTGGACGGTATACCCCTGTGAATATCAGCTGGCGTTCAAACAATAACAACGACAACTTAGTGAGGAGAGGGGAGTTTATATATGAGCCCCACATGCAACGACAAAACAAATACGGGTAAAGGCTATTTATTGTCATCCATCATCAAAGACCTCATTTGTCATCATTGAATAAGAAAGCGACATGATTTTGCTGTCACTATGAAGCAGTACTGTAACCACTCTCAGGATCTGCATAGAAGATGACCTATATTGTTTCACTTTATGGCAAGAGGTTGGACAAAAAGCGAAGTCGTGACTAGAACGTTTTATATATATATATATTAGTGGTGGACCGGATATCCGCATCCGCATCCGCACTTCTGACTGCGGATGTTATGCGGATATTACCTCTAATAAATTATGCAATTTACAATTAAATTAGCTTATAAAGTAGCTTATAAGGCCCAGTCATGCACATTTCACGTAACGTATTATTAATTATTAATGAACAAACAAATACAGTATATAAACCTCAAAATATAAATACCTGATAACACAGAAAATTGAATGAAACTTGTTTCATTGAATTTTCTGTGGCTGAAACTCTTGAGAAAGTTATTATTTTTATCATAATGAAAACAATATTAATTTTAATTCTTATGCATTGCCTGCCATAATAGTAATATCACGAAATTTGAAAAATTATGTCATCTATTCATAATTCTATATTATATTGATAGATTAACTAAATATCCGCATCCGCGGATATTGAAATTAAAGATCCGCATCCGTATCCGCATCCGCAGATGTTGAAAAATTGACATCCGGTCCACCACTAATATATATGTATATATGTATGTTCTAGTCAAAGTGTGTAACCAGCCATTTCGCATAATGGCTGAAACTTTTAGTCATTTCGCGAAATGGCTGTTTCACTTGGTCATTTCGCGAAATGACTAAAATCTTCATCCATTACGCGAAATGGCTGAAATTCCAGCTTGATCATTTCGTACAAGATCATTTTCCCGGATAGGTCATCTGTATGCCCGGTTAGGTCAACCAATTGTCAAGGGCATACAGTTGACCTAACCGGGCCTTCAATGGCGGACATCGGAATAACATTAAAGGCCCGGTTAGTATTTGAAAACCTCTGTATTGAAAATTCAAATTCAAATGTGTTCAAATGTTCAAATGTGTTCAAATGCTATTTGAAGAGTGTTTCTCACTTATTTGAACAGACCTGTGGATGTAGATATGTTTTAGCAGATTTAGTTAGTTAAATAAAGGTTTCCAATTTTATTGTGATGTTTGTTGTCTATGAATTCATGACAAAAGTCATTTTAGCCATTTCACGAAATGACCAAGGTGGAATTTCAGCCATTTCGCGTAATGGCTGAAGATTTTAGTCATTTCGCGAAATGACCAAGTGAAACAGCCATTTCGCGAAATGGCTGGTTATATACTTTGACTGAACATATATATATATATATATATATATATACATATATATATATATATATATATATATAATATATATATATATATATACCTTACAACCTTACAAAGGTTCCGCGTGATGATTTCTCATTTCGCGAAGGTCAAGCTTGTCGCCCCTATATATATATATACACACACACACACACACACACACACACATACAAACACACAGTATATATATATATATATAATATATATATATACACACACACACACACACACACACGAGGTGTGTTCAAAACGTATCCGGACTGATGCGATTATAGACAGAATATGGTACTTACAGGGTTTGGGGCTTAATTTCCCTTAAAGTACTCTCCTTCTGAAGCCACACACTTTGTTCAACGATCCTGCCACTGTTGAAAACACTTTTCGAAAGCACTTTTCGGGATGGCCAAAAGCTACTCCGTCGAATTTATTTTAATGGTCTCAACATCGTCGAATCGGTGTCCTTTCAGGGTTTGTTTGAGCTTCGGAAACAAAAAAAATGCCGCATGGAGCCAAATCCGGCGAATATGGCGGCTGCTGTACTTGGGGGGGGGGGGGCGTTTTTGGCCAAAAATTGCTAGCCAAGTTGCGACGAGTGAGATGGCGCGTTATCGTGATGAAGCATCCAGTCTCCAGACTCCCACTTCTGCGGCCGTTTCCTCCGAACTGCTTCACGTAGGCTTCTCAAAACTTCAGTGTAAAGTTCCTTGTTGATTGTTTGTCCCTGTGGAGCATATTCATGGTGCACAACACCTTCACAGTTAAAAAAAAAAGTAACATGAAGAAATCGCCGCGAAACAAAACACGTTTAACTTTATCGGCTCATCACAGTGGACTGACGTTAGACAATGAAGTGCAACCATATCCATCAACTTGTCTCAACATGCAGAGACATGTTTAGCACAGTCACACCTCCAAGCGTGACCTTGTTCTAAAAATAAACACTGTCCAGATACTTTTCGAACAGACCTCGTATATATATATATATATATGTATATATATATATTAGGGTGGCCCTTAGTTGTATGTGATTTTCTGAAATGAAATATTTTTCATCTCCCAATCTCCAAAGTTGTTCTAATCCATGTAAAAATGCTCTCTGTAAAGTTTCAGCTCAATCAGACAATATTAAGATGACCCCCAAAGGCCCTAAAGTTTCAGATTTTAACAATATTGATATTTTTTCATATAAAACCGTTTTTATCTTCTTTACAGTGTTTTATTCGAAAGAAATATAGAATATGATCGAAAGAGAATTCAATTTACAATAAATTTAGTTCTAACCATTATTTACTTAAAACCAAAATTGGACGAGATATTCACGGAAATTGAAAAGTATCATATATATATATATATATAAGCAAACAACCACAAGGAAAAGGAAACACAAAGTCCGAGCGCTTTCGTGATATATTCCTTGATAATGTGAATATATCACGAAAGCGCTCGGACTTTGTGTTTCCTTTTCCTTGTGGTTGTTTGCTTATTAATAAGGTCACGTGTTATTTTGTGACTCTAGTGCATATATATATATATGGACGAGATATTCACGGAAATTGAAAAGTATCATAAGTGCGTAAAAAAACCGCTTCTGGAAGGTTCTAGAAAGTTCGATTATGCTTTGTGATTATTTTCCCAAACAAAGTTTGCAAATGAATTATAAAGGTTTTATATTAGAAATACCAATTATCGGTGAATTTTGAAACTTTAGGGGCTTTGGGGGCCACCTTAATATAGCCCAATTGAGCTGAAATTTTGTACAGAGCACTTTTTTATATATTGGAAGAAGATTAGGGGTTGGGAGCAAGTAATTTCAAAGGTTGAAAAATAGGGACCACCCTAATATATATATATATATATTTACACACACAGTGTGTGTATATATATATATGCTAATTCAGTAGATGAGTAAAATCCTCATTGGTGAGACCAATGACTTTAAACATCGTCTTTGTCAACAAAAATATAGACTAAATAAATATGGCTGATGATAACTCAGCTTTACATAAGAATCGCTTAGAGTGTGATCATAATATAGATATTAATAATTCTTATCTTCTTATTAACGCTGATAGTAATGATAGGAGGAAATGGTCGAATCCTATGTGATAAAAAATATCGATAACTTTAATGTAAAAAAAGGTCTATTTTCCTTAGATTTTTACCAATCTAATTTTTTCTTCATCTGAAGAATCTTCTTATCCGGATTTCCCTACGACCCCCATTTCAGGGTTCTTAGGTCGGCGTGACCCCTTATCATCCTACAGGGGTAAACAAATTCACGAAGCGTGATTTTTTTTGCGCACAAATCAGTACTACAGGGGTAAACAAACTGCGACCCACTGTTTGAGAAACACTGTTCTATATTGGTCCGTATCCAGATGTTTTCAGCTGCCAGAGGCGTAACGTTCCTTGAACTCTTTTCTGTGTACCTCTTCTTCTCATTTCAGTTTTATTTTCTATTTTTGTTTTCTTTGCCTGTTTATCTTCAAATACGACAAAATTTTCTGCCCCTCAAAATTTTCCTGCAGGTGTCTACTCTGCCTATACGTAAATCCGCCCATGTACGTACCCACATATATGTATGTATATATTTATATAAGTAATTGAAAACATTTGAAAACATAAGGCGCTGAGAGAATTTTGAGGCGCGTTATATTGCCAGGCGCAAGACGGTAGGGTCAACGCCGCCCTGCACGCCCTCGATCTCATACTCGAGTGGAACAAGTGGATTCTCCAGACAATGATAGTGGCGACAGCCATCTTGCTAAGCGTAAGCGCCATGTCTACAATCAGAAGTATGTAGAGAAATGGGAGAGTTATCCAAAATTCAAGAATTGGATAAGTAAAAGAAAAAAATGGTCCTCTGTACTTCAATTGTAAGGCATGCAACGCAGACGGAAAGCTAGAAAATTTGAAATAGAAAAACATTCAGCAGAAAAAAATATGAAATGCGTGAAGGCTCTTAAGACGACGGTGAGTGTTCTTGACATGCCAGTCGTAAGTGGACGCAACAGGCAAGAGAGACAAGTGAAAGGAAGAGAAATACTGTAAGATTGGCAGCATTCATAAACGAACACAATCTTCCATTTGCTGTTCTTGGCCATTTAGTTCCAATAATCAAAGCTGTGTGTTCTGACTAAGAAATAGCAAAGAGAATTAAGCGTGGGAGGACAAAATATACGTCAATATTAAAGAATGTGTTGGGCAAACAGATAAGTGAAGATGTAGAGGAAGTCTTGAGAAGCTCTCCAATTTTCGTTTATTGTTGACGCGTTGAGGGCATCAAGGAGTCCTTCTTAGCATTGGTCCCAATTCAAAGTACTACTGCTACTAGTCTTTATGACCATGTGAAGTCTGTGTTCAGTGTAGCAAACATACCATATAGAGAAAATATGTGCAAAAAACTTCACTTTTTTCTACGTGAAGGTCAAAATGTGATAATAAAAACCCACTCTAATAGACAGAGTTTATTTCCACAACAGTTTCGATGCCCACTGGCATCCTCTTCGGGTGGATACAGAAAAACGAATGAACCAAAAACAAGAGGGAAAACAGTCCAGGGACCATTAAGAAATTCGCACCTAGGTTAGATTCCGTTCTCACGACACTGGAAGAGCATTTTTTTATTAAAGGGACCCGCTATAAGTACATTCGCACAAATTTAAAACTATCTCCTTGTTCTATATATACAGATTCTATTATTTTTTTACATAATTATTACATTTATTATTAAATTTATTACATTTAATATTGCATTATTATTTATTACAGAAATTATAAATTTATTATTACATTGATTATTACACTGTTGTTTATTATACAGAAATTATAAACCGAAAAACGAATGAAAAAGGCGAGAAGGAAACAATCCAGAGACCATTAAGAAATTCGCACCTAGGCTAGATCCCGTTCCCACGACCCCAGAAGGACATTTTTATTAAAGGGTCCCGCTTATAAGTACATTCGCATAAATTAAAACTATCTTCTTGTTCTATGCATACAGATTCTATTATTTTGACATAATTACTGCATTTATTATTGCATTTACATTTTTTAACATTTATTATTATTACCTTTACACTAATTAATTATTACATTTATTTTATTACCTTTATTATTACATTTATTGCATTTATATTTATTTCCACATTTATTACTTCCATTACATTTACATTTACGTTTATTATTCCATTTACATTTTACCGAAAAAAAACAACCGAATGAACCAAAAGCGAGTAAGGAAACAATCCAGAGACCTTTAAGAAATTCACACTTAGGTTCACCCGACTCCGTAAGGGATTTTTTGACCAAGAATCTAATTAAAGGGTCCAACTTATAAGTACCTTCGCGCAAATTAAAATTATCTTCTTGTTCTATACATACAGATTCTATTATTTTTCTTTTGACATAATTATTACATTTATAAAGTACCTTACTTGATTCCCAATCTATAATCATGCTATAAATTGGGAATCAAGTAAGGTACTTTATAAAAATGTAATAATTATGTCAAAAGAAAAATAATAGAATCTGTATGTATAGAACAAGAAGATAATTTTAATTTGCGCGAAGGTACTTATAAGTTGGACCCTTTAATGAGATTCTTGGTCAAACATCCCTTACAGAGTCGGGTGAACGGGTTCTAACCTAAGTGTGAATTTCTTAAAGGTCTCTGGATTGTTTCCTTACTCGCTTTTGGTTCATTCGTTTTTTTTTTTTTTCGGTAAAATGTAAATGGAATAATAAACGTAAATGTAAATGTAATGGAAGTAATAAATGTGGAAATAAATATAAATGCAATAAATGTAATAATAAAGGTAATAAAATAAATCTAATAATTAGTGTAAAGATAATAATAATAAATGTTAAAAAATGTAAATGCAATAATAAATGCAGTAATTATGTCAAAATAATAGAATCTGTTTGTACGGTATAGAACAAGAAGATAGTTTTAATTTGTGCGAATGTACTTATAAGCGGGACCCTTTAATAGAAATGCCTTTCTGGGGTCGGGGGAACGGGATCTAGCCTAGGTGCGAATTTCTTAATGGTCTCTAGATTGTTTCCTTCTCGCCTTTTTCATTCGTTTTTCGGTTTATAATTTCTGTATAATAAACAACAATGTAATAATCAATGTAATAATAAATTTATAATTTCTGTAATAAATAATAATGCAATATTAAATGTAATAAATTTAATAATAAATGTAATAATTATGTAAAAAAATAATAGAATCTGTATGTATAGAACAAGAAGATGGTTTTAAATTTGTGCGAATGTACTTATAAGCGGGTCCCTTTAATAAAAAAATGCCCTTCCAGTGTCGTGAGAACGGGATCTAACCTAGGTGCGAATTTCTTAATAGTCCCTGGATTGTTTTCCCTCTTGTTTTTGGTTCATTCGTTTTTCTGTATCCACCCGAAGAGGATGCCAGTGGGCATCGAAACTGTTGTGGAAATAAACTGTCTATTAGAGTGGGTTTCTATTATCACAGAGAAAATATGGTTGGATTTGCTGCCCATGGCACGAGTGCCATGATGGGGACTCACCATTCACTTTCAGCACTCCTAAAGTCGACATACCTAATCTATTTGTGATAAAATGCATGTCACTCTTTCCACAGCCACACAAGACGTTGCATCCCTGCCAGACACGATGGTTGTCACTCCACAGTGTAGTAAAGCGATTACTTGAACAATTACCAGCACTGAAGCTCTTTTTCACCCATGCGGCTGTGGAGGATCGACTACTTACAGCTGATTCCATCCTGCTAAAAATGAATGCTCCAACCAGTAAATTGTACCTTGAATTTCTAGGCTACATTTTACCTCTCTCCATTGATCTGAATAAGGAAATGCAGGAGGAGGGACCCAAACTTTACCTACTCCACAATCGAGTCTCTTCAGTATTGTATGCCCTATTGGAGTGTTACATGACACCAAACTACCTTAGGTCAACTCCCATATCAAATGTTTACTTGAGACACCTAGCTAATTTTCTCTCACTAGAAGAAATGTAGCTGGGTGGTCGAGTAATTGTTTCACTTCAGACCAACCATCACATTGACAATCAGCAACTGCACAACTTCAGATTAAGATGTGTTGACTCCTATATTGAAGGAGCATCTCAGATTGAAAAGAGATTAAATTTTTCTGATCCACTATTGACAAACCTCAAGGCAATGGCCTCCCAACCATTTTGACAAAAACTGTCAGTTCCATGGCCCATTAGTATCCCACTTTCCGAACATGGTTCCTCAGGATGATATAAATGCGATCGACAGTGAGTGGCGCCTGCTACGTAACACAGAAGTAGATACAAACAATGGCATAGGTGTGTCTAAGTTTTGGCAAAAAGTGAGCAAACATGAAGAAAGGGAATGGTTCACTATTATTCCCATTACTTGGAAGCTTCATGAAAAAAATGTGTTTACCTCATTCTAGTGCAAATATTAAGTGGGTGTTTTCACAAATTAATTTAATGAAAACAAAAGTAAAAATGAGAAACCAGTTGAATACATGTACATGCGAAAGGAGCATATGAAGGTGAATCTTGCTACAACTTCAAAGTTCAACCAACGCACCTCATGCAGATGACAGATCAAATTTACAAGACGAAGGCTCCATGCAGGAGTAGATATTAAGATGTGACTACCTAGTAGGTTTGTTTATTACTACTGTGTTACTTTAGAGAAATAGTATACTATTTTGTCAGTTCTGCATTACTAATAATATTATATAGGCACCATAATTATAGTGAAAGTATCTAGGGAGTTTTCATAGTAAAAAGGAAAAATTTGAGGTGGCATCTAGGGAAACTACAAACAGACCTGGCAACACTGATTTCAGCTTTTACTCCTGCCCGAACGAAGGAGGAATACCTTCGAAAAGCCTTGCAGTTATCTTTTAATTTAATTTTTATTCCTTTTAAATTTTCTTTGGGGATTTTACTTATATATATATATAATATATATATATATATAGAAACCGGAAATTTATACGCCAGCATTTGTACGCCAGAACAATTATACGACTGGAAATTTATACGCCAAGCATTTGTACGACGGTAATTTATAGGTTATACGCAAGAAATTCATGATCAGTTAATAAAATTGAATTTGAAACTAGGTAAGTTAAAATACAAATTATCACAAATTATGAAATTACATATTACAATAATTAAATGCATAATTGAAACTAGATTTCAACTTATCAATTTAAGAGAAAATGTAACCAGCGATATACAGAACGAATGTCATTTAAAAAATCGGAGAACAAATCTTGCGAGTTTTTTCTCATTAATCTCCAGATCTAACCTAACCTAACCATCTCTACCTATTCAATAACCATTTACCTACCTGTTAATCCTTTAATGCGCTGTGATACATGATAAAATTTAAAATTCTTCAAATTGAAATTATTTTCAAAATATTTAAATAACGTTTACTTTTATTTATTTATTTTTTTATTACACCTGTGCTTATGTTTATATATAAAAAATGAAGTCACGGTTATTATCATGGGTAGATCACATATTTAAGTCAAAAAAGTCTAGTAGAGCGCATACTTAAATTACCGTCGTACAAATGTCAGGCATATAAATTTCCAGTCGTATAAATGTTCTGGCGTACAAATGCTGGCGTATAAATTTCCGTCGTACAAATGTTGACGTACAAATTTCCACACACGATATATATATATATATATATATATATATATTGTCGTGGGTACCTTTCTTTTTCTTAGGTACTGCACAACATTTATTTCTTTTACAGTTTCTGACACCTTTTAAGTATGTTAATTTACTTCTCAAATTATTTCTTACGCGCGTGTGTTTTCCATTCAGGATGACTCGACCTATCCAGACGGATGGCTCTTTAAATTGATTTACGTAAGTTCCTTCGGTTTCCCAGAAGCCTACTTTAAATGTCAATTTACCTCAGCTAACAAGAGAGGCCCATTGCAAGGTTGCAGAGAAACGACACACTCCCTCTTATAAAGTTTATTTAATGTCACTCGAGACAGTACATGACTTTAGAAATTTATTCTGAAGTAACTTTAGAAATTTCCATAAAATTAATACCTAAATTCAAGGTAATAGGCTGATGGATGATTATCAATTTTACTTACAATAAAATCCAATTTTAAATTCAAAGACAAAGTTCACAGTTATCTGGATTTTAAGAAATTTATATAGAGGGGCTTTTATAAATTTTAGTAACAATAAAACTTATGCTAACGAGAAATGAAGTGGTCAAATCGACCAGAATATTTGAATAAGTATTCTACTTACAAAATTTAGAAGTTATTCCCAATAGTTCTGCGCGATTCCCGCAGATTTATTTTCCGTCCAGAACACCCAAAACCAAGTCCCGCATAATTTTCGATTCATCCCCAAAATTGACGAGTCATGCCCAATGGGTATTCTGACTAAATTCTCTTGTATAGTCGCTAACAAAAACAATTCTTATGCCCAAGTTTCCCGGTGGACTAATAACATGCACAACAATTTCTTAATTTCAATTTAGTGACAATTTATAATTTCAGTTTTAAAATTTTCTTACACCACTACTTTGACGAATAAATTGAGCCACTGTTAACTTTCGGAGGCGCGTCTACAACTGATTTTGACTCTCAAAGTTCCCCTCAGAATTACCAAAACTCCTCCCTTTGGTGTCTAAAGGACCTATCAAAAACCAATTTCATTACATGACGTCATTCATGCTAAATTACTGACTTTCTATTGGTTCTAATCTCAACTTTGTTAAAATCTACGCCCCGCCTATCTTAACGAAATTTTAAATTACAATTTGAAAATTTATATTCAAGATTTAAAATTTTAAAATTTAAAACAAAATTTTAAAATTTTCGCTCGAGGGCTTTCCTCAGATGAAACCAAGAAGAAACAAACCCGACACCTTACAAGGTTCGAAATGAACGCGGACTCTTAAGCTTAATTGCCCTTTGAACTTCTGCCATAAATCCATCCGCGACTGTCAAACAATCGGTCCTCTTATCTGATTACACACTCAGAAACCGAATTAAGCTGGAACCAGCGTTAAACAATCTGAAATACTCCAGATTTATTCGTTCATGAATGTTTATAAACCAAAACACCTCGCTTTACAGATGTACAACAAGAAATCTTAACTAACATTTCTACATTTATTTTATAAACGACTCCTGTATGCAACTTCATGGTTACGACATCCCTCCCCTCCTTTAATTTTGCACTCCGATGCAAACTTTCTTAACTAGGGTCGGGTATTATCACTTTAACCACAATTTTAAACACAAATTTACTCCTAAATTTTCACAAAAATTTTCACTTACTTGTCCCCTTTATTGGGACACTAACACCGACACATGTAATTTTAGTCATCCTCGGGTTCTTCGTAGTGTACTCGAGGTCGGGCCTAAGAGCATACGGACGCTCTAACGGTGGTCCTGTGAAAGCAGCCTGTCTGCTTTGTCCGGGGGACCCTATTCCCATAAGGTCCCCGCGAGGAGGTAGTTCGGAAGCACCTGGCGGCTCCTGCCCGCCACTCGGTCCTGCCCGGGGGCAGGAGGTGCACTCCGGTTCACCTCCACGGGTCGATGTTCCTCCGTTCCCTGGGCGAAGCTCTCGGGGAGGAAGTAGTTCGGAAGCGCCCGGCGGTCCTCGTTCCGCCACTCGGTCCTGCCAGGGGGCAGGAGGCGCCTTCCCCCATCTCATCCCCTGCGCCGTCCGCCCCGCCTTGTCGCTCGACGTCCCATGGGGCATCGATGCTGCGGCGGATGCGGTCTCGATGGATCACTATCTGATGTCCAGTGATCATGTGCCGCAAGAGATAAGTGACTGGAGTCTTCTGTTCGATGATGATGTATGGACCCTCGTACCGGGGCTCCAACTTGCCTCTACCCGGTCGTGGGTAATCAATGTAAATCAAGCCATGGGGCGTCTTCTCTTCGAACGGTTTCAATTCCTTGATTCCGTTAGCCTTCTCGTATCTCCGCATGAACTCTTCCACTCGGCGGTAGATTTGCTCAGACTCCTCTTCGGCCTTCGGCGTATTCCTCTGGGTTGTACGGCCTCCCGCACGCCTCCTGTGGCATGCGAAATAGCTTTGAAGGTACGTTGGGGGCTCGCCCGTACATTAAGAAGAATGGAGAATACCCCGTGGCTCGATGCACTCGGATGTTCCGGGACAATTCCACGGTCTCGTCCAGTTTCTTCACAAAGTATGCGGAGTTTGATGCATAACTCTTTATTCAGACGTTCGACCTTCCCGTTGCTTTGGGGATGGTATGCGGCCGTCCGTTGGTGTTGGACTTCCCAAACCCTGAAGAGCTCCTGCAAGGTAGAGTTCCAGAACTCCTTGCCTTGGTCGGATACTACTGCTGAAGGGGCGCCCAGTTTGCACAGTATCAAACGATGGAACTTGTCCGCCACCTCCCGGGCCGTCTTGTCCTTTAATGCTGCCAGGATGGTTTGAACCACACCTGGCCAAAATAAAGGTCCCGTAGGATTTCTGTAGTCCCTATAGCTCCCGGATGAATGCTCCCGACGTCAGTGTGGGCTTTCCAAATGAGCTGCTCTCTCAACTTTTTAGGAACTACGATGACCTCTCTTCCGTTCGCATCGATGTAAACCAGCAGGTTCCTCACTAGTTTGACTCTCGACGGCTGGATGGGCTTGGTTACGGGCCAGCTGAAAGCCTTCCCTTCTTCGATGGCTGCTCGAATCGCCGCTATTTCAACGTCCTTCTTCTGTTGTTTGCCGATTACCTTGCGATCAATGATCGCTTTTTCGTATACTGCGTTCACAAACTCCTTAGTCACTCCAGGCGGGCGTGACAACCAATCGGCCACTCTGTTGAGTTTGCCTTTCACGTACTCGATGAGAACGTCGTAGTCTGGCAATGTCATAACCGAACGCTCTAGTCTTCCATTGGGCTCTCGATGTCCTTCCCTCAGAAGCCACTTCAACGGCTTATGGTCAGAACGGACGATGACTCTCTGCCCAAATATAACATTGCTTCAATTTCTTTTTGTTAGTTGGCCTCTGGGAGTTTTCGATGGCCTCTTCTTTAGATTGCTGTGGCTTCACCCCGTTCCTGGTGACCACATGGCCTAAATACCCCACCTGGGACTGTACTAACTGTCATTTTTCCAACTTTACCTTTAAGTTGGCGGTGCGTAGGCTATCCAAGGCTCGTTGTACCCTCTCGTCATGTCCTTCTAAAGACCTTCCAAGGACAATGAGGTCATCTAAGTAAATCTGTACTTCCTTGTCCAGTTGCTTCGGCAAAAATTCATTACTCTTTGGAACACTGGTGGACTATTGGACAACCCAAACGTGACCACCCTGAGCTCGAAATGACCGCTTCCCGTGGAGAAGGCAGTTTTCGAGATGCTATCGTCGTGAATGGCCAACTGCCAATATCCCGAGCGTAAATCCCTGCTCGAGAAGTAATGAGTCCCGTGCAACTTGGCCAAGGTTTCATCAATGATGGGTACTTAATATTTGTCCTTGCTGCCATTGACGTCCCAAGGTCTATAGTCTACACAAAGCCTCAGGGCCCTACGCTTCTTTTCTTGAGCCTCACTGCACATTCATTGTAGCGTAGAGTAGACGTCCAGGGGAAACCATACCCCAAATTTTCTCCTTCGTCTATTCCCTTTTCATTTAACTTCCCTTTGGGATTCTGCTCGACAACTTCTCCAAGTATCCTCGAGCCTCACCGCATATCCCATGCAGCGGAGAATAGACGTCCAGGGGAACTCATATCCCCATTTTTCACGATTACCAATGGAAACGACCAGGGGGAACGGCTATGCTGTATCACTCCTTGATCCAGCATTTCTGCTATTTGTCGCTTTACCTCCTCCTCGTGTGTAATAGGTACCCTGTAGGGTCGCCTAGAGATGGGAGGATGATCCTGGGTTTCCAACTTCATTGGCATCAGGTTATTATAACCCAATGGCTCGCCACCCATTGAGAAGACATCTGACTAATCCCTTAGCCACTCTTCGACGGTTTTCCTTCCTTTGTCAGAGAAGGATTTCCAACCAAGGGCATAGGACTTGAGGCGTGTCACTCGTTCTTCGAAGTCCTTCTTCGATGCTTGACTTCCTTTCACCGTGACATTCGTTCCAATGTGGGGTGAGCGTCGACCGGCCGACTACCCTCCCTATTAGTTCTGCCTCCGTCACTATGCCCACGACGTCTCCTTTTTCGCCAAGGTACTCTTCGTCATCCTGATTGATCATCAGTAACCTTATCTTCCTCTGTGGGATCCTGCTCGGTAACATTTTTAAGTTTCCCCGAGCTTCACTGCACATCCCGTGCAGCGGAGAATAGACGTCCAAGGGAACTACGTCCCCGGGTTTCATTCTGACTTCTCGCGTCAGAATGACGGCGGCCACCTTTAGAGCTTCGTGCGGGATTGCCTCTACCAGAGTCACCCTTGCCCTATTTTTACCGTCTACTCCCTTTCCTTGGATGGTTACTGTTTCATTCAGAGTGACTGTCCTCTTCCGGTGGTCTACCTGGGCTTCGTACCTTTGTTTCGTCTTCATATCCTTCGAAACAACACGCCTATAGTCAAGTCTTGCTGAGCCTCTGGAATTATACAGACACAAAAGAATTCTTCAACCCCCTTCCCATAGTCAAACTTACTTCTACTCCCCTTACATGAATGGGCGGGGCCGGTGCAACTGTGTACTGAGAAGTTGGCAACTGTCCAAAGAAGGCTCCCGATGTCCTTGTGCATAGCTTATGTCAATGTGACGGAAGCTCCACCATCGTCCAACGCGGTGGAAGCTTGTTGAGCGACGAGTACTGGTAGGGTGATCAGTCCTAGCCGACGGACTCGCCGCTACTTCCTCTGAAGCTATTCGGGAGGCTTCTCCTTCCAGTCCTGCTGAAGGTTTGCTCGAGGGCACGCCTCTTCCCAATTTCGCATTTGCTGACAAATCTTGCACTGGCTCCGGCCACTTTCTTCCATTGTTTCCTCTTTGGAGTCGCTGTCTTCATTTGACTTGGTTTGTTTTCTCTTCTGGTTTCTCATGGGGTTGTAGTCACATTCTTGAGTTGTGTTATTCCTCCTGTGACCAGTGTCACAGTTCTTCCTTCTGGGCTCTCCTCTCTTGCTGGACTTGTCTCCGTCGTTCACCTCCACATCCTTGATGTTGTCCTCCTTCGTGGCTGTTCTTTCTTCTGGATGTTGTGAGTTGTAGTCCCAGGATGTGGGAGGATTTTGCAGTTTCTGCAGTCTTCGGCTTCTGTCATGTGGCGTTTCTTCTCTTAGGACCTCTTCATCTCTTAGTCCTAAGCTTGTGTTGTTTACCGAAAACTTGATTGATTCCATCCAATATTCCCGACGGGCTGTTCCTTTGATGCAATTACAAGCATACTCCGGCATAACGGTCTTCAACGCGTCCTTAGGTATGCCCACTTTAATATGTCTCCTTTTGGGATTAGCCTGAACCAAGGCATTACCTGTACTTAATAATCTTGGGGCAATTATGTTGAGTGTCTCACCTTTTTCCTTCCTGACGGCGTTTGGGCTGGTTCCTGGGTTCTCTTGTGCCCGTTCGCCCACAAACTTCGGCGAACTTCCTTCCAATGTGTGTCCAAAAGTCGTTTGCTCAGGACCCCTTACTGCCTGTTCACGTTGCAAAGGTAAGCTAGTACTCTTTAATACCTGTACGACGGTTTTTATATTCTTCTGCCGGTCTTCGTCGGTGCGGTGTTTTCCGTCTCTTGTGGTGTGTGCACTTCTGCAAGGATTCTTTGGGATGTCTTCTGGGTTCTCTGGTCTCCACCCAATCCTTTCCTGCGTCGAAGTTCTTCTGTAACGGGAGGAACTAGAGAGATTCTTCGGGGACAAACCCCCGACCTTCGGTTGTCCCAATACTCCAATCGCGGAGTAGTCATTACAAGGTCTTCCAGTTTCGACCTTCTTCGATTTATTTCTTTCTCTAATTTCTTGCATTCCTTGAGTAACCGATTACTGTTGGCCAAATTTATCGTTTTTAAATTTTCCAAACTTTCTGTACTTATTTCGTTTAAGTTCGTTGGTTCGGTATCACTCGTGTCACTTGTGCTTTCTCCATTCTTTATTTCCACGCTCTTTACCGACATCGCGAAGCTTGTCTATTTTTATTTTTTATTTCAAAACCTTTAAAACTGTACTCACTGTTAGCGACACTTTTCACTGTTCCCGATTATTTTAACAATAGTGCTTTATTGTTACGCAAATTTATTTTAATATATAGTTACACTCCTGCTATTAATACCCTGCAATAGGATCCCACTTCTACGACACCATTTATGTCGTGGGTACCTTTTTTTCTTAGGTACTGCACAACATTTATTTCTTTGACAGTTTCTGACACCTTTTAAGTATGTTAATTTACTTCTCAAATTATTTCTTACGCGCGTGTGTTTTCCATTCAGGATGACTCGACCTATCCAGACGGATGGCTCTTTAAATTGATTTACGTAAGTTCCTTCGGTTTCCCAGAAGCCTACTTTAAATGTCAATTTACCTCGCTAACAAGAGAGGCCCATTGCAAGGTTGCAGAGAAACGACACACTCCCTCTTATAAAGTTTATTTAATGTCACTCGAGACAGTACATGACTTTAGAAATTTATTCTGAAGTAACTTTAGAAATTTCCTAAAATTAATACCTAAATTCAAGGTAATAGGCTGATGGATGATTATCAATTTACTTACAATAAAATCCAATTTAAATTCAAAGACAAAGTTCACAGTTATCTGGATTTTAAGAAATTTATATAGAGGGGCTTTTATAAATTTTAGTAACAATAAAACTTATGCTAACGAGAAATGAAGTGGTCAAATCGACCAGAATATTTGAATAAGTATTCTACTTACAAAATTTAGAAGTTATTCCCAATAGTTCTGCGCGATTCCCGCAGATTTATTTTCCGTCCAGAACACCCAAAACCGAGTCCCGCATAATTTTCGATTCATCCCCAAAATTATTGACGAGTCATGCCCAATGGGTATTCTGACTAAATTCTCTTGTATAGTCGCTAACAAAACAATTCTTATGCCCAAGTTTCCCGGTGGACTAATAACATGCACAACAATTTCTTAATTTCAATTTAGTGACAATTATAATTTCAGTTTTAAAATTTTCTCTACACCACTACTTTGACGAATAAATTGAGCCACTGTTAACTTTCGGAGGCGCGTCTACAACTGATTTTGACTCTCAAAGTTCCCCTCAGAATTACCAAAACTCCTCCCTTTGGTGTCTAAAGGACCTATCAAAAACCAATTTCATTACATGACGTCATTCATGCTAAATTACTGACTTTCTATTGGTTCTAATCTCAACTTTGTTAAAATCTACGCCCCGCCTATCTTAACGAAATTTTAAATTACAATTTGAAAATTTATATTCAAGATTTAAAATTTTAAAATTTAAAACAAATTTTAAAATTTTCGCTCGAGGGCTTTCCTCAGATGAAACCAAGAAGAAACAAACCCGACACCTTACAAGGTTCGAATGAACGCGGACTCTTAAGCTTAATTGCCCTTTGAACTTCTGCCATAAATCCATCCGCGACTGTCAAACAATCGGTCCTCTTATCTGATTACACACTCAGAAACCGAATTAAGCTGGAACCAGCGTTAAACAATCTGAAATACTCCAGATTTATTCGTTCATGAATGTTTATAAACCAAAACACCTCGCTTTACAGATGTACAACAAGAAATCTTAAACTAACATTTCTACATTTATTTTATAAACGACTCCTGTATGCAAACTTCATGGTTACGACAATATATATATATATATTATATATATATATATATATATATATATATATATATATATATATAGATATATATATATAATTATATATATATATATATATATATATATTATACAGTGTGTCCGTAAAGTCATGGTGGGATTTTAAATAGCTATATTATTGCAACGAAACATGATAACGAGATGAAAAAAGGCAAATTGAAGAACAACTCTAAAGAATAACTTTATTTAACGTAGTTCGATATGGGCTCCTCTGGTAGCCCTGCAGACATCTAGGCGGTGATTCAATTCCAGCCACACACGCCCAAGAACATCAGGAGTGACGGATGCGATAGCTTCCGTGATTCGCTCGTGCAAGTGATGAATATCCCTAATGGGTACACTGTACACGCTTTGCTTGACGTAACCCCACAAATAAAAGTCCAAAGGTGTCAGGTCCGGAGAGCGTGGAGGCCATGGCTTCCGTCCTCCTCTTCCTATCCATCTCTGTGGAAATTTTTCATTAAGGAATTCTCGAACAACGTTGGCATAGTGCGGAGGAGCACCATCTTGCTGAAAGATGACATTATTGTCAATAAATCCCACCATGACTTTACGGACACACTGTGTATATATATATATATATATATATATATTATAATATATATATCACTGCTTCCATTACCAGGAATTGTCGTATGCTATGCGTCTGACACATTTCATATCTGTTTTTAACCTATTATGGGAATTAACACGAATGTTAAATTAAATAAAATTTAAAAATACAAAATAAAATCATATAGATTGAAATAGTAAAATGTTGATTATAAAGTTCTGCAGCGTAAATATTTTGTATGTATTTTCCTGATTTTAGGTAAATACAACTTTTCAATTCACATACACGAGTGTTGTCAAGAAAAACGTTGAAAATATTTTGTTGGTGAAAATGTCGCTTTATTCAAAAAACCGATTTTTCTCATGATACATAAAGAAATTGGAGCAGCAACTTTTCGTATGTTCCTTCAAACGCAAATTCTATTATTATTATAGTCAATGACAACGGTTTTCAAGGAATTTTCATTTTCAAACAATATTCCACAAATGGAAATAAATTCAACAAAAAAAATGGGTTAATAGTCATTTTAATTTACGCCTGAGGCTTTTAAAATAAATTTCTTTTCACATAACTTAGCAGCATTGACACCTTATATTAGCACAAATGCGAAAATAAATTAACCTAATGGTAAAGAGAAAGAACGTAATTTAAATGTCTACAGAAGAAAAAAACGAGAGATGAATTGCGAGATTGTGGTTTCATCTTAATGCTGTGTCATCGGTTACCGAAGCCGAAAGGTGGTTCAGTGTATCTCGACAATGATAACGTGTTACGAGGGTCGCTTTTTATGAACTTAAAGTGCGTTAATTGAGCGTGTATAGACTAAAAACAATACTTGAATTTCACTGCGCACAGTTTGCTCCAAAGAGGGCGTGCGTGCATGACTCTCTCGTTTTTCAAAGTCATAAAATTCTGCGGGAACTAAATTAAAGAACATAAATTTGAGACTGTGAAGGATATAAGGACATTAATGATAAAATAAAATTTGCAGTATCTTTTGAAGTGTTATAAAAATGAAATAAATCATTGTTATATAGAAGGTTCTCGTAATCAAAACATTTACACAAAAATATGAAGGATATAAAATACAATACTTAAGTTATTCTCTTATGGAAAGACGTTAAAAAGGTTTTAGAAATCTTTGCACACGTTGGTCGAAAAAACATCCGAATACATCTTCGTGACACTTCGAAATAATAATAATAATAATAGTCAGTCAGGAGGGCCAGAAACTGGTGCAGCGCTCATGCCAACTAATTCCTGTATTGTTATTGCCAGTTGCATCGAGATTCGAACCCTCGACCGCAATATCTTTACTTCGCTTCGCTGAAGGAAAAACTGAGTTACCCACTGTGCTACTGACGCTGGCTTACTTCACCCTAAAGCGTATTCTGTTTCATCTCGTCTCTCGCAAGGATCAATGTCCACTCTTAAAGCCATTAATATTATTTAATATTTTGTTTTCGAGGACTTTCGATTGTGTCAGAGCTGATAAATTTATCTTTCTGTTTTAATCAGAAGACAGTTTTCTAATATTTTGAAGAAAATTATCTTGTATTCAGTGGCGTATTAAACATTTATGGGCCCTGGGGCCAAAATATTCTTGGGGTCCCTCAACAAGAAAAATCTTCAGCCATGTAAATTAATAAAACTATTTATTTCTAAATCAAATAATACAAGTTTTACACAAATACCAAGCTGCTACAATTACACCAAACCAATTACACACCTACAAGTCCACTACCAATCTACCAAAGTTGGTCACAAAATCATCCACCACCAGTATACGAAAGTTTTTTTGAGCTGTTTCATATCACTAAATTTTCCAATCACAAGCTCAGTATTTAAATTCTGCTAAATATTCTTTTCTACGTTTAACAATGACAGACTTTGCAATTTCTTTTAGGTTAGCATTTGACGTTTAACATTTTTAATCATGCTCAAATGAGAAAAAGAACGCTCCGCAGTTGCATTTGACATCATCAAACACAAATAAATGCGATAAACAATGAAAACATTTGGGAAAACAGCCCTCAGTTTGTGAATTTCCTGTAGTACTCCTAATGGGCGAATGTCAGCTAAAGCGTTTTGTTTGACAAGCAGTACAAAATGCTGAAACTCAAATGGGAAGCTCTCCTCAAAACCATTTGGGTAATGAACTAGTCAGATTTTTTGTTGTTTTTGATGCTTCCTCTGAAGTTAGTTGAGAGATATTGTTGAGCATTCCAAATTTATCATTGATATCACTCTAAACATCGGCCCCTAAAACAGCTGAGCCCTGGGGCCTGGCACCCCCTGCACCCCCCTTAATACGCCACTGCTTGTATTGAGAGATTAATGCTTGATTTTTAAAAGAAATTTACAAAATAAGTGTAGAATTTCATCATTATGAAATGTATTATGTTTCAAATTAAAAAAAAAACACCACATTTGCTTCATTTTTTGCCACTTCAATACTTTCCATACTATTTTTCATAATAAACTAATTGCCATATTATTTTCCTTCAACGTTAGAAATGTTTCAGAATCTCGCTGACGTCATACTCACGCAACAGATGTCAACACACCCGCACGCATCATATATACATATATATATATATAACAAAACTTTAATCGTAGTTATGCGCATGCATTTTGTGCAAGCAAGGACATGTATTTACTTCTTTGTTCTTGATCTTCGTAAACAAATCTAATGATCCTAAAAGTGCAAAAGGTTCGGATATGTGAACGACGCTTCCTGAGTGCAATCAAACCGATGAAACGCATCTTTTAATGAAGTTGTAAACAGAGAAAAGATCACAGTTTTACGAGGGTAATTCAATAAGTATCCTCACTTTTTATTTTCACAATTTTATTTTCACATCTGATAGATTATAAACGCATCACTTCTCAACATAGTCTCCCTGTTTCTCAATACACTTAGTCCAGCGATCTACAAGCTTCCTAATGCCATCACAAAAGAATGTTTTTGGCTGTGTGCTTAGCCAGTCATGCACCGCCTCCTTCAGGTCATCATCGCTTTGGAATCGCTGACCTCTCAAAGCGTCTTTTACTGGTACAAACAGGTAAAAATCTGAAGGTGCCAGGTCTGGACTGTAGGCTGGATGGTCGAGAACTTCAAATTTAAGTTCTTGAAGGCATTTTCTAGTCTGTGCAGCGGTATGAGGGCGCGCATTGTCGTGTAACAGAATAACACCTTCCGACAATCTCCCTCTCCGTTATGTACGAATTGCTTGCTTTAATTCAAACGTGATAACTGTTAGTCAGGAAGGCCAGAAACTGGCACAGCGCTCAGGTCAACTAACGTTGTACTCATTTAACTAACTCTCGAATTATCATATTATTATTACTAGCACGATAAGGAGTCGAGACCCCGACCTCAGTGTCTTGTAGATCGCTGGACTAAGTGTATTGAGAAACAGAGAGACTATGTTGAGAAGTGATGCGTTTGTAATCTATCAGATGTGAAAATAAAATTGTGAAAATAAAAAGTGCGGATACTTATTGACTTACCCTCGTATATTAATTAATGTATTAATATAGAAACATATCAATATAGAAATATATTAATGTATTAATATAGAAACATAGCAATATAGAAATATATTAATGTATTAATATAGAAACATAGCAATATAGAAATATATTAATGTATTAATATAGAAACATAGCAATATAGAAATATATTAATGTATTAATATAGAAACATAGCAATATAGAAATATATTAATGTATTAATATAGAAACATAGCAATATAGAAATATATTAATATAAAAATCATGGTGAAGGGTGTTTTATAAGATGTACTGGAACTGTAACTCAATAACCCTCTTAAAGCATAGTTCTTATATATGATAAATATTACGTATTTTGTCAACTGAAACACTTTGATCGTCGTGGTTTTCCAGATGTCTCATCGCAATTCTCGTAACATAAAGAATATCAAAAGTTAGGATAAAATTAGTTTTTACAAACAAAGATTGTTTTGCGCAATCTTCATCTCTAGAGACCTTTAAGATTGTACAGATGCTGAAACACATACAGTAGTGTGTGTGTGTGTGTGTATCTCTCTCTCTCTCTCTCTCTCTCTCATTTACACATGACCGGTATATATCTTTCTATTATAATTATTATCATTAGATTATTCATTACCATTATTTCAATGTTAAGCAACAGAGTACGCCGTAATTTTCATATAAATATAAATTTTTAAAGATATAAATAAGTAAAATGTTTATTTATTGATTGCAAATATCAAATAATAATTTTCATATAAATAAAAATTTGTAAAAAAATATAAATAAATAAAGATATATATTTATCGCTCGCAAATATCAAATAATGAAAAACAAAGATTTTGTACTATAAAGTCATATAAATGTAGCCATAAAAGGCTACAGAAATGAATATTTTCTTTCCTGAAGTCTTATTGCTCGTCAAAACCAGTTTCCAAAGATGTAAAATTGAAATAAAGGTTCCTAAAATATTAAACTTGTTGTCTGTGTTTGTTTAAATAAGAAAAAAAAGGTACCACATCCTGATAAGGTGACCAGAGTCCCGATTTTCGGCGGGACAGTTGCTGAAATTAACATTGAAATATCCGCTTACGATGCCACCAACACGTGTTTTTTGAGTATTGTAATTTCAAAATTTTCTCAACCACGGCAGGGGGACACCCCCTCCCCCCACTGGACCCCTAAGTTGAGGGTTTCAGGATATGTCCCGCTTTTAACTTAAACATCCATCTCATCCAATTATCCATAGAACCGAAAAGCTCAGCAAACGAATGTCATTACGGACCATTTTATCGTTAACCTATTCTATCTAGAGTGACATTCGAGGCCGCAACTTGTCAGTTCTGAAGAATTGTATCAAGAGGGAAACATGCAGGAAAATCTAACCATGAATTTCGATTTGCGTTCCTTTATATATATATATATATAATATATATATATATATATATATATATATATATATATATATATATATATATATATATATATATTAGGGTGGTCCAAATCCATAGGGGGGAATTTCAAAATTGTCTTAGATAGTCTCCACAAGTATGGGTTTTGTCCATTTAGTGTCCACATGGTCTGTGCAAAATTGCAGCGTGATTGGTGAATATTTAGAGGTCGCCCCACTCTGAATATATATATTATATAATGTACTTTTTCTTCCGTAGGTCCGATGGCTCAAACTCGATCAATTCCAAAAGTTTGGCTTCTAGGGATGGCAACTGGAACTTTATCCACGTCAAGGCTCCCTACATGCCTTGACGCCCTCCTCTTGGGGCAATACCACCACATCAATCAAAAGCAAACCACCTCCGACAGTCTGAACCAGGCATGCCAGAGGGTGATTGAAGTCTGGACCCGAGCGCGGATCCCAACTCAACGGATCGACTCCTGTGTCCGTAAGCTTTCAAAGCTTTTAGACCGCTACAAAACTCAAGAAGCACAGGACCAGGCAACGTGCCAGCGATAGAATGAATGAAGACATCTTCAAAGCGGACATCCAGGAACTGTTTGACATCGCAACCAGTGATGCCATGAGCACAATCGTCAACGTTGAGGACCGAAATTTCCTGTCCATGCAGCGCAAGGACGTCAATTCTTGCAGCATGGCTGGCATTGATAAGGAAACGACTACACAAGAGGACAGAAAGCGATCCAGAATGGAGAAGGAAGCCAAGAGGAAGGCAAGGCATGAAGCAACACAGAAAGATTTGGAAGAAGCAGGAGTGTCATCAATTGATCTTTCCTCTTCTTCTTCTTCCCTTTTTTCGCAAGACGACGACGACTTAGACCATCGGTTCCGATTCCTTCTTCGTCTGAAGCTCCGGCACCAAAGCGTCCCAAGAACAAGGTTACGAACATTTTCCAATCTCCAGAAGTCATTGGAGCAATGGATCGCACCAATCTTTCTGACCGGAATGCTGTTTTCGTAACTGGAGCTGTATTACAGGCCGCGGGGCATGATCTGTCTGGGATGACGTGCTCTCGGAGCTCTATTCATCGCTACAGAGAAAGTGGGCGAGAACAGGCAGCTCGAGAAGACCTAGAATCATTCTCTCTAGAAGACCCTGTCCTTCTCCATTGGGACGGAAAGCTTCTCCCCGGCATTGAAGGGAAGAAGACGAATGTGCATCGGATAGCAATCCTTATAACATTCAATGGACAGGAAAGCTGCTTGGTGTCCCAAAGATGAAAACAGGAACTGGAGAAGCACAGGCCCAGCATGCCTTCAAACTATGAAATTATGGAACGTGGACAGCATGTGAGAGGTCTCGTCTTCGATACCACTGCGTCAAACACGGGTTTACATCGCGGAGCCTGTGTCAGGATTGAAGAAGCTTGGGTCACGAGCTAGTTTGGATCGGTTGTCGACATCATATACTTGAAGTCGTACTTGCTGATGTCTTTGCCTCAATATTTGGCTCAACAGGAAGTCCTGAAACAGGCCTTTTTAAGCGATTTCAAAAGGAATGGCCATCTCTCTCCCACGAAGCATTTGTCTCAGCATCGGACAGCTTGTTCGAGAACCCCAACTCCAAGAGATGAGAAAAGAGATGCTCACTTACTTACCTAACGCTCTTCAGGCAAGCCAACCTCGTGACGACTACAAGGAGTTTCCTTGAACTATCTTTGCTCTTCCTGGGGGGAAAGACTGGTGGTCAACTCTTTATCCGAGCTCCGGTCCCATGCACCACGCGAGATGGATGGCGAAGGCGATTTATGCGCTCAAAATCTACCTCTTTCACTATCAATTCAAGCTCACAGCACGCGAAGAACGAAACGTGACTCAGCTGGCTTTATTTGTCAGTCTGATTTACGTCAAGTACTGGCATGAAGCGCCAATGGGGACACAAGCTCTCTCAATGATCTCAAAATGCTGCATCTTCTGGAAAATATCCACACGGAGGAGATGCACAAGCGGCGAAGACAGCTCTAAGACGCCACCTGTGGTACTTGTCGGAGCATCTGATTGGACTGGCCTTCTTCGATAATAGGATCGATCCTGATACCAAAAGGAGAATGGTTCAACACCTCCAACATCCCCAAAAGAATGGCTGCCCCCGACGAATCGACATGGCGGAAGCTGGTGTTGAAAATGATGTGGCATCCTTCGTCACGAAAAGGACATTGACCCTCGTTGATGCCTTGAAAGTTGGAGGTAAGGAGGAAGCGCGCCAGTTACTTCAAAAAGATCCACGGGAATGGCCAAATGACAAGAACTACAGGGAACTTAGAGATCGCGCCTTAAAGATGAAAGTCGTCAATGATGCTGCCGAGCGAGGTATTGCTCTCGCACAACGCTACAATGACACTTTGACACGAAACGAGGACCAGAAGCAGTACCTCCTACAACTCGTAGCCGCCCACCGAAAACAGATACCAATACCATCCAAGGCGACTCTGATGCAGAAGAAATAATGAAGATACACCCATTATCATGTCCTATTGTCTTACTGTTTTCTTTCATATTCTTTGAGAACCAAAAAAAATTTAGTTATTCAGTTGTCTATATATTTTCCCAAATTTTCAAAAAGGGGGCAAGTGGGGCGACCCCTAAATATTAACTGAATAACGTGAAACTTTGCACAAATACTGTCCACACCAAGAGGCATAAAACCAACCTTGTGGAGAGAACTTAGTCGATGCTTTAACCTTTTGGACCACCCTAATATATATATATATATATATATATATATAATAATAATAATAATAATAACAAGAGGAAAATGTAGACACCAACTGACCAGGGAGTACTCCGAAGGGACGTTAGGCAGGAGACAGGAAGTACTGGAACTACCGTTTTTCCTGTTACTGTCCTCCTTAGCTGATCTTTTTTCCGTGTTTCATCTACCCTGTGGGCAGTCCAGCACACACACACACACACACACTTCTCCCTCTATTCCTCACCATACATACATGCGTCTTACACAATGCACAATCTTTTCAAAATTAAAAAAAAAAAATAGCATCGTTTTTAAGAGCCTCGGAGGTCTTGATTTCGGCTTTCTTTTATGGGCGGGGAGGCGGGGAATGGGGCATTCTTGCATATATATATGAAAGAGATAAAGAGAGGGTATTTCTTGAGCTGCAAAAGCGTCTGACTAATATTAGCTCCAGAAAAGAATCGAGAAAGGGTTGTAAAATTTAAATAAATATCCCCTTCAGCTCGGAAGCACGTGCGTCATTTGCGGGGGGGAATGCAAGGAAGTATGGATCATTTTGATGGTTCACACTTATTTTTATCTATATTGGAAAATTCGCACTGCCAACGTACTTATGAGATGAAAAATTGAACCGATTTATCACGTTCGCGAGGGGATGCTCTTTAATTGCTGCTCGTTTCTTTTCATTCTTTCTTCTGGTGAACGCGTGTCTTAAAATTTTTATATACCTTAGTTAGCAGCTAAGTCTTTCGCTTTTATTACCTATCACACTACGCTCTTTTTCAGGATACTCTTAATTCATTTACTTTGACAGTCATATATCTCTAAAATACACGTGATAACTGTTAGTCAGGAAAGCCAGAAACTGGCACAGCGCTCAGGTCAACTAACGTTGTACTAAATGCAAAAACCTTTACTTTTCTACGTGAAGGTCAAAATATGATAATAAAAACCCACTCCAATAGACAGAGTATATTTCCACAACAGTTTCGATGTCCACTGGCATCCTCTTCGGTGGGCATCGAAACTGTTGTGGAAATAAACTCTGTCTATTAGAGTGGGTTTTTATTATCATAACGTTGTACTCATTGAACTAACTCTCGAATTATTATTATTACTAGCACGATAAGGAGTCGAGACCCCGACCTCAGTGTCTTCACTTCCCTTATAGGGAAACCGTGTTGCCGAATGCCGACTGTCCCACAAGCGCTGGCCAATGCTTGTGGAACATTATGAAAACTAAATATGGCAGTTATTTTGTGTTAATCGCCATTTTCTAGCTTCCTTTATGAAGCAACCACATGGTCCCGATAATTTCCATTAACCTTCCGAGCATATGAAAAGTTTTGCGGTGTTTAATTTGTCTCCGTAAAATGAAGCCCTTAATAGGTTAACATAATGGTTGCCATTCGCGGAATTTTATCTCTCCCATGGTGAGGCAAACTCCTGAGCAGTTTAAGCTTGCAATGGGGACGAAGTTGAAGCGGTATAGGAATGAAGAGTTCTGTTTAAACCTCATCATGAATGAAATAAGGATTTTTATTATAGACATGAGCTTTAGCTTATCTTAAAGTGTATATATATATATATATATATGATGAATAAAACCACGAAGGAAAATATTATTCATCATAAATATTATTCATCATAAATATTTTTCACGTGTTACCTTCGTGAAATAATTTTCATATATATATATATGTACCATACTTGTATATGTACTTTACACGGTAATACTATAGATGTTACAAGTATATACATAGGAGCACGCAAAGACCAAAGTCCATTTAAGGCAACCTTTATAGAAGAGGTAAAATACACGCAAGCAAAACACATTCACGAGCAAATAATAAACAAACGAATAAAGGACAAATGTACAGAAGAAATTGAAGAAACAGTGAAAAGTCATCCGTTTCCAAGAAAGGGAAAAGTGGAAAATTAGAGGAAAATAACATAAATTGCATCCCTTCATTACCAAGGGGTAGAACTATTTGCTATACTACTTCGGAAAACTACGTTCAAAAGATATGCGAGGAAAATCTACGTCAGTTTCGCTGAAAATAATTATATCCAGAAATTCTAGATTCATAATAGACGAAAGAAGGATTTTTAGTGCATGGGGTCAAGGGGAGAATTAGGTTATTTTTAAATTTACAGAAATTTCATATTTTCAGATTTACAGAAATTTCATATTTTCAGATTTACAGAATTTACAGTATTTATCGATTATAAAATATGATATAATTTTATAATATGAATATATTTACAAGGAAGGTATCCATATTTACTTTGAAGGAAACTAATTCCAAGCAACTATATACTCGTCAGAGGTACAGTGGTATAAATAACAATTTCAAAGCCGCACTAATTGAAATACATTTAGATACAATTTACAAATACATTTTAACCGCATTAAAACCATTATTCCTTTATGGGACAATTGTCCTTTAAGTCACGTTATCAAGAGCATTAAACAAACTAAGACCTTGTATTGATGGGTATTCTTCTAAACCGACGCTTCTCGCAGTACTTAATTGTTTCGCAGTACTTAAATCATTTTCTTAATCGATCATTGTCGCTTCTCTGTCATGGAATTCATAACCGGAGAGCGTTTACCTGTACAATCGATGAAATGTATCTGTTTCCACTCTCGTCAATAGTTTACATTTATCTTTTTATTTTCTGCAAGGATTCGGAATACTTACGATGGAGAGGGAATTGGGACAGGAGCATAATTCAGATTAAAGTTTATAGCTTATACATAATATGACAAATGCAGTTATATAACGCAGTTTAAAAAAAAAATATATATATATATATATATATATATATATATATATATATATATATATATATATATATATATATATATAGTAAGTTTCGAGGACATCAGTTTTTATACAAAGTTGAAATCTGTTACAAGGCTCCTGATTGTCCAAAAGATGGTCACGTGAGAAATAACCAACCTTAAACAATTACCTAACTTAGTGTTACCTAACCCCGACGTAAGACATCACCATTATTGCATTGAGTACGGGGTTTCTCCCGGTGACCCCGAAATATTGTTAATCATTCATTGCCCCATTCGTGAGTGGGTGTTAACTAGAGGTGTACCGGAATTAGTTTTTGGCCGGAAACCGGAAGCCGGAATATCCTGCCAGCAAATTTTGGTTCCGGCCAGAAGGAATATCGGCTGCCGGAACCGCCTATTGCCAGGAATGGCTGATAAAATTCATTGGATCACCTGAAGATCAGGGCCCCCAGCCTTCGTTAGTTAGCCTTATAAGGCTAACTGACCAAAATATCACGACTTAACCTAACCAATCGTCAAGGGCGTACAGTTGACCTAACGATTGGTTAGGCTAAGTCATAATATTTTCGTTAGTTAGCCTTATAAGGCTAACTAACGAAGGCTGGGGGCCCAGATCTCAGGTGATCCACTTCATTTTCTTCATGCTAACTTATTGAAGTATAATTTCAACTATTGAAGCACAGTTTTTTCCTCGTAAAAAGTAGTTACTCTCTTTTGATTTTTCTCTTCTACTCTTTTCTATTCTGTGTTTATAATTCAATATAAATCTAGTGTTTCTTTTATTGAGGAAAACATTAAGCGAGGAACTTTTTTTTATATAATTTAGCTAATGTATATACAAAAATCATGAAAAATGGCAATTTCAAAATAAAAGCAGTTTTATAATTTTTGTTTTATTATCATAAAAAGATATAAAAAAAACTACTTAGCAAGGAAAATTTTGAACTTTTTATCATATATTTCATTTGTTATTTGAATGGAATGGCACACAAAGGAATGGCTAAGGACTTTGCATAAATACATCAAAATCTGTTTATAAATAATTCTATTTTTCTTCTGTTTTTTTATTTAATATCATTAAAAACTGAATGATTCCAGATTGGCCGGATATAAGACAGAGTTCCGGCCGGAACCGGAACTCAAGATAAATGGCTGGAATTCCGGCCAGCAGGAACCGGAATCAGAATTCCGGTACACCTCTAGTGTTAACACTATTAATACACGTCTGGTAGCGCTGACAGTTATATCTTAATGTTCTTCCTCACAAAGTTATTCACTCCAACAAGATACATTAACTATTTTTACCTTTGCAATGTTTCCACTTAATTTATACTATTAAGCGTGTCTCCTTCACGAATTTTTAAACTACAAATATGTCGTATATTGGTTCTTTAATAAGAAATATAATAATGTTTAATAAGAAATTTAATAATATTTTTAGAGTATAATAAACTGATTAAAATTGTACGAAAATAACATTTGTAAAATGAAATTGGCCCCTCCTTTCTGCATAAAAAAAAAATTATTTGAAATATAAATCACTAATTAGCAACCATTAGAAAGAGGTGGGAAAGTGTGGAGGCATATACCCCAAGCAGAGGCGGATTAAGACACCTCGGGGCCCCGAGACAATAAAGAATATGGTGGCCCTTTTCTATAGCTTTTTATTAACAATACATGTACATGTACAGTACATAGTACATTTACACGAATTATATGTACGGTGCTCAGGCTAACTGAGAAACAAATTTAAAAGAACCTTAATACAGTGTATTTTGCCTTTTGCCAAAACCAAACAGTATTAAACAAACTTTACTTTAGGACCTCTAAAACATAAAATAAAACGGAATTTGTCAGTTTGTGTATTCTGTCATATTTAACCAAAGAAGTTTGCGAAATCTCGAATTATATCATCGAAACTCAGTTGATTGGGGGGGGGCCCTCAAACATGGGAGCCTGCTGAGGCTTCAGCCTCATTAGCCTCAATAATAATCCGCCACTGACCCCAAACCAGTCCTCGGACCCAGTTGGGTATAAGAGGGCGTGTTTTATCCGATTAAAATGAAATTGTGATTTAAAGTTAGTTAGAAACTCTCTCCACGGTAAAACCATTAAATTATAAATTCGTGCTTGCTTTCCCTCCGTCCTCTTCATTGTTTCAACGTAAACAAAAATCAGTAAATAGTGATAATTGTTTGCAATTTCTCCCACTCCCTTTCTTTGTTCTTCTAAATTTCAATGGCGGTCACGCTAACCCGTCTACCCGTTTATAAAACACAGCGAAATCAGTGTGAATACGTAGAAAGAGTGATAAATAAAGGAAGGTGTAAAGAAAAGTAAATAAGAAAATACTTAAAATTCACTATAAATATAACTTCCACTATTATTATAAAACACACCAAAGTTTTAGTATTTAATCTTAAGTTCATTCATAGGCCTTGATCGGAAATTAAATATTCCTAGGTAGAACTCTGTTGTTGTTCCTCAAGGAACATTGTGACTCTGACGATGGCACATGGACACTCATCAAGGCAAATAAACAAATCAATAGTTATAAGCTGCACCAGCCTGAATTCAGAATGCCCTCGCGTAAGCAAGAAATTTGAGAATTTTAGGAGTGGTAATTGGCAACTCTTCTGAGACTGCCTGGAGCGCTTGCGCAATAAGATTTAAAATTCAGTTACTGAATAATCATTCATGTGTTAAGTGCGTCATATTTGACAAATTGGCTGGATGGAAACAAGTACACAAAGCTTTGTAATGCAGGTACCGTAAAGAAAACGTAAAATATAGTTATAAAATACACACGACATTTATTGCTTTACTAATAACGCAATTTATTTGTACAATATAAAAAATATATTAATTTAGGCCTATTCGACGTAGTCATAGTGGCACATTACGTTTTGCATTTTGGAAAAATGGCATAAAATAGCACATGATTGCCATAAGTTTGAGCACCACTGCCCTAGAGGTTAATTGAATGAATTCAATGGCCTAAGTTCATCTTAAAAGTAGGCTCTATTTCCCATGGGCTCGAGTCGAGATGTTAAAATAAAGATGACGAGGGAGGGCAAATACGATCTTCTGATGGACTGTGCACGACCCTCTCTCTGTGACAAACTGTTTTCGACTATTTTCCGGTCTTCTTGTGCGCTCTCTTGTTTCGTCTCGATCGTCGTTTCCCAGCTAGGATTGTGCCTCCAGCCAGAATATTACTTTAAATACATTATTTTATGAGTTTTACAAAATTCTTAACTGTTTTATATTATTTCTATGATTAAATCAACCTAATATTTTAATGTGGTCATTGATCAGATAAAATTACTGCAATCTATATTAATTAATTTTCACTATTGCTTTAGCGCTTGTGTCTATAAGCGCACGAATGGATGAAACTATGGATATTATGTCGCCTGGTCAGTTTCCTCACACCTCATTGGTGGAAAAGCTGTGCGCTGCGCTGTTTCTGGTAGAAAATCGACTTGGTGCAAGGCTACATTATAATCATGGCCTATATTTTTATTGTTATTCATTTCTATCTAAATTTTACTATATTTTATATTATTAATAAATCCCCTATTTTTGCAAACCCAACAATTGATCTGATGGATGAAAAGAGCAGATCACCGAAATCTGGTGTCCCCGAAACTTAATATTAGCCAGTAGTGCTGCTGAGCTCAGGCTAACAATAAGTGGGGGCCCATTACTTAACCCCCCCCTTCCCCTCTATGGCTACCGTGTAGGAGAAGGTACACAGGAACGAACTCTGGCACTTCATCTCAACTTCCCGAGACAAAACTATTCAGACACCACAAGAACTAACAAATTGTGTAGGTCATCTTCTTTTATATCCACTTATCCACACCCCAAATTATTTTCGTTTTGGTGAAAAGATACCTTTATATTTTAGCAAAGCCAAAGGCAACATCGAATAACATCATGGCGCGACAATCTGTTAACTACGAAATAACACAAGTTATGAGAGGTGCCGTGGTTGCTCTTCATGAAAATGGAATACAATATGCAGCGCTAAATTATTGAAAATAGAATTCCTCAACTACAGTTTACCCAATATAAACTAAATTAGCTATATTGGTTAAAATTAAAAATTATCTATTATGATGCTTGATATTTTTAAATATTGAGATATAAAAAAAAGACATCGATACACAGTCCTATTAAAAACTGAATCAAGAAAAATTCAGTAAACAATCTGCATTTAATAATATAATTACTGACGATACCTCGATAGCTAACTCTTTAAATAATCACTTCACATCCATTGCTGATAAACTTACAAAAGTTATAAGGTTGAAAATAATAAATCACCATTAGGCTAAAGTAAAACTTTCTTTTGGTCCTATTACTCCAAAAGAAGTACAGAATATTATTAGTAAATTGATAAACACCAATAATAACACCCGTAATAGTCCTATACCCACACTGAAGTTTGTTGAAAGAAAAACATCCATAATTTTAGTTAAAATTATCACCTTAATTATGTCCAGATATACAGGGTGCTTCAGGTCGACCCTAGAAATATGGAAAGTGGCGGAATTTGTAGTTTGGTATTTGAAGTAAAATATATTTAAATATATTTAAATATATATATTTCTAGGGTCGACCTGAAACACCCTGTATATCGCCATCAACGCTAAGAACTGGTTGTACAAGGTGTCCCAGAAGTCTGGACTCATAGGGAAAATAGACATTATGTTTTTAAAGTGAAACAAACACATTTCTAATGTCAGTTTTACATATTTCAGGAAAGAAAATACCCTGATGGCTCGGTATACCATTCAAGAGAAGGTGAAACTGGTATTGCTACATGTTTCCGGAAAAAGCAAGAGGAGGCATGTCAGTTATTTCACGAACATGTCTCCCTCTGGCTTTTTCCAGAAACATGTAGCAATACCAGTTTCACCTTCTCTTGATTGGTATACTGAACCATCAGGGTATTTTCTTTCCTGAAATATGTAAAACTGACATTAGAAATGTGTTTGTTTCACTTTAAAAATATAATGTCTATTTCCCCTATGAGTCCAGACTTCTGGAACACTCTGTACAATACCCCTTTTTAAGGGAGGTGATGCTGTACTAGTAACACGTTATATACCAGTTTGTTCGTCATTTGTATTCAAAAATTTTTAGGAATTTAAAAAAAAATAGGATAAGACATTATTTAGACTTACCTAATTTATTATCTTCACATGAGTATAATTTCTATAAGAAAAAAAATCGACTTAAATCTTATGGATTGTTTTAAGGATTTTGATCTGGTATACGCATACTGTTATAAATAACTAGTTCAAAAATTAGTTATCTAAAAGATATCAATTTGTAGCATTCAGTAATATCTATTCCACTGAATGAACTATAAAACATGGCCTACCTCAGGGTTAATTCTTGGGTTCACTTTTTATTTCCATTGAATATAAATGATCTCCCACGCTCTTCATATAATGTGTGAAGAAAGCACAACAGTGTCTTTTTCTTGTATTGATATTACTACAGTCAAAAACATTTAAAAATTAATTTACCCAAGTTGTGGGCTGGCTGGACTGTATACAGAAAAATTTTTGAGTCAGTTTCCTAGTCGCTTAAATTATTATGCCCCTAGTCAATAACCCAAGTTTACAGAAAAGTGTCACAAAATTATCAATCGATTGACTACTTTTACTCATACTAAAATTATCCGTAATTCTTTTCTCAATTAAATGGTCAATTTATTAGTAAAATGGAGTGTATTATGAAAGTAGTAAATTGAACAAGCTCACAAACCGATAAAGAAAGTCATTCAACTTTTTAACTATATCTGCTTAGTACATTTAACTAGTAATGAAAAGTAATGTATCTGACTATCCTCACATATTTCACACGAGTAATCTGACTATGCGCCTCGGTGGTGTAGTGGTTAACGTCGCTGACTACGAATCCATCGGCTCAGGGATCGAGACCCGGTGACGGCAGGCGGCGCGCAGCAAAACCCAGCTCTTTATCTTTCCACACAATAAAAAAAATGGTGGTAGTTAAATGGGTACCCTAGGTAGCCTAGTTGTTAAGACGCTGGGCTGCTGGTGGGGCGTGGTTCAGATTCCACATTAAACTGTATAGCTAAGGTGGAGTGACAAGCATGACCTTCGTCAGAATGAACAATTCTGGCGGAAGCTAAACCAAGGTTAACCAAGATTGGTATCAATATATGATAGTAATAGTGCATTGACTTGTAACAAAGATTTATTGACATACTATCTGACCATCTTGTTAAAAAAACGCAATGCATCTGACTGCCCTTATGTATTTCACAAAAGTAATCTGACCATATATATATATATAAATAAAAGGTACTACTGCAGTTGGGTACCACATAATTTTTTGTTTAAATTACGTGGTTGTTGTGTGGCCCCCTATTAACTGACTGCTCAGTTAGGTCATCTGTACGCTCTTGACGATTGGTTAGGTTAAGTCGTGATATTTCCGTTAGAACTAACGAAAATATCACACCTTAACCTAACCAATTGTCAAGGGTATACAGTTGACCTAACCAGGCATGGGTACCCCATAATTTTTTTGTTTAAATTAATAAAAAAAATTAATTTTAAATTTAAATTTAAATTATATTTTTCTTTTACATTTCAGAATTTCATCCTTCAAAATGGATGAGCTACGGAACTTTAACTCAAGAAATCTATAGAAGAAGCTGAATCTGTCCGATGATGATTACCTCACATGGATGCAGAAGCTGAAATTGGTTCCCTCAAAGCGTGTTCGCAGTTGTGGGAAGCAAATGACGCTTAAGAGAGCTCAAGCTGGACGCAGGTTTGGAAATTGGAACTGCTCAAAATGCGACACGACTGTGGGCTTTATGACAGGCTCATTTTTTGAGGGAGTCAAAATTACTCCGAAGGAAAGCTTCCAATTGGCGTATTACTGGACGAGAAAGACACACACTATAGCCGAGATACTGTTCGATATGCGTGGGGAGGATCAATCAACACTTGGGGAACATACAGTCGTGGACTTCAACAACTTCTTCCTAGAGGTGTGTTGTCAATTCTTCATCAACAACCCACAGCAACTCGGAGGACACTTGACTGCTAACAAATTTCCAATTGTTGAAATAGATGAGACTGTCATCAGCAAACGCAAATACGAAAGAGGGCGTCTGGTAAAGGATCAATAGTGGCTTTTCGGGATGATAGAGCGATGAACATCAAAATGCGTTTTGGTCTCAGTCGAGCAGAAGAATGCTGCAACACTTTTGCCGATCATACAAAAATACGTACTTCCCAGAGCTACAATCATTTCTGATTGTTGGAAAGCGTATGGAGGAATTGATAAACTACCTGAGGGGTACAAGCATTGGACGATACACCACAGTGAGAATTTCGTTGACCCCCAAGAGACTGACATCCACACCCAAACCATAGAAAGCACCTGACAGAAGTTCAAGATGCGCCACAAGAAAGAATGTGGAACTGCCCATAACCTCCTTGATAGTTACATCGAAGAATTTATCTGGCGAAAGGAATTCTCTGTTCCTGATTGTGTTTTTCATTTGTGGAATAATATCTCTAAATTATATCCCTTAGAATGAATTGTTTGTTTTAGATGTCCTTTAAATTTTTTGTTTTAATGTAATTAAATGTGTTGGGTGGGGTATCCAACTGCAATAGTGCCATAAAAAATGTACACATATTTTAGTTATCCTTCTATTATAAAAAAATATATAGTACAAATGTAACCAAATAGCAATTTAATGTGGTAATGTAAGGTAATTTGTCAATTATTATGTTTTATATAATAATTAGTGCATTTCTTCTAAAAGTTTTCAAATGAGTTTTCAACTTTGATGGTGTTTGCATAGATTAAAATTAATAATTTGTTGATTCTTGTTAAAGAAGATCTACAGATCTACAGAAGCTAAGGCTAACAAAGACCCTGAGATCCATTCTAAGGTTAGCCCGAGAGAAAGGAAAGAGTAGAGGGTTAAGAGAAGAGAAGAGAATAAGGGGTTAAGTATTGAGGAACACCTATCACTCGTGGGTTAACATTCATTCAGAAAAAGAGAAAAAAGACTCACCATCATCATCCGCCGGCCACTGCCGACAAGTCAGAAAAATAGTCGGAGAGAATAGGAGAGGGGTGAAAGATGAAAAGAAGTAAAATAAGAACGCTTACAAACCATGCAAACACAGTCTTAACTCACAGTCATACCATGCAAACTACAAACTTGCAAGAAAAGATAGTTACAGACATGCAAAGTAAGGAGAGGATAAGAAAAAAAAAAAAAGTAGTTAAGTTAAACAAAAAGTGGGTTAGTTTACTCTACGAGCTACATCTACGTTCATGTTAGTCTAATTTTTTAATTTTTTCTTTTTGGCTGGCATCACACGCTGGCATGTCACAAGCTGGCATTAATCGTCAACAGACTCATCTCGACCACCACCCCCAGAGCTCCTGTGACTAATTGTTTTTTATTTTAAACAACGTTAATATTTTTAAATTGCCTATCTAAACGGTTCTTAAACATATTAACGCTGGTAGAATGAACGACTGACGCGGGAAGATTATTCCATTTATCAATTACTTTAAACGTAAAGAAGTTTTTAGCGATATTAGTAATGAAACGTCTGCCACGCAACTTAAATCCGTTATTACGAGTATTACTATTATCGAAAGTGAACAATTTGTCAAAATTTACATTATCGATGTTATTAACGATTTTGAAAACTTCAATAAGCTCTCCCCTTAATCTCCTAGTTTCGAGTGAATACAGGTCTAACTCTTTAATTCTATCTTCATAAGGCTTGTTGCGCAATGACGAAATTAGTTTCGTGGCACGACGTTGAACCCTTTCTAACCTATCAATATCCTCACGCAAGTACGGGCACCAAAACTGAACGGCATATTCTAAATGAGGCCTGACTAGGGACTTGTAAAGGGGCAATATAATATCCTTCGATTTAAATTCGAAATTACGCTCTATGAAGCCTAACATCCTATTAGTGTGTAAGTATGGTGTACCACATTTTATTCGTTTACTTATTTGACATGTTTCAAAAAAATTAAATAAGTCAATTTATTTTGCATCGCCAAGTGACGGGTCCTCCCAAGACTAGCCGCAAATTAACTACTTCAGGTAGTCTATTGACGTGGTTAACTAAGTGTTGTGATGTAAAAAGAATTTTTCATTGTAATAAACTATTTTTAAGAATCACTAAAATGGATTTCATGAAACTTATAGCAAGAAACAAAACGTACATTTGGACGAATTGAATGATAGATGAACTCTCAGAAAAAAATGTAAAGTAACGAAATTTCTGGGAGTAATGCTAACAAACTACTTACACAAGAAGGACCACATAAATTGTATCTCTAAAAAAGATTTCTAGAAGTGTTGCAATATTGTTCAATATTAATTTACTTAAACATACAATATTTTGGTATGGCTATGTCAAACTCTTGTTCTTCCATACATAATGTACTGCATACACACTTGCATAGGGAAAATGTGTTGGCAACTCCTTAAACGATATCTTTATTATTCAGAAACGAGCGACAATAATATTAACTTATGCCGAGTTCAATGCTCACTCGGGAGCATTCTTTAAAGAGTTAACACTGTTAAAGATCAAAGATACTATCAAACTGGCATATTTTATATTGGTAAATAATAAGTTTCGCGGGGACCAGTTTTTATGGCAGTCAAAATTTGTTACGAGGATCGTGATTGGCTGAAACGTCCGCCTAACCTAGTGTAATCTGGTGTCCGTGAAACTTAATATTAGTTTTTTATATTGAATTTATAAATGTATATAAAAAATCATTAATGTACAGTGGTTAATAAATTGTAACTTATCAAGATATTTACTCCTATCTGACAAGGAGCAGAACTTGTTATTCCTCATTTTAGGTGTTCTTCATCATCATCATCATCCCAAAAGTCACCTATTTTTGTTGAATTGAAGTTTAGGAATCATTTGACAGTCGATATTAAAAGTATTTTTTATTTAAATGCGTTTAAAAATAGATAAATTCTTTTGATAAATAAATACTAATTTTTTTTATTACTGTCATTATGATTGAATGTATATAATGAATAATTTTCCTATTTTCTCATATTTTCATTTTAATTCTATTTATCTTCTACGCATATTAATATTTTTGTAATAATTAGAATATTTTATGTGCTTGTCACGTGTTTCAACTTCCTGCAATATGAATAAAACTATCAGCTTAAGAGTTAAATTTTGCTAAAACAAATTTATAAATACTAAAATATATTTGTATATTTTATGTTAAAATTATTTTAACATCTATTTTATTAATAGAGGTTTCATTCGGTTTTCTTTCTTTCAAAATGACAAATTGTTTGGGGGTCTGCTGAAAATAATAATAATAATAATAATAATAAATAATGGGTTGGACGATATGAGACGAAAGGAAGATTTCAAACTCATCCAGGGTCGGGTCCCGCAGCGCACAAGATCGTGAAATAATACATCTTATAAATAACTCTTTAGACAATTGCAAAGATATTTTATATTTTCGACACACGCAGTTACGATGTCACCAAGAAAGAGTGAGAAATAGACAGCCTGACAACGGATATCTCCATTGATCAGCAGCTACAGTATAAAACCATTATTACCGCAAGGTCATAAAAAGGAAAGATCGAGACTTCATATGTTTTGCCTTTGCTCATACGCTTTGCTCATATGCTTTGCCTATTTCCTTTCGTACAACCTTCTGAGCAAATAGAGTGTTTGAAGTAAGTAGGTTATAGTGATAATTAATGTAATTTACCTTTCCCACCATTGACAGGAATGACAAAGTAACATTTCCATTTGCTATATTGCCAACAACATCGTATTGCACTGGACCAGTACATGGCTCTCCGACGGTATTCTGGAGTTCACTTATTTGATTCAGAGCACTGATCAAGGGCGGATCTAGGCATTTCAGTAAGGGGGGTCCAAAGAAAAAAGGGCACCCCCTAAAATAAAAAGGGCACAGTACTAAATTTTTTTCTTAAAACAGACCACCAATGAACGAGTGTAAAATCAATTGTATTGTTTTATTAGCTCAGTCTCATTCACATATGATACAAAATAAAAATCTAATTTGAGTACAACAGTTATCACAGAAAATTTTTCAAACAATTACAAATGTCTTGCCAATTAAAAGGACTACCAGAATAAGATGAAGATAAAAATAGTGATATGGCTGCTCCAGTACTAAGGGCACCTATGAAAGCCATTACAACTGCAAATTTGGAAGTACAATGTATACAGATAAAGACTCAAAATGGAATTTGATTAAAATAAAATAACCGTGCTCTATTTACAAAAACAAAATTTAAATAGGGCACTTGTACTTGAAAAAAGGGCACTTGCAAGAAATTGAGGGGGGTCCAGACGTCGCTCCCCCCCCAAGATCCGCCCTTGCTCATAATGAGGTACAAAAGTAATTGATTGAAATAAAACACCAATATGTGGTGTCAAATCAGAAGAACGCGATTTTGTTCGAACAATTCCGGTCAGAAATAGATGTGTGTTGAAAGAGACATACCTCCCGAAGCCCAGTTACTAAGTATCGTATTTCATATAAACAATGGATGCCTCTTAATTGTGAACTGCTATTTACCTTACAATAATGTCAGTAATCTAGATGAATACATCGCAGTTTGTATAAAATTAAGTCACTTTCAGATAAGCCGCAATATTCGCAGCGCATAATAATGGGGGACTTTAATGCCGGTGTGGAATCAGAATTTTTTGTCGAATTGAGTACCATGTGCGAGTCTGCTAAATTAAGTATAAGTGATGGAGAATTTCTAGGTATAACTGGCAATACTGTCATAAATGTCAGCGACATGACTGGAGGTGCTAGATGGATTGATCACTCTCTCATTAGTAATAATTTAAAGAAACATATTGTTAATGTTCATATTTTGCATGATTTCCTTCTCTCAGATCATAGACCAATAAAGCTAGTAATTAATTATATCAACTTAAATAAAACACATAATAAATCTTCAAGCAGAAATGAACGTGTCGACTGGTCTAAGGTTAATATGCAACAGAAAATAGAATATATAGATAGGACAGAGCACCTTTTAATAATTTAGAATTATCGCATCTTGACTTGTTCAAATGGTTTTTGCGTTAATCTTGTTGGTAGGTACTCTAATGATCTAACATTAATACTAAGGGAAGCAGGAAGGCTTTCGATTAAATCGTTCAATTGTCATATTAAAATTATTCCTGAATGGAATGATTTTATAGCTCCCCTGAAAAGGGAATCAATGGATGTTTGTATATGGCGTCTTCTTGGTCGTCGGAGAATAGGGGCGGCTTACATGAATGTGAGCAGGAGTAGGGCTCACTATAAAGTAGCCATAAGACGATGTAAAAAAGACCAAGACTCCATTCGAGTTTCAAAAGCCTGTGAGGCTAATTTAAATAATAATAGTAACAAATTCTGGAAACTTGTCAAGAAAGAAACGGATGATAAAAATGTCATCCCATTAACAATTGATGGAGTGTCTGAGGAAGTAGAAATAGCTGAATTATGGAGAACGAAGTACTCAGATATCCTTAACAGCGTAGGGAGAGTTAATTTTAATATAGGCTGTAATGGAACGACATTAGGTGGGGCCAGTGAAAATATGGGGCCTTCACTGCCTGAAATTAAGAGTCTGATTAAAGAGATAAAGAAAGATAGGCGCCACACCAGGGATAGATGACCGTCGAATGAGCATTTAAAGTATGCTAATGATGCGATCAGTCTTCCTATCTTACTACTATGTATTCTCAGACATGCTTGCTCACAGTTATATTCCTGCAGAGTGTATGAGGGTTTATATCACTCCCCTTGTCAAAAATAAATATGGGGACATTCTCTTCAGCGAAAACTGCAGACCTATTGCTGTTGACTCCTGCTTCTTAAAATTACATGAGAAACTTTTACTATGCCGTCTAAATGATTATATTTATGGACGTCTCCTAATCAGTTTGGTTTTAAAAGGCCCCATTCAACTGACCTGTGTATTGTTTATGTTTTGAAAGAGATTGTATTTAGATATACTGTTAGTAATTCAACTATTTATAGTTGTTTTCCAGATATAAGCAAAGCATACGATAGAGTAAATCACAATAGTCTATTTAAAAAATTAGGAGACAGAACTGATCCATCATATATTCTAAATGTTTTAAATTTATTAAAATTTTGGTACACACCAAACTTTTACTATTAGATGGGGGCAGTGTATTGTCCGAATGGTTTGGTTCCTCAAGCGAAGTTCTACAAGGCTCCTTATTCTCTCCTCTGCTGTTTATTATATATATTGATGGATTAATTGTTAATGAGGCAAGTGTGGGATGCTGTATAGATGACATGAGGATAAATAACCTGGTCTATGCCGATGATATGGTGTTAATAAGCCCTGATGAAAGGTCTGGATCATCTTATAAAATTTTGTGAATCATATTCACAGAACCATGACATTAATTTTAACGTTAGTTAGGTTATGTAGTTCCATCCTAAAAGCTCAAACCAAACAGCTAATATTATTTTCAAATTGAGAGACGAACCAATAGAGCAGGTACAAGAATTTAAGTATCTGGATCAAACTATCACCAACTCCTTGAATGACGACTCAGACATAAGGAAACAATATCGAAGTTTCTGTGCTAAGGCAAACATGATTATAAGGAACTTCAAATTCTGCACAAGCGAAGCTAAAGACACTCTTTTTCGCACTTTCTGCATTAATATTTATGAGCAGCAACTCTGAGTTAATTAGAAAAAAGGCTCCTGCAGAACCCTCACTTTGCTTTATAACAGATCCTATAGACTACTACATAAGTTACCTCCAAGATGCTCAGCCTCTAAAACGTTCGCTAACCGCAACGTTCCAAGCCTCCCCTGAGTAACAAGACGTGTTAATAGTTTAATGCGAAGAATTAAAAACTCAGACAATCCAGTTGTCCAAGTTACATCAGTCCTGCTTTATGTCTTCGAGACTGTGGCCCTCTTGGTATGAAAGTATTTGTCTACAGCTCCACTAAACTCCTGCATTGGCCATTCCATTACATGTACTTTTTATTTTTATGGAGCTGTTATTACTAGTTTCATTATTTCTCGTTTCTTTACGTGTATTATTGTTATTGCTTTATTACCGTAGTCCTTTTTTGTTTTTGTTTTTTTAAATTTATTTTCAAATTTAGCTGTATCGTTGATTACCTTCATGGATACTGTACCTTTTTATTTTACGGCATATATATATATATATATATATATATATATAATAATATATATATATATATATGTTGGTATTCTCGCAACGTGTACTTTTTATTTTTATTTTTATTTTTTATTTTTGTAGTCTTAACTGTGGGAAGTTTTCATTATTTCTTATTACTTTCATTAATACGTGTCTTTCTTATTTTTTAATTTTTAAATGTATTATTGTTTGATTTACGTTATTGTTTATTATGTTCAAGAATATTGTACTATTTTATGGGATTTATATCCTGCCAATAAAGCTTATCATATACACACACACACAAACGAGTATATATACAGTATATATGCCATATTGATCAAAAACTGCAAGAATGCAATCGCTGAGCCCCTATACTGTATACTGGATATGGAGAGGATCACTAGACACAGGAGAAATACCGGGCATCCTGAAGAGCGCGAAAATAGTCCCAATATATAAAGGAGGAGATCGATCCGAGGCCAAAAACTATAGGCCAGTGTCGCTTACATCTCATCTCACTAAAATATTTGAAAGAATAGTTAGACAGAAAATTTATGACTTTTTGGAAGCTCGGAAAAAATTCAGTGATAACCAACATGGGTTTCGGTCAGGCAGATTGTGCCTATCACAACTAATGGAACACTACAACAACATTACTGATGCAACTGCAAACACGCAGTATAACATAAAGAACGACGCTTTGTATAGGAGAATATTCCGCGCAAGATGAGAGCGAAAGAACGAAACAAATGAAAAAATGAGGTAACCACCCTGGAATCGAACCCGGGATCTTCCGATTGCCGGTCAGATATGATAAACATTACACACCACGGGCGTCACTCAATCAAATGTCGTAATGTAGAGGAATTACGACATTTGATTGAGTGAGGCCCGTGGTGTAATGGTTATCATATCTGACCGGCAATCGGAAGATCCGGGGTTCGATTCCCGGGTGGTTACCTCATTTTTTCATTTGTTTCGTTCTTTCGCTCTCATCTTGCGCGGAATATTCTCCTATACAAAGCGTCGTTCTTTACGTTAATTATACTGCGTGTTTGCAGTTATAATGTATATAATGTTACGGCATGCGGGAGGTGCCCCTTTGGGGCATTGGTTTCTGCGCGCATGTAGAGGAATTACGACATTTGATTGAGTGAGGCCCGTGGTGTAACGGTTATCATATCTGACCGGCAATCGGAAGATCCCGGGTTCGATTCCCGGGTGGTTAACTCATTTTTTCATTTGTTTCGTTCTTTCGCTCTCATCTTGCGCGGAATATTCTCCTATACAAAGCGTCGTTCTTTACGTTAATTATACTGCGTGTTTGCAGTTATAATGTATATAATGTTACGGCATGCGGGAGGTGCCCCTTTGGGGCATTGGTTTCTGCGCGCATGTAGAGGAATTACGACATTTGATTGAGTGAGGCCCGTGGTGTAATGGTTATCATATCTGACCGGCAATCGGAAGATCCCGGGTTCGATTCCCGGGTGGTTACCTCATTTTTTCATTTGTTTCGTTCTTTCGCTCTCATCTTGCGCGGTAATACTCTTATACAAAGCGTCGTTCTTTACGTTAATTATACTGCGTGTTTGCAGTTATAATGTATATAATGTTACGGCATGCGGAAGGTGCCCCTTTGGGGCATTGGTTTCTGCGCGCATGTAGAGGAATTACGACATTTGATTGAGTGAGGCCCGTGGTGTAATGGTTATCATATCTGACCGGCAATCGGAAGATCCCGGGTTCGATTCCCGGGTGGTTACCTCATTTTTTCATTTGTTTCGTTCTTTCGCTCTCATCTTGCGCGGAATATTCTCCTATACAAAGCGTCGTTCTTTACGTTAATTATACTGCGTGTTTGCAGTTATAATGTATATAATGTTACGGCATGCGGGAGGTGCCCCTTTGGGGCATTGGTTTCTGCGCGCATGTAGAGGAATTACGACATTTGATTGAGTGAGGCCCGTGGTGTAATGGTTATCATATCTGACCGGCAATCGGAAGATCCCGGGTTCGATTCCCGGGTGGTTACCTCATTTTTTCATTTGTTTCGTTCTTTCGCTCTCATCTTGCGCGGAATATTCTCCTATACAAAGTGTCGTTCTTTACGTTAATTATACTGCGTGTTTGCAGTTATAATGTATATAATGTTACGGCATGCGGAGGTGCCCTCCCTTTGGGCATTGGTTTCTGCGCGCATGTAGAGGAATTACGACATTTGATTGAGTGAGGCCCGTGGTGTAATGGTTATCATATCTGACTGGCAATCGGAAGATCCCGGGTTCGATTCCCGGGTGGTTACCTCATTTTTTTCATTTGTTTCGTTCTTTCGCTCTCATCTTGCGCGGAATATTCTCCTATACAAAGCGTCGTTCTTTACGTTATATATAAGCACACCGGACAAAAAATTAGTCACCCCTCTCAGAATGTACCTAATAACGTGTGACGGCGCCTCTGGCCTTGATAACCGCACGAATCCGGCGAGTTTAGTATGCGGAGGTACGCCTGCTGGTTCAAATTCATCGTCACTGGAACGAGAGGGCCCATTTCGTGGTACGAAAAACATCCCCAGAACATCACGGAACCACCTCCAGTCTGAACAACACCTTCGACGCATTCAGGATTAAAGGCTTCATTGGACCTGCGATGTACTCGTCGCCTCCCATCATTGGAGAACAAACAAAACGGGACTCATCGGACCAAATTACACGTTTCCAATCTGCCGCAGTCCAGTTTTTGTGCCTCTGAGCCCATTTATAACGTGCCAATTTGTGACTTGCTGTTAACAGCGGCCTCTTCCGTGGTACCCTGCTCCAGATGTCCATCGCATGCAGTTCTCGTCGCAATGTCCGTTCGGAAATTGGTCGCTGGAGAACCTCATTGGTTTCTTGGAGCAATTGTTCTCTGGTTTGAAAACGATTTGCAGTTACTAGACGAGAAACATGGCGGCGGTCCCTATTGTCGAGAATTGTTTTCCGGCCACAGTTACGCCGTCGAGTTTCAGTTGATTGCGAACTACACCACTCTTTGTAAACTCGCTGGACAGTACGCGTTGACACACCAACAAATTGGGCTACTTCAGACATTTTGTGTCCGTGGGCTCTGCCAAACACGATGGCTCCTTTTTGCCACTGAGTAACGTCTGCCTCACGACCCATTTTGCAGACTATATCCAACACACACTTTGTTCTTCACCACCCACGAAACAGATCTGATCCTGTGTGCTACGTCACCGCTACTTGTCACTTACCAATGCTACATCAGCGCCCTCTGTGTGACCTTGAACTTCTACTATCGGTGCTATTAGGGGTGACTAATTTTTTGTCCGGTGTGCTTATATATATATATATATATATATATATATACAGCGTGTCCCAAAGAAATGTATACCCACTTTGTTCGATAATACCAGCTATGAGGATAGTAAATATATTACTTTTTATATGTTTTTTAATAAAGAATTTTCTCCTGAATCTAAATATGTAATTATTTTTATTAAAAATTGAAGAACAAAAACGTTACAGATGTTTAAATTATAATTAGTATTTTCGAGACTTCATGTGCGATATTTTCTAATATTTTAACCGACTGTTTTGAGATACTTATGTTTAGTGTTGATATTGAAGCATAAATGTTGTATTTATTAGTTAATTCAAAAAATTTACAAATTCCATGGTTAAATGACACTTTATCTAAGATGTTCGACGTCTTCCAGAACGTTGTTTTTGTAAGTTTTGCACAGTGCCGTCGGTTTCAAACTTATCTCGTATACGTGCAAAAATATTAGAAAATATCGCACATGAAGTCTCGAAAATAATAATTATAATTTAAACATCTGTAACTTTTTTGTTTTTCAATTTTTAATAAAAATAATTACATATTTAGATTCAGGAGAAACTTCTTTATTAAAAAACATATAAAAAGTAATATATTTATTGTCCTCATAGCTGGTATTATCGAACAAATTGGGTATACATTTCTTTGGGACTCGCTGTATATATATATATATATGATACACACAGACCGTGCATGGAACAAGGAACTCTTCTGGGATAATTAAATCCACTATAGTCCGAATAAGTAATGGTAAATGACAAATACGAGTCTTTTACTTATATTGAGGTTCTAAATGTAGTGGGGCTAGGCTGCTTTAAACCCTAGATCCATGTCCCAAAGCTGGATCCTGTCTGCTTTGCAGATAGCTGGTGAGGGAAGCTATATTTATGGTACCTCTTTGCGAGAGACCCGTTGCCCACGTCGGGCTTGCATCATGAAAAAGAAAAACTATGGTATTTGTCATTTACCATTACTTATTCGGACTATAGTGGATTTAATTATCCCAGAAGAGTTCCTTGTTCCATGCACGGTCTGTGTGTATCATAAAAAACTCAGGGAACCATTCTGAGTTCATTCCCATATATATATATATATATATATATATATATATATATATATATATTAAAAAATTTCAAGTTTTCTCTATTTCAATTTTTAGACGGGCGAAGAGAAAGAAGAAGACATACTTATTGATTTCATATCGAATAGGAGCAATAATTCTCACAGAAATCTTTAAAATATATTTCAATAATTCACTTCCAATTCAGTCTCATGATTATAAAAAAAAAATTGAATGTTCGAACATTATATATAATGTTGAAAAAAACATTAGTAAGGTAGGTAAATATATACGTACGTAAAATAACGTACGTATAATAACGTATAATAACGTATAATATACCCGCGTATAATAACTTATAATAATTTATCCTTAATTCTTATCAGCAATAGAGTAAATAAAATAAATGTTTTTGAATAATTGAGCGAATATAAAGAGACAAAAAATATAAAAATATGAACTGAAAGCGGATCGGGGCCCTATCATCGCAGCGGGAAAGAAGGAGCGTAGACCCCCTTCGAATACCCATTTACGTTGGATATATTCTAGTTATTTTTAACTACTTAAATACTTAAATTCTTAAACAAAACTCATAAGAAATGGTAAATAACTAAAATCTTTACATACATGTATTGTATGTACAATATATGTCATCAAACGAAGACATTTCTCTGCAAAGTTCTGTGTAAAAGTTGATCCTTCTTTCTTTTATTATGAGAAACTTGATGATTAAAATTTCATGTACGGTGAAAACATAAATTGATTTATGAGCACAAATAAGATGAATTTTAACTGAAATTAGATACTAATTGCTAGTATTAATGAATCAAGGATTTGAGAAACATATTTATATATTGGCAGTATTATTATCAATTACTGATAAGAATATATTTTAAGACTATGTAATGGTGCCAGTACCCTTAACTTTAAGGGCACTTTGACACTGAAAAGTAAGGTGTACACCCCAAATCCCCCATCTGGATCCGTCCCCGCTTTCGAAAGACAAAACTTTAGACAGACGGGATAAATTCTTGAAGATGTCTGGACCCGCACTAAAATGCTAAAATGATCGTCCGCATTACATTTTAAAATAACGAACAAAAACTACACTAGAATTTTTCTTGAAATGTAGAAAAATATTTTATTCGAGCTTATTTTGTCTCGCAAATTTCTAATAGTAGTCTTTGAAAATGTAGGTTCAGTATAGTTAGGTTAGGCTAGGTTAAGTTAGGTTAAGTTAGGATAGGTAAAGTTAGGTTAGGCTGAGTTGGATCACGTTGGCGTTGGGACTTTTTCAATCGTCATGAAATTGTTCTCGAATGAAAAATTTGTCGCTAAAAATATCTGGATTTGCATTTTTCAAAAATAACGAAACAAAATGATCTACAACACCTTCACCTACAACATCTTAATTTAACCTAACTTTACCTAACCTTAACCCGTTAACTGCGCGAATACCTAGTTAAGAGTCCAGCCAAAAAAAAACGGGCTACGCAAAGAGATATCTCAGTTTAAAGTTTAAACCCGCGTATATACGGGGCTGGCTGCGAAGAAATGATCAGAAGTGAGAGCTCGTGATATTACGGGTTGCGCAGCAAACGGGTTAACTAACCTATCATAACTATACTTAATCTACATTTATAAATTAAACAATTCCTAGACACTGAAAGTTCTCCTGCTTCGCACCGATATATTCAGACAAAAATACTTTGACAATATTACTTGCCACTGAATACAAAATCGAACATAAATACAAATATTGTGTAAATTTATGGATGTAATGATTTTTTGCTTTAACTATTTAATATTGTATATTCCATACAATGAGTTCTTTTTCTGAACAAAGAATGTTTATTTGTTTGTTTAAATAAAATATTTCTCTAATCCGTTTCGAGAAACAATCTGTTTTTTTTTGTCTTGTAAAGCGTAAGCCTCTTATTCAGTCTAAGCAGGGAAGGATAACTGAATGAACGATAAGTAAGTAAATAAATGAGTGAGTGTGTCAGTAATTAACAAAATTCATAAAAAAATAAATTAAATAAATGCACCACTAAGAAAAATAAATAATTGTACAGGGTGTCCATAAAGTCAGGCATCATAGGAACATAAGCAATGTCTATTTAGTTATGTCTCCATCAGGCCAAATATGTTGAGGAACATTCAGAGAAACCTGTTTTTTCGTTTACAAACATGTTTTGATTTGGTGGGAATCATTTCGAACAAATAAATAAAACAAAGTAAATAAATAAACAAAATAAATGTATTTTCCTATGATGTAGAAAATAAAATGAAGTTAGTAAACAAGCGTTGATTGATGTTTGTAGAAAGGAATACATAAAAACTACAAATTGAAATAAAAGATTAACAACAGTATAGAAATATATATAATATATATATATATCAGATATCCCCCAATAAAATGTTTCCATTTCAAACTAAATGTTTTAAGCTAAAAAAACAGGAACTTTGACACAAAGACAAGACAAACACAATAGCTACGTAAAACATATAGTTTATTATTCTTTGGTAAACATGTGCAGCGTAATTTTTTACAAACACAATATTCAACTTTACACGAATGTTTGACATAATTTTTGGAAATACTTCAGCTGGGTTGTTGTTCATTACCTCATACACTTTGGTCTTTGGGTCATCAAGTGTCTTAGACTTCGTAGACTATAGTAGGTCCTGTCTTTTATGTAACCCCACAAAAAAAGTTAGGGGTTGTGAGATCAGGTAAGTATGGGGGCCACTTCATTGACCCATGAAGGAAGATTATTTGCCCAGAAAAATGCTTCCTCAAAAAATTGCGAGTTTCACAAGCAGTGTGTGGTGTGCTCCATTCTTCTGAAACCACTGCGAATCTGGGGTAATGCAGTTATTTTGTTTACAGGAAAAACTAATTAGTTGTGGTAAGTAGAAATCTTGTAGCATCTGATGATATTAATTTTCCGTCGCTGTTACTGCTTTTCCAGTTTAATCCGCCCCACCATCTCCGAGATGTGGTAACAACGCAGTCCCTCTTGAACCCCAGTCCTCCATCCTCAGCTATTGTGCGATTCCATGTAAATGGTTTGATCTCGTAATATCGTCGTTTTTGATGTAGCGAAAGGAGAGAGGGAGAGGGTGGAGAGAGGGAGAGGGGGAGAGAGGGAGAGGGGGAGGAAGTGAGGGTAGGGGAGAAAGAGGGACTGCGTTGCTGTCACATCTCGGAAAGGGTGGAGCGGAACTATTGCAGGGGACTGTACATAACACTCGGCAGTGAAGTGGATTTACTAACATCCCTGTTGCGAATTCCATTCACCATCTCCGAGATGTGGTAACAACGCAGTCCCTCTTGAACCCCAGTCCTCCATCCTCAGCTATTGTGCGATTCCATGTAAATGGTTTGATCTCGTAATATCGTCGTTTTTGATGTAGCGAAAGGAGAGAGGGAGAGGGTGGAGAGAGGGAGAGGGGGAGAGAGGGAGAGGGGGAGGAAGTGAGGGTAGGGGAGAAAGAGGGAATGCGTTGCTGTCACATCTCGGAAAGGGTGGAGCGGAACTATTGCAGGGGACTGTACATAACACTCGGCAGTGAAGTGGATTTACTAACATCCCTGTTGCGAATTCCATTCGTTTTTGTGTCTGAACTTTAGTCGTGAAGCTCGTGAATGAATTATATAGCGAAAAAGGTCTAATTCAGTACGAAGTATTCGATGCACAGATGTTTGTGAAATACCTACTTCTGCTGACAAACGTCGAATTGACTTCTGCGGAATGCGCGCAATAATTTCATAAACCATATTTACGTGATGCACAGTTCTTGTGGATAGTTGCCTATCACTATTACCCTTATGTTGATTACTTACATTTCGTTTTCTTTGAAATTTTCTAACAATTCATGAGTGATATTGTCTTTCTATCGGGTGAATCTCTACAAAAGTTTCTCTGTACCTGCGTCATAGAATTTGTCACATGAACTACTCAACAATCTTGATTTCACTGGTCAACAAGGATTTTGTTTCCTCAACGAGATTGTTATTCGTATAGATTTTTTAACGCTGATTACAGAAATGACCTTCAAATTTCTATATCACGCACGGTTTTTGAGAAATTTTCTATTCCTTTATTTCATTACTATCAATTTGAATATTTGTACGGTTTTTTTTTAAATAGCAGCTTCACCGTAAGAGAAGGCGCCCACCAAAGTAACATGACGCGTGATATGACAGATGATGTGACAAGTGATCTGACATGCAAGTGACACGAAACAAGCAATCATCACACCAGTTTCACATGATGTACCGATTTCAAAATTTAGCCGATGCCGAGGCCGATTCTTTGCCTTGATTTTGAAAAATCAATTCCCTTCATAAATTTTACTAATCTAATGTGAAAACTTTCAGTTTTCATATTTTTACATTTCAAAATTGTTTAAATGCTTTTCTTTAATTCACTCCACAATATACAGTACCAGAATTTGTTAATCATATACCGTAGCTAAAATGATGTGAAATAGCTTAAAATGATCAAATAATTTTATTTTAGTTTCCTAAACTGAATACCAACATTTAAAGTAATTGTTTTTCCTTATGTTCAAGAGATTTTCTTTCTCCATCAATGTAATAAAACAACAAAATTTCAAGTCCCTCGTGGTCAATTTGTTATTCCAACATTTGTGGCCAATTTGTCAAGCATATACAGTTTGGGTTTATAAAATTACTGGCTGTTATGCCCAGCACTTGCCTGGGGTGGGCTAATTGTATTAAATTTTAATTATTCAAATTGTTTTTTATTTTTCGTCGTATCACTCCTTAGATTAAAAATATTATACATATACCTAGCGTTGTATTATATATATATAATAATTCTTACTATAACACCAGTACACATTTCAAAACTTGTCGATCGATTTTTACAAACTAGTTGGTGATTCTATATAATTTGAGTGCGCTGATCTAAAATATATAGTTAGTTTTTCCCTATCACGTATGGTTTTCTTACTACAGGGTATGTCATAAATCCCCCATTTATTCCCAAATGTGAACCATCTTATCGAGACCAACATTGGATTGCACATGCTGAACCATAAATTTTGTTGTTATAGACTACAGTAACGCTTACATAATAATGTAGGGTAAATATATATAACAACCAGTCCCGTTCCCAGCAAAATACTCTCTCCCCTCCCATCAATGGGTAGTCAACATTTGGGGACAGATGAGGTATTACAACACCCCTTGTAGCACGAAACCTTTAGGTGATAGAGTAAAACCTAATTAAAGCAGAATTAAATAGCTCCTAGCTCTTGGACAAGCATATTGCTTGTTTATGAAAGAATAAAAAAATAACTGAAACAAAATATATTTACCTTCTTTACTTGCAAACATTTCAGGACTTATTCCAAAGACTTAAGACTACGAAGGTAGATCTGACTAATGACGACTAAACCGGTGCTTCTTTGATGTTTTCTTATGCTGTGCGTTAGGCTGATCTCGTTGCAGACACCAACAGTAATCCGCCATCATATTTGTATGCAATCTTCCTTGATATCTTCTTTCCATGGTTTTGATGTCCTTGCAAAATACCAAGGGACCATCTTCTTCGAAAAAAGGCACGAAGTCTTTCTCACGATTTCTGTACCAAGCGAAGTATGTGTCGGATGCCAATAAATTTTTCTCCTGCAATCTAGACCCCCAAAAGTTCTGCAGAGTCCTTAGGCAGATTCCAATCCCTGACTAAGTCATTTAGTTCGGCTTGGGTTAATGGTTTAGGAGGATCTCGGTCAGCTGTTGGCTGGTCATAAACATCATCATTGTCTGGATTTGGAGCTGAATCAGAATCTGAATTGTATTGATCCAGACTCTCGGGTGGGCGGGGAATAGGAACTTCTAGACCATGGGGTACCGGCTTTATTGCAGATGGAAGACTTGGGTATTGAAGGCTCTCTTTATTCTTTGCATTATAACCTTTAACATTGCAAGAACAGAAGTAGCAGTCGTCGGTATGGTTTCTAGGTTCGCGCCATACCATAGGGATCCCAAATGGCAAACTTTTCTTTTTACCTTTGCTCCAATTCCTTAGTGCCGCAACACACGTAAGACAAACCTTGTGTGGAGCCCAACTTTTGTCTTGATCTCCTAATTTAATTCCAAAATAAGCATGATAAGCTCTCTTAATGAAGGTCGTTACATTTGTCCTTTGTTTTACAACAACATACCGACCACAAATATAACAAAATATGTCTGCACTATGGGTACATCCTCTAGAAGCCATTATTAAAATTTTAAAGACGTAATGTTAGAATTATCTATCTGAAAAATATGAAAAAACGAAATTAATTAAAGATAAAAAAGGTAAAAAATTACAAAACGCCCCAAAATTGCTTTGCTCATAATTTTAAAACTGTGGGTGATAGAAAAAAACTGGTAGCATTTTTTAATTCAGCGCAGCGAACTGCTTCAGAATCACAACTCAAAATAAAGAAATCGATTTTCATGCAGACCGGTGTAATTCACCAAAAATGTGTCTGTCTGTCTGTCTGTCCGTCTGTCCGCAGAAAAAACTTTTACGTTTCTGAACTGATTTCGACCAAACTTCATATGGTGGATGGGGGTGATGAGTAATGAACAAAAATATATGTGTAACCAGCCTACCCCCTACACACCAATTACTGGGCCTGAAGGGCCCAACGCCGCGATAAAACTATAGAAAAGAACGCAGCCATGAAAGTCTTGAGCTTCACATTGTGTCAAGATTTGTGAAGCTTATTAAGATTTTCATGACTATAGTTTTATTGACCAAATAATTGAACCCCCAGTAATTGGGGGTCCGCAGTCCCCCATTTACTGTCGGTTCAATTATTTGGTCAATAAAACTAGAAAAGAACGCAGTCATGATAATAATAATAATAGAAAGTTGATATTAGCCTATGTCTTTATGAAGGATTTTCATTTAATTTCCAATATTCTGAATAGTTTTTTATTTTCAGTACTGAGTTTCTTAATAATAATTCTAGATAAGAATTTGCAGTATGCTAAGAATACTGTCTTCATTTTTTTCTTCTGCTGACGCGTTTCGTTCATATACTTTGAACATCTTCAGAGCTTTATACGTAATTTTAAAGTAAAATGGGTTATATATATATTTTTTGACTGTAAATTTGATACAATTTCAAATTAATTTAAGAATATTCGAAAGTTCATTAAATTTTATATTAATTTTTGTTTTTTTCATTTTAATGTAAAAGGCTTCGGCAATTTTTAGTTTTTGTACGTAATGTGATGAGTATAAGATTTAAAAGTTTTGTGAGATATTTTTTAAATTTAATATTTTATGATCTACTCTGTAATGTTCGTTAATTTTACTTGGACGATATGTATTCCTGGATGGAATGATTTTATTGCCCCTCTGAAGAGGGAATCGAAAGACGCCTATGATTTGTGGTGCTTTCATGGTAGACCCAGATTAGGACCAGTATACATAAATATGTGCAGAAGTCGGGGTCAGTATAAGGCGGCCATAAGGCGATGTAAACAGGAAGTAGAGTCTATTTGAGCATCAAAAGCCTGTGAAGCTCGCATAAATAACGATAATAACAAATTTTGGAAATTTGTTAAGAATCAAACGGGTGTCAAAAATGTCCTCCATCCGACAATCGATGGGGTGTCGGCGGAGGATGAAATTGCAAAGCTGTGGAAAAACTACTACTCTAACATTCTTAATAGTGTGAGTAGGGATAATCTTAAGATAGATTGCAGCGAAACGATTGTGGGAGGGACAAGGGAAAATATTTTGATAGCATTTTCTGAAGTAAAGAGGTTAATTAAAGAGTTAAAGACTGGTTCTGCGTCAGGGGTAGATGACTTATCGAATGAGCACTTAAAATATGCAAATGACGTAGTATGTCTGCATATATCATTGCTCCTATCAGCCATGCTTGTTCATAGCTATATCCCTGCAGAGTTCATGAGGGTATATATCTTGCCCCTGGTCAAAAATAAGTACGGAGACATTCTGTCCAGCAATAATTACAGGCCTATTGCTGTCGCTTCCTGCTTCTCGAAACTACTAGAAAAACTCTTGTTACTCCGATTAAATGATTTCCTATGGACATCTCCTAATCAGTTTGGCTTTAAAAGGTCCCACTCAACTGACCTGTGTATCTATATACTTAAAGAAACAATATCTAAATACATTGACAGTAATTCAACCATTTATAGCTGTTTCCTTGATATAAGTAAGGCATATGATAGGGTGAACCACAATATTTTATTTGCAAAACTAGAAGACAGGAAGGTTCCCATGTACATATTAAATTTATTGAAATTTTTGTATTCCCACCAATCTTTCACTGTTAGGTGGGGCAATGTACTATCCGAGTGCTTTGGCTCCTCTTGCGGGGTGAGACAAGGCTCCTTGCTCTCCCCTATGCTGTTTAATGTGTATATTGACGGATTAATTGCTTCACTTAATGAGGCAACAGTAGGATGTTGTATAGATAACACAAGGATAAATAACTTAGTTTATGCCGATGATATGGTGTTAATAAGTCCCTCTGTTAAAGGTCTGGATCGGCTACTAAATGTCTGCGAAGTGTATTCGCAGAAACATGATATTCTTTTTAATGTTACAAAAACTAAGGTTATGCAATTTCATCCTGAAAGCTGTAATCAGCCAGCTGATGTAAGGTTTAAAATGAATGGTGAAGTAATTGAGGAAGTACAAGAGTTTAAGTATTTGGGTCAAACTATTACCAGCTCCTTGAGTGATGACTCGGATATAAGAAAACAATCTCGAGGCCTGTGTGCTAAAGCGAATATGACCATAAGGAACTTTCGTTTCTGTACAAGTGAAGCTAAAGACACACTCTTTCGTACTTTCTGCAGTAATATATACGGTCAGCAACTCTGGGTGAATTATAAAAAAGGTTCTGGCAGAACCCTAAATTTGCTGTACAACAGGTCTTTTAGACTCTTACATAAATTACCCCCGAGATGCTCAGCTTCGCAAATGTTTGCTACTCGCAATGTCCCGAGCTTCCCGGAGGTAACAAGACGTGCTCAACACAGTCTAATGCAAAGAATTAAAAAATCAACCAACCCGATCATCCACGCTATCCGTGAGTCCTGCCATTTATCCTCTAAGCTATGGACTTCTTGGTACGAAAACGTCTGTCTGTAGCTCCACTTAACTTCGACAGTGCAGTATTATTTCTAATCAACTGTATATATATTTCTATCCTTAGTGTATGAACTGTCATTGTATTAATAATATTTGTCATATGGACTATAGTCTGCCAATAAACATTTTCATTTTCATTTTCATTCATTTATGTTGGTATGCTCTCTCTTTAATGTGGTTTGTGGTGTAACCAATGTAAGTCGACGTACAGTTAACTACAGGACACGTAAATTGGTACACCACATGATGTTGCTTATCAGGGCTTTTGTTACGTGTCGAAAAATGGCTTGATAACTTTTTGTTTTTATAGTATATGTTAACATTGATAGTTTTTTCTTTATCCATTGGTTTTATGTGCCTCTTTAATATATTGTTTAGACATTTTTCTTCATGTTTTAGTCTTGTTGGGTTTCTTGTTTCGAAGTAAAATTTTATACCATATTTTTATTTTTATTTTCATCTTCCTTCATCTTCCTCCCCCAGCCTTCGTTAGTTAGCCTTATAAGGCAAACTAACGAAAATATCACGACTTAACCTAACCAATCGCTAGGTCAACTGTACGCCCTTGGGGTTTCAATTATTTGGTCAATAAAACTATAGAAAAGAACGCAGTCATGAAAATCTTAAGCCCATAATAATAATAATAATAATCATTCCCTCAACTTTTTTTTCCTCTGTTGACAAAAAACATTTGCATTTTTCTGTTCCGCAACCGTCGAAACGATTTGACTAGATTTTTTTCTTTGAGCAGAAATCTGTATTATTGTAACGATGCAAACGGATTGATGATAGCATTTGGTCATGAACATAAACCAGAAGAACGGCGACTGTTCATTGACTCATCCAAGTTAAGTATGAAGTCTGTGCTGTTACAAAATGGAAACATTTATCCATCAATTCCCGCCGGACATGCTGTTCATATGAAAGAGTCATATGAAAATATGGAGCTTGTTTTGAATTACCTAGAGTAAACTAAGTACAACTGGCACATCTCTGGCGATTTAAAAGTTGTAGCGTTTCTTCTTGGCATGTAGCTGGGATATACAAAGTATTGCTGCTTTCTTTGTGAGTGGGATGGTCGGGCCAGAGATTCTCATTATACCATTAAGGAGTGGCCACTTCGTCAAGCTTTAGTTCCTGGGCAAAAGGACGTCGCATATAAACAGCTGGTTGATCCCAAGAAGATGTACCTACCACCTCTTCACATTAAGCTTGGACTAATGAAAATCTTCCGCGAAAGGGATGAACAGGGAAGGTGAATGATTTCGATACTTAAAACAAGTTTCAGCGAGTAAATGAGGCGAAGATAAAAGAAGGTGTTTTTGTTGGTCCACAGATTAAAGAAGTTATGAATGACAGCCGTCTTAATGAAGTCCTAGACGGAACCGAGAGGGTTGCATTGGAAGCCTTTAAAGCAGTCGTCAAGAACATTTTAGATAAGAACAAGGCATCGAACTACGTGCAGTTGGTTGAGGAGATCTACAGATCTACAAAAGCTAAGGCTAACAAAGACCCTAAGATCCACTCTAAGGCTAGCCCGAGAGAAAGGAAAGAGTAGGGGGTTAAGAGAAGAGAAGAGAATAAGGGGTTAAGTAAGGAGCAACACCTATCATTCGTGGGTTAACATTCATTCAGAAAAAGAGGAAAAAGGTCTCACCATCATCATCCGCCGGCCACTGCCGACAAGTCAGAAAAATAGTCGGAGAAAATAGGAGAGGGGTGAAAGATGAAAAGAAGTAAAATAAGAACGCTTACAAACCATGCAAACACAGTCTTAACTCACTGTCATACCATGCAAACTACAAACATGCAAGTAAAGAGAGTTACAGACATGCAAGAAAGGAGAAAAGAAAAAAAAAGTAGGTACAGTTAAACAAAAAGTGGGTTAGTTTACGTTACGAGCTACATCTACGTTCATGTTAGTCTAATTTTTTTTTTTTTTTTTTTTTTTTTTATTGCTGGCATCACACGCTGGCATGTCACAAGCTGGCATTCATCGTCAACAGACTCATCCTCGAGCACCACCACCAGAGCTCCTGTTGTTAACTTTCTTTTTTAATTTTAAACAACGTTAATACCTTTAAAATGTCTGTCAAGACGGTTCTTAAACATATTAACGCTAGTAGAATGAACGACTGACGCGGGAAGATTATTCCATTTATCAATTACTTTAAACGTAAAGAAGTTTTTAGCGATATTAGTAATGAAACGTCTGCCACGCAACTTAAATCCGTTATTGCAAGTATTACTATTATCGAAAGTGAACAATTTGTCAAAATTTACGTTATCGATGTTATTAACGATTTTGAAAACTTCAATAAGCTCCCCCGCTTAAACTCCTAGTTTCGAGTGAATACAGGTCTAACTCTTTAATCCTATTTTCATAAGGCTTATTGCGCAATGACGGAATAAATTTCGTGGCACGACGCTGAACCCTTTCTAACCTATCAATATCCTCACGCAAGTACGGGCACCAAAACTGAACGGCATATTCTAAATGAGGCCTGACTAGGGACTTGTAAAGGGGCAATATAATATCCTTCGATTTAAATTCGAAATTACGCGCTATGAAGCCTAACATCCTATTCGCTTTTGCGCAAGACTCCAGGCACTGGTTCCTAACCTTTAAATCTTTAGTTACGCGTACGCCTAAATCTACTTCCTCGTCAACGCTCGCTAACTCCCTATCATCCATCGTGTACGCGTAATTATTGTTGCGAGAACCTATATGCAAAACTTTACATTTATCTACGTTAAATTGCATCTGCCACTTATCTGTCCACTCCATAATCCTATCTACATCGTCTTGGATCCTATTTCTATCGTCATCGTTAACAACCTTACCGCCTATTTTAGTATCGTCCGCGAATTTTGACACGTTACTAGTCAATCCTACATCTATGTCGTTAATGTAAATTACGAATAGCAATGGGCCTAACACTGAACCCTGTGGGACACCGCTACCTACATCTAACCACCCCGATTCACTACCATTAACTACGACCCTCTGCCTCCTAGCACGAAGCCATTCTTCTAACCAGTTAGCTACCTGACCGCGTATATCGTGCGCTTTAACCTTCGCAATTAGTCTCCTATGCGGAACTGTATCGAACGCCTTTTTAAAATCTAAATAAATAACGTCAGCTCCTCTATGCCTATCGTATTCGCGCACTATTTCGTTATAAAATTCTAACAAATTAGTTAAACAAGACCAATGGCGTCGAAACCCATGCTGACTACTATTACGGTAATCAAATCTCTACTTTCTAAATGATCGATAATACGATCCCTAACTACGGATTCCAAAAGTTTACCGACAATTGATGTTAAGCTAATGGGCCTATAATTGCTAGCTACCGCGCGGTCGCCTTTTTTAAAAATAGGCGTGACGTTAGCTAATTTAAAGTCTTCAGGAATAATCCCCGTTTCGAGTGACTGATTAAAGATCTTCGTTAAGGGGCCTACGATAACTTCTTTCAAATCTTTCAAATGTCTGGGATAAAAAGCGTCAGGGCCTGGAGCCTTGCTAACTTTTAGCCTATCGATATAATGCGCAATCTCAGCCTCGTAAACAGTTATTTCATCCAAAATAGTCTCGCTACTAAATGGAACGATATCATCCACGTCGGGGACATTATTTACGTCTTCTACGGTAAAAACTGTCGCAAAAAAGTTATTGAAAATACCCGCCATCGCCTGAGCCTCAGAAGCCAAAGCGCCATTAACATCCACTAGAGGGCCTATGTTATTTTTTACCGGCTTACGATTATTAACGTATTCAAAAAACTTTTTTGGATTATGTTTACTATCCGCAGCTATAAGTATCTCTAAATTACACTTAGCATTCGTAACTGATCTTTTAACCTGACGTCTAAGCTCGATATATCTATTAAAGTTAGCTACCTGGCCATTACGCTTACTAAGTCTATACGCTCTATTACGCTCGTTTATAAACTCTCCTATTTCCCTACTCCACCACTTCGGTCTACCACGATTACTAGCGCGCTTGGGCCTACGAGGAATAAACTCCCTTTCAATATTCCTAAAACTTTCTTTAAACGCCACCCAACGCAAATTTGTGTCATTACCCATAAATAAGTTATCCCAGTCCACTACTCTCATCCTATCCGCGAAACTATCAAAATTAGCCCTACGAAAATCAGGGACTTATATTACGTTACTATCCTGGGTGTTTTCTATCAATAATTTAAACCTAAGAATTTGATGATCGCTACATCCTAAACTCTCGCCTACTTCTAAACCTTCGACTATATTCTCGCCGTTCGTCATCACCAAATCTAAAATATTATCACCGCGCGTTGGTTCGGTAACTATCTGTCGTAAAAAGTTATCGTCCATAAACTCAACCAATCTCAAACCCTCTTCATTACCCGTAAAATTCTCGTAATTAACATTAGGGCAGTTAAAGTCTCCGACAATTATACTATTCCGATTGTCAATAAAATTACCAAGAAGTGAGTAAAATCTAGTATCTATATCGAGGGGTTGAACGGGAGGTCTATAAACAACAACAAAAATAAAACTAATACTACGCGCCCTAACTTCAACACAAATCGCATTAATTGCTGCCGGAAAATCTAACTTAACCTCGATAGCCCTAAGGGAATTACGAATGTACAGCAAAACGCCGCCTCCAAATCTATGTAACCTATCATTAGTAAAGAGTTTAAAACCCGGTATCTCAAGTTCCCCCAACAAGTCCCGAGTCACGGTATTTAACCAAGTTTCAGTGATAGCAACTATATCATAGCTGCCGGAATAAATTACCGCCTTAAATTCATTTAATTTATTTCTAATACTACGCGCGTTGCAATAAAAAACGTTTAAGTTATTTTTTACCACGGGCCCGCGTTTTAAACTATTTATCACGTCGGGCCCGCGTTTCCCGGACCCACAACGTTTAAAGAAGGCTTCGACCTATACAGCTTTCGCACGCTTTCGTCTATTAACCTATCTAGCCTAGCATTACCTATTTCATTAAAATGTACCCCATCTTTTATAAAAAGGCTAGGATCATTGAATTCGGACCACAGCTTTACGAAGGGTACATTTTCCTCAGCACAAATCTCTTCTAATTTGTTATTAAAAAATATTGTTTTGAAGCGTTTAGGTTAATGGGATGCAATATGTCCTTAATGGTACATTTCCTGCACTCTTATTTGGACTTTTTTCCGACCAACCTTTGTGACGTTGTGACGAACATGGGGGAAGATTTCACCAGGACACTTCCACAATGGAAAAATGGAACCAAGGCAGGTGGAACCCAACGATGCTGGCTGATTACCCACTGCTGGACATTAAGCAGGGAAGCCCCAAATGTCGCCAAAAAACACAAGTAATCGAGAAAGAGATTTTAGGTATGGTTAATATAATGTTAGAGCACATCCTATACAGTACAACATATGCACTTTTGTATACTTTTGGGTAAAACCTAATTTGTAGTTTTCTCAAGAACCCAATGTGATACAAAATTTCTAAGGTCATATTCGTAATCAGCGTTGAAAATTCTATCAAGAACACAAAACCTCGTCAAAGAAACAAGGAAAAGGTAAAATTTGTTGATCAATGTTTTCTGCTTCAGCAGCAAACGCGGCATCACTATTTGAGGGTTCAGCCATTAGAAATATATAGGTATATGCATATACGTATATGCGGAATAAAAACTCAAATCTGTCACCTTTCCAAATAAGAAACCCCCAATAATAAAATATACATCCATTATAAAATAACGGGCAAATAAAAATAGGGACATTTTTGGGACACCCTCTTATATATATATATATAATATATATATATATATATATATATATATATATGTGTGTGTGTGTGTGTGTGTGTGTGTGTGTGTGTGTATTCACTGGAAAGGAGAAGAGAGAGATACACCATTATTTACACTTGGAAAATAATGAAGAAACTAGTCTCTAATCTTATTCTGAACCTGGAAAGTAGAAAAGGAAGACTGTGTCGTGTTTCCAAATTAAAAGCTAGACAGGGAACATCCTTAACCCTGAAAGAAAATAGTTTTGTTGTGAGAGGACCAAAACTGTTTAATCAGCTGCCCAAAGACCAAAGAAACACGAGTAGTGTTGCAGTGGACATCTTCAAAAGAAGATTAGACGCCTAGCTCAGAACAATCCCCGATGAGCCGGGCGTATCTGACTATGTGAGGTGGAGAGTAAAAGAAACTGACTCACTACTTCACCAGGCCAACTAGAAAGGAGGGGTGACAAGCTTGACCTTCGTAAAATGAGGAATCATCGCGCAGAACCTTTGAAAGGTTGAAAGGAAAGCTGTATATATGTGTGTGTGTGTGTGTGTGTGTGCGTGGAAGGCATAACACAAACGAGCACGCGTTGATTTTGCATGCAGGAGTCGCGAACGTTACCATCACACTGACAAAATAAGAATTCACTCAGTCTGTCGTTTATTTAAACGGTGGAATGAAACACAACGCTTTTCCGTTCAGGGATGTTTTACGATGTTAACCCTCCCGCACTGAAGGTAATGGCAGTATTTAATTCAAATCTCTTTAGTATCGCACTGGGGTCCCATAATTTGAAATAAGTGCTGCCATTACCTCGAGTGCGGGAGGGTTAACACTGTAAAACACTTCTCGACGCGAAAGCGTTGTGTTTCTCCGGTCGTTTAAATGTACGACAGGTTAGTTTTATCCCGTCGAAGTATGGTAGTGTGATGGTAGCGCTGGCGACTTCTAAGGAAGTCACGGGTTTGAATTCTGGTGTGGGAGTTTTTCATATATATATATATAAGAGAGAGAGAGAGAGAGAGAGAGAGAGAGAGAGAGAGAGAGAGAAAAATTTATTGACCTTAACAATGAGCGTAATATTAGCACTAATTATATTTAATATTTAACATGTGCTCCTCTTGCTCAATTACTGAACCAACTTTTCTTGCCATTGAATTCGATAGATTCTGACAAATTGTTGGGTGATAACGAACACCTTCCCAAATTCTTTTGCGTCGACGCCTTACCAAGTTTTCATTAGTCCTAATGTCTTGCGATTGCTACTCTTGCGTAATGTAGCCCCATACGTTTTCCGTGGGGTTTAGATCAGAAGATTTTAGTGACAAAAGGACCCGAATTATCTCAGGATGGTGTTCAAATGAACGTCTTACAGCTCCACCATTATGAATGCGGCTCTTGTCGTTAACGTAATAAATATTTTCAGATTCAGGAATTTGCTATGGTTCTAACGGTGGGGAGCATAACTATATTGATCACCAGACTAAGGATAATTATGCACTTAAATATGCATTTAAAAATAAGTATATAAATACTAATAATAAAAACTTATTATATTTATTTCTTCAGATAAAACGATAGAAAAGGACATTAAAAGGACAGTAAACTTCACAAAAAAATATGATACAGGAAACTTTTTACATATTACATTTAATTACAACATATTGCTTTAAATGTTCAAATGTCATTCTACACCTGTTATCAGCCAGAATATTTTTGTATTCAGAGAATATTCGTTCCACTTCGACAGTAACTATTGGAGCATATTCTAAAGCCATTATATCCGAAAGGTTGAGGTGTTCTAAACTTGAGTCAGTTTGTGTATTGTTTGACAGTATTTCACTAATTTTTTTCATCATCCCATACCCTTTATTTTTTGACAGCACAGCTTCTAGTTTACCATAGAACTCTTTGATTTCAAGACTTTTTAATGAACTGCGAATTCCTTCAACTAATTCACTGCTATGCCTTAATGGCAATTATTTTTCTTGCAGTTTTAATTAAAAGAGCTGCGCAAATACATCTGAAGTTGGTGGAAATGTAAATCAGATTCTCTCGAATACCTCCCTTTGTGAATGCAGTATTTGCATCTGTGATGCTGTGACCGCTCTCAGGATTAAATGTCTCCATCACACTCTTTACAATTTTAAAATAGTCCACATAATAGAATGCGGCTTCTAACCAGGTTCCTCACCGTGTTACTATTGGGGAAGGAGGAAACAGTGCACTTCCAGCAAGTTCTCTAAATTTTGCTTTGCGGTATGGTGCTTTTACAAAAACTGACTTAATGCTAGAAATTAATTCATTTACATCCTTGTACTTTGGACAAATATACAGTATTCTGCAACTCTGTGCAGTCCACATGTATCATTTTAGGATAAAGAACTTGAAGTCCTCTCATACACTTAGTCATATATGGAGCACCATCAGTACACACTAAAAGAACTGAATTATACTGAATACCAGAAGGCATTAATAGATTTAATGAATCATTGAAAAATGCAGCAATAGTTGCATGGCTTACCTTGTCCAACTCAGCAATTGTTAATAAATAAGATTGACCTCTGTCATATTCTGTTCCCAATAAACCAAATACAAAACTTGCAACACACCTCTGCTCTACATCTGTCGTTTCGTCAATAGCCACCCAGATCTTATTATTTCCAATTTTACTTCTAAGTTTTTCTAATTTATCCATGTACAGTTCCGAAACATAGTTCTTCCTTAATGTGGACTCATCTGGCAGATGCTCGTTTGTGTACTTTTCTAGAAAATTTTTAAACTCCTTATTTTGTAACTTTGCCAAAGGTATATCAGCAGATAAAAATGCATTGCACAAATCCATATTGAACTGCGAACGTTTTGGGCCAGTTTTATTTGGTAAACAGTCGGCTAACATTCGTTGGCTTGGTTTGTGTCTTGTAGTATTCACTCTACCTATATGCTTAGCTGTTTCAAGGTGTTGTTTTACTTGGAAACTTTTACTGGCAGAAACTGCAACCTCACAATATTTGCAAAACAACACGTTCCCATCAGTCGTAAATGTATCAAACTCTTCAGCAAATATTTTAAGTATTGCACTTTTACTCCTTTTTTCCTTCAGCATCTTTGGAAATTTACCTCGTCCTTTCAGACACCAGCAGACAACTAAGAGAGAGAACGATTGATAAGTTATAATATAAGTTATAATTGGTCTGCTTATAACTTAAACGCGAAAACAGTATTGCCAAATTTCTGAAATACATTGTTGTCAAAGCTAAAATTACCTGAAAATATAACCTTAAAAATAAAAATAAGGAAAATATGACTAATTGTCAGAAAATCAACGATATATGCAAAAACACTTTAAAATGCCCAAAATATGCATTTGCATATGCAAGTATGCAAATGCATAATTATCCGAAGCCTGCTAATCACCCGTGAATTATTCCTCCACTTTGTCAAGACGGACGCAGTTTGTTCTGCATATCTGGTTCTCACATTTCTCCAGCAGTGATGCTGGTTACGGCTGTTGGTTGAGAAAGTCTTTTCCTCCTCAACTTTTTTATTAGTTTTACTCCAAAATTCGCATTCCTAAGGCAGATACGGAAACCTACGCCCTTCATTCTTATGTTGTTTTCTCAATTTTGGCCTCCTGTAGTGGGTCCATGATCACTGGTATTTACTTTTTTAAGTTTTGTTCGAAATGAATGCATTAGGCCTACATTGCAAGTTTAGCTCCTGCTTGATAACAATTGATGTAGTTATACGATGTTCAATTGCTTATTAAACGATGACCTGATCACCCACAGTAGTGGTCAGGGAAGACATCTAAGTCTATGTCAAGTTTCTAAAGTTACTTTCTCGTCCTGTCATGTAATCCATTTTGCGACTGGGATCTTTTCCAAATGGACGACCCCACGGGATTTAGCTGAAAATTTGTATACTAATAAATTTTTATATTCTAATAACGCAAATGACATTATTTTCCTGGAGAAATATACACAATATATGAAAAAAATTGCATTTATATGCGCACTAGTTTGCATGGTGCATGACCGTTATTTAAATTATGTAGTGTTATGTAGTGGGTTTTGCAAAATAAAACGCAGATAATATCCTTTATTTATTAGAATGTGCAATATTTAATATTTTAATAAATAAATCTTCATTTGCATACCTTTTCCTCCATACGAACTCGCATAAACAGTAATTTTTGTTGTTGTTATTAATGTTTATTTGTTGCCTGCTTAGACCTAGTTTAGTCTGAATATTATTGTTGTAGTGTGAGCATATGATAATGCAGTGCTGTGATCTATCTACTTACGAGTTGCCCCAGGTCAATTGAATGCCAGGTTAAGTCAATTGAATGCCAGGTTAGGTCAATTGAATGCCAGGTTAGGTCAATTGAATGCCAGGTTAGGTCAATTAAATGCCCGGTTAGGTCAACTGTACGCCCTTGACGATTGGTTAGATTAAGTTATGATATTTTCGTTAGTTTTAACAAAAATATCACTACTTAACCTAACCAATCGTTAAGGGCGTACAGTTGACCTAACCGCCCATTCAGTTGACCTAACCGGGAACTCAATTAACCGGGGACCACACAGCAACCCCGTATCCGGGCGTCATGAACAGTGTAAACTAGATAACGGTCATGCGCCATGCAAACTAGTGCGCATATAAATGCAATTTTTTTCGTATGTTGAGCATACTTCTCCAGGAAAATAATGTCATTTTCGTTATTAGAATATAAAAATTTATTAGTATACAAATTTTCAGCTAAATCCCGTGGGGTCGTCCACTTGGAAAAGATCCTGCGACGGTATCCCTGCGCACTCCTAGGCAATTAATACGTTCTAAGTTTTATATTAAAAGGCGCTTTACAAACGCCTTTTGAACCGAAATATATAACATCTACTGTTTTACTGTCGTCATATATTTACAATATCATTAAAAAAAGTCGAGCAAATTATTAAGAGAAGAACGATTACGTCGAAAGCCTTGCTAAGAATCTTTAATTAAATCATTAATTTCTAAGTCATTAACTCTTTTGTCCCGAGCGATCGTCTCCATATAAACTCATCAATTGCTGAAATCAGCCTAATGGAATGATAACTTTCGGTAAGCGATTTATCCCCTTTTTTAAATATTGGAGTAATAATAATTGCAAGTTTCCAATTGAGCGGAACTTTTCCAGACTGTAACGATTTATTATTAAAAGTATATGTAATAGGAGACACTATTGCGCAGTTAATTTCTTTAAATACCCTAAGGTAGAGCTTATCTGCATCTGGAGTTTAATTAGGATTAATTTTATCTACGGTCGAGAGTACTTCATTTTCACTAATGGTAAAATTGCGAAGTCTTAAATGGTCATTATTGAACATGATTACGAGAATGTTGTTCATATTTTCGTTAGCAAACACGATAGAGAAAACTTATTTAAAACTTCTGTCATTTGTAAATCATCGTAAATTTGTTCGTTGTTTTCGCCTATGAGTGGACCAATAGTCTGCGAAGCTACTCTTTTATTCCTTACTAAAAAAGCTTACTTAATAAAAGAATGCTTTTCGATTCGATTTAATTTGGTTCACTATATATATTTGTAACTCATAGTTGCTCTTATTTTTTTCTGAATTCTTTGCTTCGCTTTCTCAATAACTTGTAGGCATTTTCATTGGATAGGTTATTTGATTCTTTAAATTTGAAATATGCGTTCCTTTTTAACATTAACCCGTTAACTGCGCGAGCGCCCACTTACGAGTCGAGCCAAAAACACGGGTTACACAAAGAGATAGTTCGGTTTAAAGTTTAAACCCGTGTGTATATACGGGGCTGCGCAGAAATGGTCAGAAGCGAGAGCCCGTGATATAACAGGTTGCGCAGCAAACGGTTAAGCTACTTTTAATTTCAGCATTCCAACATTTAGGTGTAACAGATTTCTACAATCTCCTTTTATGTATCTAAACGTTTAAAATAATTCTAAAAAGAAATCTATGTACACAGTTCAATTATCTTTATATTTCACTATGAACAGTCCGACAGGGGGCTTCGTAAAGAGGACATGCTCATTACTGAATGGAAAATTCAAAAAGTATTGTCGCTGAATAGCGTCAGTCCGTGTAACAGATTAGCATTTTGACGAAGAGATATTACCTAACAAGGGAAACTTTTCCTCGACCTTGCTTATGGGGAGGGCCCTTCAACATTTGACAAGCATAATCATATGATATACACGGTGTCTATAAATTATCTTTACAAATTCATTTCAATTTCACTTGAATTTGTAAAGATAACACTGGGGAACAAATTTCAACTTTTTGTCTATTGAATTAGATTTGACAGTTAGTTCTAGGTAATTTGGGTGCGCTGAGCACGAATTTTTACTCGGTTTTGCTCTATCAGGTCCTAATTTTGATCAACACCCCTCCTCTTTCGTCGTATTCATAAAAAGGTTTTTTTCTCAATACTCGCTAAGTCTTTTTGCAGTTACACATTATGCAACTAGGTTTTTATCTAGGTATTTGTACCTATTGTTATGGTATTGTTGTATTATGTATATTTTTATATGTAACACCCTAAAAATATTTTTAATTTTGTCATTTTTAACCCATTTTAATATTAGTAAATTAAGCTAAAAATATCATAGAATTCTAAAATTTTCTCGAGCGTTCCTGTTCTCTGTAGAGTATTCTAGAGGGACAACTAAAATATATAAAAGCGACTCGTTTCCAGAGTTAATCAGTCAATTCAATCAGTCAGTCAGTCAGTCAGTCAGTTGAGTTAGTTAATTAAGTTTGGGCATTAACATAATTTTGAATTGGCATATGATTTAGTGAGTAATTTTGTCATCGTGATTTAATATAGTTGATTTAATTAGACGTAATTTATATTGTACCTACTCATCCGTGTTTCTAGTTTAATTTCATAGATTGTAAGTACCTATTTCATAATAAGTACCTATTTAAACTAATTTTTGTGTTTATATTTCAGATTTTCTTAAATTTATATGAATTAAGGGCTTTAAATACCTTTACAAATTGGCAGAACAATCAAGCAATATGTCATCAAGCACTAGAAAGTTCAAATGCAAAAACAACCCTGATTCCTTCTGTTATATATGTGGAAATTTTACACTTCCACATCAACGAGCAAATATAACTGACTTCGTAAAAAGAGCTTACTTAGCTTATTTTGGCATAAAACTGGGGGACCAAGATAAATCGTGGGCTCCACATAAAGCCTGCACTATATGCATTGAAAGACTGCGACATTGGACGAAGGGTTCGGATTCAAAAATACCTTTTGGAGTTCCGATGGTAAGTTTATGATTTCATAAAACTACGTAATTTAATCACTAGTATACTGTAACTTACCTAAATGTAATTGTAACTTAGGTACATAAACAAAAATTTACAGAAAATGTTTATAAGAATCTCAAATATTGCATAAGGTTGAAACACATAGAAATGTTAAATGTTTGGGTGATAACTTTTGATAAAATTCATAAAAACAAGTCTCTCGTCGCTTTTGTTAACGCTTTACAATTTTTTTTCCATATCAGGTGTGGCGAGAGCCTACTAACCACGAGACCGATTGCTACCTTTGCTTTGTCAAGACTTCGGGCTTCACTAAGAAAAATAAACATTGTATCGAGTACCCAAATTTCGACACCGCGATACGACCTGTGCTACATTCAAATGAGGTCCCCATTCCAAAATTTAAGGGTCTGCCAACTCAAGAATTAGTTGAAGATGTTCCTGAAAATATTGTTATGCACTTTGAGGAGTCAGACACCGATTTTGACCCCAGCGTATTTGAAAGTCAAAACGATCCGCAAAAGTTTAACCAGGCCGAGTTGAATGATCTTGTAAGGGATCTAAATTTGCCAAAAAAGGCTGCTGAAATTTTAGCTTCAAGACTTAAAGAGAAAAACTTGCTTACTTCAAACACATACATTTCATTTTACAGAAAAAGAGAAGAAGAACTTGTTAAATATTTTAGAACAGAGGATAGTTTAGTATATTGCTGCGACATAGTTGGTTTGTTAAAGAAGATGGGGGTTGAGTCTTACGATGCAAATGATTGGCGCTTGTTTTTAGACAGTTCGAAAAGAAGTCTTAAGTGGTGTTGTTTGCATAATGGCAATCTATACGGCTCGATACCGATTGGGCACTCAACAAATTAAAAGAAAAGTATGAACATATAGAAAAGGTTTTAAATCTTATCAAATATAGGGAGCACGAGTGGATCATATGTGTTGACTTAAAAATGGTTAATTTTCTGCTAGGACAACAAGGAGGGTATACTAAATATCCCTGCTTCCTTTGCTTATGGGACAGCAGAGCCAAGGAAGAACATTATTTCAAACAAATCTGGCCAGCACGAACATCACTTACTGTCGGAGAAAAAACGTAATTAATCCACCTTTAGTGAGCAGAGATAAAATCATATTTCCTCCTCTGCATATAAAACTAGGCCTCATTAAACAATATGTAAAAGCTTTAGATACGAACGGCGAGTGTTTCAAATACATAACTTCAAAATTTCCAAGTTTAAGTTATGAAAAAATCAAGGCGGGAATTTTCGACGGTCCACAAATAAGAACAATGATTAAAGACAGCAATTTTCCTAATGTCATGAATGAACGCGAAAAAAATGGCTGGTTCTCATTCGTGGACTTGATAGAAAACTTTTTAGGCAATTATAGGGCAGATAACTACGAAGAAATCGTAAAAAAACTTTTAAGGGACTACAAAGAGTTAGGTTGCAATATGAGCATAAAAATGCATTTTTTGAATAGCCATCTTGACCAATTTCCAAGTAATTTAGGTGATGTAAGTGACGAACAAGGGGAGAGATTCCACCAAGATATAAAAATTATGGAGGAACGGTACCAAGGCCGCTGGGATTCCCACATGATGGCTGATTACTGCTGGTGCTTGAAAAGAGACCTGCCATCAACAAGCAAATACGCTAGAAAGTCTTACAAAAGAAAATTTTTGCCACAGTGAAAGCTTCATATCTGTTTGTTTTTTTATTTTAAGTCATTTCTATCGTTATAATGTAATTTTACTGTAGTTTGAAATGCTTGTGTTCATGAAACTTGAAAAAAAAATTTAACATATGACTTAATTTTTTAGTCCTAATTTGAAAAATCTGGAAAATGGCACATAGGCTGTCGACAAGAATCAGGACCTGATAGAGCCAAACCGAGTTGAAATTCGTATTCAGCGCACCCAAATTACCTATAATCAAGTGTCAGATATCATTCAATAAAATACGTGTTGCCCAGTGTAATTTATGAAATAAATGGTGTTCGGATCGTATGTCTGACACTGGAACGCGTGAAATAATTTCCACAGTGTAACATCGTAATGACGATGGTTTAGGGTTGTTTAACCTCCTTAACGGCAAAGGTCATGTAACGGAAGGAACCTACAGCTTTACGTGAGATCCGAACCACGGGTCGCCATATCATCTGGACGCAGATTAAAGTTACCCATCCAGATACTACGCAGACACAGTGTTGCTTAGCATGTAACAACGCAAATGTACGTACAAAAACATATTTATGCAAAACGCCACAACTCTCAGAGTTATTCGGACACAAAGGTGAGGTTTGCGTAACATCCCATCGACGTAACGAGGGGTTGAAATCTTTGAAATTCTGCCTAGAACACCAAGCAAGGTGTCGATGACTGCCAGATATAAGAAAAACACTAAATCAGTCTCATATGTCAATTATGCTATTACAGTAAATCACGTAGGTAAACTTATTTAAAAGCACAATTACCACGTACGCGCTGGTGCCAGATGCGGCAACACCAGCGAGTCCTCCGTCGCTCTGACGATGTAACAGGCGTCAACCACTCTAGGTGGGCTAAGCTCTAGAGTGCACGGTGCCTGACGGTGAAACACACTCCAGAGTAATTTGCACCTAGGCACCGTTCACTTGAGTGCATTTTACCATCAGGTGAGATGCACTCTACTTTGATGAAAAACACTACTTCACAAAGTGAAAGTATGAGCATTAAAACTTTATACAGGCACAATCTACATAATATTCCTGAATGCAAAAAACAGAACTCATTAATTATTATTTTATAAACCACAATTTAGTTCATTTAATTAATAATTATTCTACACGTCTCTTTAATTAATCTTGCTGCTGACACTGAAAACACGCTTAAAATGGTTACCAGAATTTATCAAGTAAATTGTCATCACTGATGCTTCATTGACTTCTTGGTGATGAATTGGTTTATAGATAAACCAACTTGCACTGGTTGCTCCTGGTGGTTGATAATATACAGCTATTTTAGTATTCAGAGCTGAAGCCAAAGCCATAAGTTCTATGTCTATTCCCCAGATGGTGTCTTCTTCCATGTTGCTGCTTTTCAAGTAGTCATTTACTTTTTGCCCAATCATTGCTTCAAACCCTGGCCTATACAATGTGTTTTCTAAAGTTTGTACAGCAATTTCTCTAAATGTGGCGTGATGCTCCTCTGACAATGTAACTTCCTTACTTACAGCTCTAAAAAGACAATTGCCATCACATGCAATCTTATCTACCTTAAGTGGCTTGCAATAATGCCTTACATTTATATCTCAGTTCTCTATTAGGCTTCGGGCTTGGCAGACCTAATTCTACTGATTTTGCTGACCTCCATGTAGCCGTAGTTGGGATAAATTGTCGCGTTGATTCTAGAACTATTCCAAGGAATTCCACTGCTGAGCTTTTTTGTCCATTACTGTCCATTTTTTTAATATGTTTCTTAATTGTACATTCAGAAAAAATAAATTACTTATTTCTATGCTTTATTTAGCCAAATAATAGTTATTCCATACTTGCTTCTTGCTAGATATAGCAGAAGTAGTACAGTAGTACAGTAAGTAGAGTGCTCCACACCTGAATAAAAAAATCGCTCTGGAGTGATTTTCATCTTACTAGAGTGCGTTTTGCCTGGATGAGATGCACTCTACTTTAATCCCTAGAGTACGTCTCACCTTAGACATCGTGCACTCTAGAGTGCTTTTTTCCGTAGAGTAATTCCTGACTCCTACACCGGCGCAGCTGCGGCAGTACCGATGGTAAGCCGACACCCAAAAGGGGGGCCCTTTAGTTAAAAATGAATTCTCAGCTTTAAGTAAGTTTGAAACGTACAAGTCAGACCTACTTGGTAATGAGGCAAAAAGCTGCACAGGGGTTGAACACAGATTAATCCTGAATATTTGTTTAAAACCCCGACAATAAATATATATATATATATATACTCAGTATATGTATATAAATTATATATACACACACACACACACACAGTATATATATATATATATATATGTATATATATATATATATATATATATATATATATTTATATATATGAATAGAAACGACGTAAATAAGGAGCGTCTCTGCACAGGGGAAGAGAAATAACGAATAAATGAAAAATTCGTTATTTCTCTTCCCCTGTGCAGAGACGCTCCTTATTTACGTCGTTTCTATTCATTTATATACTGCGTGGTCATTGCAGTTAAATGCATATATATATATATATATATATATAATATATATATATATATATATATAGAATTAATTTCACAATTAAACACGTGAAATGAATGAATGATGCAAATCCACGAGAAAAAAGAAAAATGATTCTAAGGTCTTTCGTGTATTCAGAGGTACACCTCGTCAGGAAATGAAGGGAGAAACGAGGAATCATTGCGCGGAACCTTTGTAAGGTAAGGTGTGATATATATATATATATATATATATATATTATCGATTTTAGCGGGAAAACCTCATGATGTTAAATCAAATTATTATTATTATTCTGTTTTATTATCGAAGATAGATTTTCCAAGATACTTATATAATATATATGTATATTTGTCATATGGACTATAGTCTGCCAATAAACCTTTTCATTTTCATTTTCATTATAAATTGAATGATATCCTTTATTCCCCCTTGTTTTTATTAGTGGTATACCGATTAATCGGCATCGACAGAATCGGCCATTTCTTTGGCATCGGCATCGGAATCGGCCAAATTTAGCCGATTCTCTTACTGATTATTTGAAATTTTAAAATTTTCATTATAAAACAAAATTTATATTTATAGAAAATTGAACAGACGAAAAACACTTTATGATAATTTATACTCATTTCAAAATATAATTATATAAAAATATTTTACAAGTGGTGTTCTGCTCAATGTGACGGCAGCACGTGTTTCGATCGAAGTCAAACGAATGGTAAACTTTTCATAACTATCCTATACATGGTACAAAATATATGGACGAATATAACTGAAATATTTCTCTATACGAATACTTATGAGCGCCACCGTATATATAGTATACTCGTGCATATATATATATATATATATATATATATATATATATATATATATATATATGTTAACCCCTCCTTTTATGGCCCTGGGGTGGTTCGGAATGGACGGGGGTTCTGGTTAGGAGGCAGCAACGGATATTTCTTCTATAATATTCTAATTTTTATCTCATTTCTTTTTTCTCTTTCTATAATACTCTGATACTTTCTCTGATACTAAAATTATCGACTTTTCTTTTATAACTTATATATCGACTTTACTGATTAAGTTCTTCTGAAGAGAGCCCAACTTGAAGGAGAAAATAAAAAGTTTCTCTTCCTGTAATTTACTTCGAAAAAATGTACAGGTAGTGCTCTGAATTTACAGGGGTAGAGGTTTGACCTCTTTCGACCATGGCTCAGGCCGGAATCTAAAAAAATTAAGGAGACAAGGGGCCTCTGCCCCTACTCGCAGCGAGGCTGCTAATAAGGGAGTCTCGTAGTAGTGACCAAAGAAGAGTGCAGTAATGAAGTGAAGTTAATTTTACAATTACATGTATCATATAAGTCTAAATGTTGGGGGAATGCAGTTGAAGGTTAAGTTCCCCCCTTTTAAACACATGATCAGATGAAAGATTCCAAATAAAAATTTTAAAAAACAAAATAAAAACTAATCGTATTTTCGCCCGAGTATACATTTCTGAAGGTGATATAATTTCGTAGTAGTACATAAGTACAATTTAAGTACATTACTGAGTACATTTCAATTTTGGTTTATTACAATTATGATTACGATTATGGATTAATTCACATTTCACTTAGTATCGTTAATTACAATTCCATTTAAAGTACATTATTACATTATATATTAAACTATTATCATTAATTACAGTTTCATTAAAGTACATTACATTATATTAAATTAAAGTATTACAGTTAATTACAATTAAACAGTTACTATAATTTTTTTTTTTTTTACAGTGTTTCATATTAATAGACAATTAAGATGTTAGAAATATAATACAAAGTACATGGGCACATATGGTATATATTCATATATACATGACACATGATTTAACATAACGCATGATAATGTGTTATAAATTGAAATGAGAGCGAGAGGAGATTTTTCGTTTTCAGATGTTCGATTTATGCTGATTAGCGGAATTCGATCACTTGCCTAAGCGTTTATGAATATCTTGCGAGGGGTGAACGCACCAAAAAAAATAAAAATAAAAATAATACATGTGGACGTATTTACATGTACGTAACACAATAGGTTGTGTGCGTAATATAGACACGCGTAAAATATGGACTGATAGGTTGATAGGCATCAGTAGACAATAGGTAGGACACAACATATAAATAATGACGTATAGAGAATGAAGTTTTTTATTATTATTATTATTAAAGAATTTACCATACATTGAACATGAAAGATATCCACATACCAAATGGGTGATTCATTATTCGCGGTATGGAAAACGTGAAGAGAATTAAGTTACTTTATGACGTCATAGTTATTCACATTATGTCATACGTACAGTATAAGTCATTATTAGAAAAGATGAATTAGAGAAATACAGTAATGAATAAAGAAGTACAAATCGAAATTCTATCCAAAACTCGCTTAGGCGATTTTGGTTTCTTATGTATAAATGAACATTCAAACTTAAAAATCATACAAACATAAGTACTGCATGAAGACAATGAATCCATATAATGATGGTATAGGAATTGTTCATTGTTCATTTTTACAAATATATATATATATATATATATATATATATTAGTGATGTAGGTCACATCCGCATCCGCATCCGCGGAACATCCGCACATTTTCTCGCATCCGCACCCGCATCCGCACTTTGGACTGCGGATGTCGTGCGGATGTGGACCGTTGAGATAAAATGTCATTAATAAGCGGAAATTATCAAATTCTACTAAGTTTATATTAAGAGAACTAGCTCATTGTGCGCAAAAGTGATGCAAGCGACAAGACGAGAGGCTGTTCTTGTATGAAGTTACTCTCTTGCAACCTACTTAGATCCACGTTACAAAGCTAAGTTATTTTCACCTAGTACATTAGAACGAGTTAAATCATCACTTGGCAAAGCAGTTGAAGAGCTTCAATCTCTTGAATCTGTCGCTTCGCCACCCACCAAAAGAATAAAAGTTTCAGTGACAGAACCAACACCTTCAACAAGCAAATCTATCACAGAATCTGTCTCTCAGATTCTTGAGTCAAGCAGCAATGACGAGACCTACGCGATGTCAAAAGATGTAGTAAAAATGATCGAGAGCTATCACCAAGAAAAACGCCTGGCTGCATGTGACAATCCTATTAGTTGGTGGAAAAATACGCAGAATATCTATCCATACTTGAGTAAACTTGCAAGGAAACATTTAGCCTGTCCTCCAACAAACGTACCAAGCGAGAGATTATTTAGCAGTGCTGGATTAATATATGATGAAAAGAGAAACAGACTGGCAGCAGAAAAGGCAGAAAAGTTAATGTTCCTTAAGCATAACCTTCCTATAATTAAGTTTGAACATTAAACGATGAACATCTTAGTTTACTTTATTTTAATTACTCATTTATAAATATGCCTAATAAAACTTTAAACTTAATATAAATAGTTATCAAGCTAATTAAAGATCTCTTTCTATAAGGGTGGAGGTTGGGGAAAGAGGTCGGTGGGGTGCATTTGAGTTGGGTTCACGTCCCGCATCCTGGTAACACAATTATGGTTTCTAATTGTGGCTGAAACTCAACAAAATATAACGAATTTATTTGCAGACGAATTCACTAATTGATTTCTATATTAGTTAGATGCTTGATATTATTTTATATGTTCAGAGAAAAGTACAGCAATTATTGTACAATTAATCAATTATACTACATTATAGCTACAGCTCTCTCTATATAATAACTTATTATATACGTTAAACACAACAAATCTCGAATATATCCTAAAAAATAACGAAAATGTAGACATCCGCATCCGCATCCGCGGATGTTGAAATAAAACATCCTCATCCGCATCCGCATCCGCGGATGTGAAAAAAATGACATCCGCTACATCACTAATATATATATATATATATATATATATATATATATATGAATAAAAACCACGAAGGAAAGGAAACACAAAACGGTGCTCAAGCGCTTTCGTCTAATGACATCCTCAGGAACACTGAAATACATAAAAGGTTACGGCCTATATATAGGTTACAGAAAGAGAAAAAAAAAATATATAAATAACATACATACACACAAACATATATACATATACAGTATATATACATACATATCTACACACATACACATATATATATATATATGCAATAAACGGAGAAGTAAAAATAAAACTTAAAAATTAAGGATTAGAGGATTAACAAAGAGGCATATTGATTTTTAGCACAAGATCAAATGAGTTATAAAAATAATACAAATTTATACTGGAGATTTATACGAACTTTCTATCGTGTCAATAATAACACTCGTACTTTGTCACAAAATATTTTAGTACTTCCATTTTTCCCGGGCTTTTTAGGCATTGCTAATGTACTTAAACTTTTGGATATTAATGTAGTATTTTCATATAACAATATTGTGAAAAATATCATAGTAAAAAATAGCCCTACCAATAATTCAGGCATTATCTATAAAATTGGGTGTAAACAATGTGATTCCTTTTACATAGTTCAGACGGGAAAGGATTTGCACACACGTATAAAACAGCATCAATATTCCGTCAGAACAGGACAGTTGTCCAGTGCTCTTTTTGTCCATTTGTCAGAGTTATCCCACTGTATTGATTGGAATAATGCTTCAGTTTTATTTCATTCGAGCAACATTGTCAATAGAAATATTCTTGAGTCTGCCATTATTCAACTTTCAAATAACTTCAACATAAGCAAAGGTCTTTTTCAACTCGATCCTGTTGTTTTGAATTCCTTCAAAACAAACCTAGATAAAAAGGGTAGGACACTTAATCTTTGGTAAACTTGTAAGCTACTTTATTAACTTTTAATCTTCAATTTATTTTTATATATATCGAAACTTGACTCTAAAAAGGCAAAGTGTTAATTAAACCCGGGCGTATCTCCAGTATAAATTTGTATTATTTTTATAACTCATTTGATCTTGTGCTAAAAATCGATATGCCTCTTTGTTAATCCTCTAATCCTTAATTTTTAAGTTTTATTTTTACTTCTCCGTTTATTGCATATATATATATATATATATATATATATTATATATAATATATATATATATATGTGTATATGTGTAGATATGTATGTATATATATATATATATGTATATATGTTTGTGTGTATGTATGTTATTTATATATATTTTTTTTTCTCTTTCTGTAACCTATATATAGGCCGTAACCTTTTATGTATTTCAGTGTTCCTGAGGATGTCATTAGACGAAAGCGCTTGAGCACCGTTTTGTGTTTCCTTTCCTTCGTGGTTTTATTCATCATAAATTTTTCACGTGTTACTTTCGTGAAATAATTTTCATATATATATATATATATATATATATATATATATATAAGCCACAAAGTAGGTGTGGTCCAGTTTATCCCACTTTGGTAATAGACGATAGGCCTATTTCTATGATATATCTACGTGTTAGATCAGCGACGTTGAGCAACGATGGGTCTGTTCAGTAATTGGATGGGTGACCACCCTTCGCGCTCGACGGAACTTAGATAGTTAGATAGTTCAGATCTTGCGCAAAGCTATAAATCCCCTCCGTCACCTGACGTTCGAAGTTACGAAAGAGGTTAAAGAACCCCCTAGTATCATATATACTATTGAGCTAAAATGTGTCTGTGTGTCTGTCCGCTTTCTTCGTGGGGTAGTGGGGGAGGGGAGGGGGTAATTGGGGAGAGGGGTGGGGGTAATGGTGTTTTTTTACTTTTGTCGCTTAGCCACTTCTTCCTATGAAGGTTTCATATCATATAAATTTAAATCTAGAACCAATAAAAAAATACATGAAAAAAAGAAAAAAAAATGTATTATTATCCATTCAATTTTAAACCATATCAGATCATACAGCTAGCTGTGACATACACTGCTACATATTCTGTGACATATACTGGTACCTGCCCGGAGGGCGATAGCTAGCTACCGTTTGTGATTACTATTATCTATATATCCACATGGCATCGCCAACATTCCTGGAAAATATACTTTTTCACTTGTAGCTATTATTATTTTTTTTTTTATTATTATTATTACAAGCAGAGCCTTCGGCTCACTGCCCTACGGGCACTGCTTGTGCTTCGCAAACTCACCTACGGCGAGGGCACCTTCGGTGCCTGGGTTACACCTTTGGGGGGAGGTCATTCTCCCTCTTCCCCAAAACCCCATCGCCCCCTTTATGCAACTTGGGGGGCTAACCCCCCTCTCCCATTACCCCCACCCTCTCCCCCATTTAGCCCCACTCCCCACCCTTCCCCCATTACCTCCATGGGGGAAGGGGGCTGGCACCTTGCAACAATTGATCAACATTGCAATTGCATATATGCACTTTATTTTTTATATATTTTTTTTTCACTTTTTCAGGCATTTTCCGGACAAAGTGCAACCTTTTTTTTTTTTTTTACTTTTTCATGTAATTTTTTATTTTTTTATTTCTCACTTTTTCATGTATTTTTTAATTGGTATAGAATATACATAAAGCAAACTATTAAATAATATTTGTTTCCTTATTTACATCAAACAGGAAATTACATATATAAAATATACAGTATTACACAAAGGAAACATGTCAGTTATGGCGGAAAAACCGTTTCCATCAGAATATGAAGCTCTTTTGTATGTTTTCATATACGTCCAACTAAACGTAAATTGGCTTTATTTAATTAACGAATATGGATTATAGTAGCATAAAGCGCTGTTCTGTAAATATGATTTTTCTCTGCACGATTCACAAATCGCACGTTGTTAACATACAAATGAATAAAAATGGTGGTTATATGCAGTTAACGGTAAGTTGTAATTCACTATAGTATTTCCATAACACATACAGAATAGAATATCGTATGTAACGGCATGCGCTATGCTGTGGTCAGTGTCATAAAATCGCTGTCCGTCGATTAGCGAAATAACACTGGGTCTGGGTAGTTATTGGATGGGAGACCATCCTCCGCTTTCAGATTATGTATCGACCCTTAGATGGTTCGGATTCCACGTAAAGCTGTAGGTCCCCTTCAACAATGATTTTAAATGTTGCGAAGGAGGATAAAGAACCCCATCATTATTAATATTATTATATAACGACATACTTATTTATGATTACCATATATATATAAATCCAAATAAAATGGCTGAATTAAATTTCATTCACTGAAACATCTCTTAAATCAGTGTTAAAGATGGAGAGATAATTTCATATTTTAAAAATACACTAATGATACTTACATACCAAATATTAATTTCTAATTTTCATTCCGAATCCAATTAAGAATTGGCTTTTTCCGAATCATCAACGAATGATTCGAAATAGTGACCATAACATGGTAACATTAGTGTATTTACAAATATAAAAACACTGAAAATAGCTTTTCCGATTCTGTGTCTATATAATGTAAACAGGTAAATAAAAGTGAGCAGTGGATTAAAACAAATGTTCTCGAGGGTATGAATGAAGAGAGTGCGTGGAATTAATACGCTCTAAAGGTTGAGCCCCTGGTTACAGTCTGGAGGGTAAAAGAGATAGGCTTCCAAATAGAGTAATAGCTTTTATCTCTCTCTCTCTCTCTCTCTCTCTCTCTCTCTCTCTCTCTCTCTCTATATATATATATATATATATATATATATATATATACTGTATATATTCATAAAATTTTTATGGTCTTTTCAATTTTATGGGAACCACCATTTTTTTTAAATAAATATATTGTTCTGAAGCATTTTTTTATGCTGATTCCAAATATATTATTCTTTTGCAGGAGAAATACAAAATAAGAAAGTTATAGTCATTAATATTTTATTATGTATACGATATTTCTTTATTTTCTCATATTGCATAGTTTAGGTTAGGTTAGGTTAGGTTAGGTTAATTGTTTAAAACTTAATTACCTCTCTAAAGTAATTGTTATAATCCACGATTGTTCCATGGGAGATGCCGAATTCCTTTTCGCAAAATTTGATCGTTGTATACTCTTGAGACCAACAATACATTAATGAAATTATAGTTTCAAGAGGTAGTTTTGAATCCTCTAGCCAAGTATTCTTGCGTACAGACACCTTTTCTCGGCACGTTTGTTTTGAGCACCGCCATTCCATTGAGCATTTACTGTCGCTTCTTTTGGTTATCGACAATTCGTGTTTTTTATTACATTGTTTGGTTTTAGGAATAACATCATTCTGTTGTAAAAACTTTAATGCATCTTCTTCACATGTGATATTTCTTGCTAGCCAAATTAGGTTATAATTTTTCATATTGTCAAGTCGAAGCAAATATTTTCATTCAAGGTAAATTAACAACTGATTTGAACTATTAGAAATAGGCTATTAGGCCCTAACTGAGCGCTTACGATGGCGTTATCGTACAAATGACGTCATCGTGGCATATCATATAAATAATAAAAACTTATTGACTATAATTTTCTTATTTTTTATTTCTCCTGAAAAAGAATAATATATTTGGAATCAGCATAAAAAATGCTGCAAAACCATGTATTTATTTAAAAAAAATGGTGGTTCCCATAAAATGGAAAAAATCCAATTTTTCACACACTAGCAGTAAACTAAATTTTAAATAAAAATAAAAAGTTTCATTTTTTCCAAAGCACCGCTCCGTCCATATTCCCATTTAGGGTACAAACAGCTCGCAGCATCATAACCAATATATGTACAGTATATAGGGGTTGAACGTATTAAAGAGGCTTCCGTACGTTCATCGTTTATCAGCTGTGGAATAGGAAAGATAATTATTCGTGATTGAACGTGCAGAGTGCACCATAAATTGAAGTTAAATAACTATTTTAAGCTAAAAATATGAGATTCGAGACTAAAATTGCTCATAATTCCAGTTTTATTCATCCTTTTTGTCATTTGTTTTGATGTGAATTTTTATTTTTTTATTTTTAGAGAGATTAGGTAGTTCCGGGTCATTATGTATTGTTTTAAAGAATTGTATCACCGTGTACCTACTCCAGTTCCGACCGTGTCTATAAACGGACACCAATCAATCAATTATAAGTAGGCCGAATTTTTAATTTCCCCAAAACCTATTCAGTGTTCGATTTTGCTTCATTTTTTATTTTTTATTAAAAGAAATACCGGGTGTTCAGAAATTTCCGCAACCCAGGGCCTGTATATTATATTACTATGGATTATATATATAATGTATATAGGAGAGGCGACAAGCTTGACCTTCGTGAAATGAAATGAGGAATCATCGCACGGAACATTTGAAAGATTGAAAAGTATATATATATATATATATATATATATATTATATATATATTATATATATTATATATATATATATATATATATATATATATATATATATATATATATATATATATATATATATATATATATATATATATATATATATAACAAGAGCACAAACATTTCAGATATTTTTGGTCCAGGATTTTTAATGATGTTCAATGTTTTTAGTGCATAATAAAAAAATGGGTAAAGTAGGCAAAAGATGAAAATAAAGATCAAATACAGGTCAAAAAACTCGTCAACCAGTCAAGCGATGCATCCACAATGACTAACCATTTTTTTATGTGATCGTTAGTCAAACTATATACGAATTGCATTTCCTGAACTGAATCATTCTGTTGGCAATATTTTATATATAAAGGGCGATCCAGAGAAATGGGACCCAAAAGAAACCCCTGTAACTCTTAAAGTATAAGTCCTTTTATAAAATCATACGCATCATTCGAAAGAGGATAGTTACAAGTTTGTACAGGATTGTATAGGTTTTGACAATACAAGACAAGATAAGACACAAAACAAAATAAAAGTGTTAGTTAAAACTAACCCTTCAAGATGACTGCATGGACTGTGGAACAGCTGCGTTTCATAACTGAGCAATATTATGAGCATGGAAGAAGTGTAGTTTCAGCTAAAAGATCTTTCAAGACAAATTTTCAGATGTCAAAATCTCCTTCTAAGAAAGTAATCCGTCGGTGTGTCAGAAATTGGTGGTGTCATTTACCTTCTGTTGGATCCATTGACAGAATTGTCGTCTTCGTGCGAAATCTCCATCGTTTAGTTGTTGCACTGTTTGAATTTTATATGGAAAGAGCATTAAATTTTGCTTGAATATACGGTGTGTTGTTCCATATCCAACTCCTAACAGCTGAGAAGCACGTCTGATGCTTATGTTAGGATTATCCTGTACAATTTCATGAGTTATGTTAATGATCTCGTCTATCCCCGCTGTGCGCACTCTTCCAGTTGGTTTTCTTTTTCCAATGCTGCCAGTTAGGGTAAAATTTCTGACACACCGACGGATTACTTTCTTAGAAGGTGATTTTGACATCTGAAAATTTGTCTTGAAAGATCTTTGAGCTGAAACTACACTTCTTCCATGCTCATAATATTGCTCAGTTATGAAACGCAGCTGTTCCACAGTCCATGCAGTCATCTTGAAGGGTTAGTTTTAACTAACACTTTTATTTTGTTTTGTATCTTATCTTGTCTTGTATTGTCAAAACCTATACAATCCTGTACAAACTTGTAACTATCCTCTTTCGAATGATGCGTATGATTTTATAAAAGGACTTATACTTTAAGAGTTACAGGGGTTTCTTTTGGGTCCCATTTCTCTGGATCACCCTTTATATATATATATATATATATATATATTTATATATATATATATATATTATATATATTTATATATATATATATATATATATATTATATATATATATATATATATATATTTAGGGTGTGTCTAAGGCATAGAGTGAGAAATTCAAAAGCAATGTTTTACATCGGCCAGGTCGAATTATCATGCCACCTCATGTAAAAACTCTATATATGAAATTTTATCACTATAGCAAAATATTTAGGACTTGCCCAATGCAATCAAAGTTGAAAAGCAAATGTTTTGTGTCGATGATTAGTTTATGGCGACGGTGTGCCTAGTGTATTGGTTTTATTTCAAGCTATGTTTGGATTTGTGACATCGCAACCGTTTTAAAATATGTTGTTAGTTTAACCTTTCAGCATATAAATTTTTTTGTTTCACTTTTAAGTTTTCTTGTGGTTTTGAGATGTATTTTAATTTATTGCGTAAGCCTTATGTTTAACACTTCGGGTTTGTATGTAATATTCATTTTAACTAAATTTATTCTTAGACTACGGTTACAGGTGCACATCGCCATAAGAAATTATCAGGGCAATTTATATCGACTTGTTATGGTGTTTTATTTTTTTTGCCTTGGAATAATTTAGGGCGGGTCATACTATGCATTTGTTTTTAAATCAATGGAGAGGGGTGTTCAAATGATATATTTTGGTGTATAGAACACAATTCTGAAGAAAATATTTAATTCTGATAACCCTAACCTACATCATTTTGCAGTTGATTATTATTAAATTGTTGATTATTTTACTATTGTAGTTACCCCAGAATATGTCTTCTCACGTTTTCTATCATGGCTGCTCACGTTATCTCTCATAGAGCATTTTTAACTAATTCATATAAACACATATAATGTAATTCATATAATAATAATAATATTTAAATACTCAAATAAAAAGGTGTGCCATTCCACTTAATTGTAATTATCATACAGTTTGGTATATGAAATATTTTGACTGTTTTCTGGCGCGCATAAGGCCATTTTCTGAGCCACCTTTCTCAGAGGCTAGAATGTAACGTTTCAGAACATTCTAAAACGTTTTGTGAAATATTTGAAGTGACTCATGATTTATGAAGCTATTTTACCACCTCGGCTTGCAGTGAGGGGATAGATTTAGTGATTATCTACTGATATTTTTTTTGTTACTGTTACTGGTGTGAAAGCTGGAGTAATGCGGAAGCTGGAGCTGCACCTGGGGAGAAAGCTGGTCTGGTTGGTGTGCAATCTGCACACTGTTGAACTTCCCCTGCGCCATCTCATTGTTGACCTTGATGGCCCTACTCTGTCAGACAAAAAATTATCCGGGCCAATAGGAAAGCTCCTCGATTCTGTTACAGACTTTGATATCAATCCAAACTTCACCCGAATCTCTGTTGGCCCTCCACTGATCAAGCTTCCTGACAAGGTCATTCAAGATCTCTCAACTGATCAATACTATGGCTATAAAATTGTCTGTGCAGTCAGGGATGGAGTACTTCCTGCAGGGCTGGCTCTGTTAGAGATAGGACCAGTAAACCACAGCGAACAGACTTCTCAGGCTCTGGGTGTCAAAGCACGGACTTAAAGGAAAGAACCTGAAGATTCTGCAATTCATTGTGGAATTCATCATTGGAGTGTATTACCCATGTTGGTTCAACGTGAAGGTCAAGCACTCCTGGATCGAAGGGCCTAGGCACATCCTCTTTCAGCTGGACTGCCTCAAGTCCCAGAGAAAGGAGGTGCTGGATATTGTGATGCCAACTGTGAGAAGATCTGCTTGGTATGCCCACAGTGAAGTCATCCTCCAAACACTACTCTGCTCTGAGGATCAGAAGGAGAGGATTGAAGGGGTGGAGAGAATCCTGGCCATCAGGGGAGAGGGGGACCCGGACACTCAGCTGGGGGACTCCTCTGTTAGGAGCAGAAGGACACCTGACATCAATTGTGATGCTTCCAGCATCGGTGACTTGATCAGCTGGTCAGAAGGTGTGTCAGAGCCACCTCTCACCTGCTCTCTAAGCACCTCAGAGGTGAAAAACTTCATCAACACCCCCATGGAGGTGCGCAACTGGCCTTGCCACACACAAAGCATTGAGAGGGTTGTTAAAATGGTGACTGAGGCTTCTGCTAAGTACTTCTCACAGGAAAAGAGGGATGGAGGGATCAGGGCTCAGGAGACCAGCAGGAAGCTGATGTCCAAGTCTGAGTCAAAGCAGGATTTGTGCAACCTGGCAAAGTTCAAGATGTCAGGAGAATGATCTTTGTAATTATATCCAGTGATATACATGCAGTTCACCTATTAATAAATATATGTAAAGTTGATTTGGCCTTGTCAATATAAATGATTTACCTTATATCTTTTAATATATTAAAAAGGGGTTCTAAAGGGTAAAATTGGCAATTTAGAAATACAAAATGATGTAGGTTAGAGTTATCCTATCCCAAAAATAAGCTCATATTTGAATTCCCCATGTAAAAACACATAATGTAGACACCCCTGATGGTAGGATTTCCTTCAGATTCATGTTGTCACCTGAGTACGACCCGCCCTATTGGAATAATTACCTATATAACGACGAGTAAGACATTTGCTGCTAATTCATTAGTATTAGCAGTCCAATAAAGTGAATGTTTTTATTCGGTCACTATTTCAGATATTTAATTATTTTTTTCTACTTTACAGGTAAAATGGCGGAGGCAACAAGAAAGAAGACAGAGATTTGGTTGATTGGTGGTACAGAAGACCACTTTCATCCTTCTAAGCTACCTTCACGTGGTGAGGTTTTAAAAGTGTTGTTCGATTTTCATACACGTAAGAAATTGAAGTTGGATGAGAGCATAAAGGAAACTGTTGCAATGATTCTTCCAATTTGGGAACAAGCACAGATACCAACAAGGGCGAAGAATCATGTCTGGGATCAGCTACGACGTTTTCACAAGGAATGGCAAAACCTCAAGAAGCGTATATCAAGAATGTCAGCAACTGAAGAGAGAAATCGTGAAACTTTCAAAAATTTGTTGGATGATCGCTTTGATATTGCACATCAAGATGCCATGACTATGATAAAGATAGAAGAGGATCGACAGTTTCTGAAAGCTCAACGTGAAAAAGGACGACGTGGTTTCATGTCAGGCATTGATGTTAACCTCGCAAAGCAAGAGGCCAAGGCCTTACAAAGATCAATAGCTGTTGCAGATCGTGAGAAACGGGTTCGTGCAGAAACAGACAGAGTGAATAAGGTTGCAGTTCTTGAATCGTCAAGTGAAGAATCTTCACCTTCAGACACTACCGAAAGTGAATCTGAGCTATCAATATCTTCAGGTCCGCCGCAGCGACGGAAGGGAACCATCTCTTTAGTTACGCAGGATGTAGCAGCAGCTTTAGATCGCACAAAAACAAGCAGCAGGAATGCCTCATACATTTTCTCTGCTTTGGCTGCATTTACATCCAATCAGTTTAAAGCACCAGTTGGTGAACTTATGATTAGTCCATCTGCAATACACCGAGCGAGGAGAGATAGACGTGCAGCCTTAGCATCTGAGATCAGAGAATCTTTCAACCCGCAAGTGCCACTAACTTTGCACTGGGATGGGAAGATAATGGCCGACTATACAGGAAATGAGCAAGAATCTGTGGATCGTCTTCCGATAATGGTTTCTGGGAAGGATATAACCAAGCTACTCGCTATACCCAAACTGCCATCAGGCACAGCTGCAGTTATGGCAGAAGCTTGCATGGCTGAGATTAGAAGCTGGGGTCTTGAACAGAGAATTGTAGCTATGTGCTTCGACACAACGGCATCTAACACAGGTTTGAAAGGTGGTGTTTGTATGAAACTTGAAAGTGAGTTAGAGAAGGATCTTCTAAACCTTGCCTGTCGACATCATGTGTCTGAAGTTGTTTTAGCAAAGGTGTTTTCGCTACATGATGCTGCTAAGTCTCCAAATATTGATATCTTTTCTCATTTTCGCAACTTTTGGCCAAAGATTGACCAAACAAAATATCGCACGGCTCTGGAGGATGCCGAAGTAGCAGAGCGCATTGAAGGAGTTAGAGGAACTGTTATAAATTTTGCCATCCAGCAACTGAGCACTAAACATCCCAGAGACGACTACGAAGAACTTTTGGAGCTGACAGTCATCTTTCTAGGAGGAGAACCACCGAAAGGAATAAAGTTCAGATACCCAGGAACATTTCACCGAGCGCGTTGGATGGCACGTGCAATATATGCTATCAAGATGTGTCTTTTTAAAGATCAGTTTCCCATTCAACAGCGTCAAAGTATAATGAGGGCATCTCGACAATCATACTCTCAAACGGTATGGAAGCACTTAAATCGAGTGGCACTATTCACAACTACGGTGTACATCAAGCACTGGTTTTCCTCTCCATCACCAAATGAAGCCCCACGGAACGATCTTCAATTCTTGAAGGCGCTGCACAGTTACCCAGATAAGGAAGTCTCGGAGGTCGCCTTCACGGCATTTTCTCGACATCTTTGGTATCTGTCTGAAACATTGGTGGGTCTCAGTCTTTTCGATGATTCAGTCACCGCCGATGAAAAACGACTCATGGTCCAGAATATGCGCAAGATTCAAGGATCTGATGAACCTCCAAAAAGACACCCTCCTTACATGATCCCTCTTCAAAATCACTACACGACTTTTATACCACTTCCACCAAGAACCTTTTCCAGATCCTTGAATTGGATGGAGCATTTTTAGACCTTGACCCGCAACAATGGGAGGCAGAGAAGTCATATAATGAGGCAAAAGATGTCCTTTCAGCCCTACGAGTGAGTAATGACTTGGCAGAAAGGGGAGCTGCCCTCATGCAGTCTTTCACTGAATCACTGGTCAGAGATGAGCAGCAGAAACAATTCGTCCTGCAAATGGTTGAGTACCACCGGAACAAATTTCCGAAAGCTCAAAAGCAGTAAATAGAACAATTATAAGTGTTTCTCTTTGTTTTAATATCATATTTGGTTGTTAAGGAATTCATTTTGTAACATTCATTTGGAAAATTGTAATATCGCTAATTTTGTCTAATTGTATAATTTTCCTAAGCCTTGGACAAGTCCTAAATTTACTCCAATTTTTCTAAAAATTGGCAAATATCATTTTTTTATTTAGTGGAACCCAATAAGAACCTGGCCAATATAAATTTCAAAACTTCATAAAATAGACACACCATAATATATATATATTATATATATATATATATATGTGTGTGTGTGTGTGTGTGTGTGTGTGTGTATGTGTGTGTGTGTGTGTAGCGGTCAGACAAAGAAATTTTCTTTTCCCCGCCATTCTCAAACATCATGGAATCAAAACAATGGCTATACACGTGGACATGAAACAGGCCCACACAGGAAAGACAAATTCTGTGGTATTTCCCGAAGCGACCACCAGAGGACGTCACCAAGGCCTATAAAATGCACCTTCTTCCTCAAATCATTCTCACTCCTCATTTGCCATTTTCTCGTCTTGGTCGTCACGCCTCACTCTCAGCACCTTCGTCAGGAGCACCACTCGTCACGCCACCCGCTCTCCGACCTTCGCCGAGAGCGACCCGCTGTTCCTTCAAGGCTCCGGTCGAGCCTACACGAAGTCTATCATCAAGTAAAGCTCTCTACCAAACCTCACTCCGTTCTTTACTTCTCCTCGTGAATCTCACCTCACGTAGCGCCGTTTCGATCTCAGCCGGTCTCAGTCCTTCAAGTCACATTTCAACCATACAAGAAACGAAGTAACACTTGAGGCGACTCTACAGTTCCACCCTGCAAGAAACAACATCACCGCTGTAGGCACTTTCCGCTGGCCCCTCTTCAACAAATCTCCACTGGCTGTCAACACTCATCCTCTCGCCGGCAAGGCCAGTCTGACTATAGAAGCACCCTTCGAAGCCCAGGTCCGTAAACCTCCTATTAAACTACAAGCCACAAACTCATTTCGCTCTTCATTCATTCTTTACTACAATTCGATCGGCGCCCGTTCAGCAAGTATTTCAGCAGGCTCCCTACAGTCTCCAAGGTCATCAAGGGCGAAACGCAATACACTCAAACCTTCACCTTGGTCTACAGTCTCCAAGGTCATCAAGGGCGAACGCAATACGGTCAACCCTTCGCGTAGGTCTTCAATCTCCAGAGTTATTCATTCTCGGTAAGCTGCTTCGGCCCTCATTCGGTCTACAGTATTCTTCTTAAGTCGTGCTTCCACAAGCTCTGCCTAATCACGTAGGCCTAAAAGTGTTTCCATTACCGTTCAAACTAAAGGTGTTTCCATTACCGTTCAAACTAACTCGTGTTTCCATTGCCGTTCAAACTAACTCGTGTTTCCATTGCCGTTCAAACTAACTCGTGTTTCCATTGCCGTTCAAACTAACTAGTGTTTCCATTACCGTCCGAGCTAAATCTCGCGTTAAGACCGCAGTAGGCCTATTCAAGGTTGTATCAATACCGTAGTTGTATCACCCTGTTATTGTGGTCGTTCGTATAATTTACTTATAGTGCATCTTATTGCTTACGTGCTCGTTTATGCATTTCATTCTTAACGACCTAATCCATTTACTGTACCAACCATACGGGCATTATTTCCATTATTTCTGTTATCACTAGGCTTCATTATTTATTTCTATGTTCACTCGGCATATCATTAGCCTACCTAAATTAGTGTTTATCATCATTGTACTTACTTAACAATTAGACTGTATAGCCATTTCTTATTGCTAATATTCAGTCATCTTTAGCATAATATAAATGCCGTTATATAATTGTTAATCATTATAAATACCTTTATTGAACTGTTAATCGCTGCGAACAAATAATTGATTTGTTTTCCTAATTAGACACAAATCAACAAGGTAATTTCTCTCTCCTTATTAAATATTGTTTATTTGGGCAGTAGGCCCAAATTGGTGACCCTAATTTCATACAATTTTATTCAGTAATTATAGCAAGCCTACTTTCTTAGCCACATCAAATAGGTGATCCGTAGGTCACTATAAATTGGTGACTCCAGCCTTATCATTAACAATCAATCGTTAACAATCATTTAACTATTATTATCATCATTATAATTATGGTGCCGACTTTACTCTATAAACCGGTAACTATATATATATATATATATATATATATATATATATATATATATATATACATACAGGGTGTCCCCAAAAAAACTATATACTTTTTATAGCATCATATATTTTATAATTTAAAAAAAACCCAAACAATATATTGTTATAGCAATTGCCAATGAAAGGTAAATTAGTAATCTAAGTGATCAAAATGTGTGGGACCATCACAGCATCCACATTAGTCCATGTCTGCGAATCAGTTAGTCGATGCATTCAAAAGTGCATTCATGCCGCCGGAGAACATTCTGAGCACTTGGCGTAGTTAATTAAATTTTATATGCAAACAACTCGCTATAACATTTTGATCACTTAGATCAGTGGTTCCCAACCTGGGGTCCGCGAAGGTAGTACTGGGGGTCCGTGAGCTTTCAATATTTCGAGAGGCTCCAATGGAAATCGTACATTTACCCACGATAAGGGCGCTTAGGCTAAAATTTCGTTTACGTACTCTTGGCTGGAATTATTAATACTTTTTTAATACGCTTTATTTTAATTGCATACTCTCTTATATGTCCTTTATTTGATAGTGAAAAATGGGAAAACGAGTTAATTATTAGTTAATAAAAACAGTTTGTTTGGTAGAAGGAATCTTTCAAAAACATGGGGTCCGTGGGAAAAAAATAAAAATAAAAGCGGTCCTTTGTGGTGAAAAGGTTGGGAACCACTGACTTAGATTACTAATTTACCTTTCATTGGCAATTGCTATAACAATATATTGCTTGGTTTTTTTTAAATTATAAAATATATGATGCTATAAAGAGTATATAGTTTTTTTTGGGACACCCTGTATATATATATATGGGATGAATTTCACACTTAAATATGTGAAATGAATGAATGATGCAAACCCACAAGAAAAAAGAAAAAATTATTCCAAGGCCTTTCGTGTATACTTTTTCTTTGTTGGTTTGCATCATATATATATATATATATATATATATATATATATATATTAGTGATGTAGCGGATGTCATTTTTTTCACATCCGCGGATGCGGATGAGGATGTTTGATTTCAACATCCGCGGATGCGGATGCGGATGTCTACATTTTCGTTATTTTTTACGATATATTCGAGATTTGTTGTGTTTAACGTATATAATACGTTATATAGAGAGAGCTGTAGCTATAATGTAGTATAATTGATTAATTGTACAATAATTGCTGTACTTTTCTCTGAACATATAAAATAATATCAAGCATCTAACTAATATAGAAATCAATTAGTGAATTCGTCTGCAAATAAATTCGTTATATTTTGTTGAGTTTCAGCCACAATTAGAAACCATAATTGTGTTACCAGGATGCGGGACGTGAACCTAACTCAAATGCACCCCACCGACCTCTTTCCCCAACCTCCACCCTTATAGAAAGAGATCTTTAATTAGCTTGATAACTATTTATATTAAGTTTAAAGTTTTATTAGGCATATTTATAAATGAGTAATTAAAATAAAGTAAACTAAGATGTTCATCGTTTAATGTTCAAACTTAATTATAGGAAGGTTATGCTTAAGGAACATTAATTTTTCTGCCTTTTCTGCTGCCAGTCTGTTTCTCTTTTCATCATATATTAATCCAGCACTGCTAAATAATCTCTCGCTTGGTACGTTTGTTGGAGGACAGGCTAAATGTTTCCTTGCAAGTTTACTCAAGTATGGATAGATATTCTGCGTATTTTTCCACCAACTAATAGGATTGTCACATGCAGCCAGGCGTTTTTCTTGGTGATAGCTCTCGATCATTTTTACTACATCTTTTGACATCGCGTAGGTCTCGTCATTGCTGCTTGACTCAAGAAACTGAGAGACAGATTCTGTGATAGATTTGCTTGTTGAAGGTGTTGGTTCTGTCACTGAAACTTTTATTCTTTTGGTGGGTGGCGAAGCGACAGATTCAAGAGATTGAAGCTCTTCAACTGATTTGCCAAGTGATGATTTAACTCGTTCTAATGTACTAGGTGAAAATAACTTAGCTTTGTAACGTGGATCTAAGTAGGTTGCAAGAGAGTAACTTCATACAAGAACAGCCTCTCGTCTTGTCGCTTGCATCACTTTTGCGCACAATGAACTAGTTCTATTAATTAAGTAGAATTTGATAATTTCCGCTTATTAATGACATTTTATCTCAACGGTCCACATCCGCACGACATCCGCAGTCCAAAGTGCGGATGCGGGTGCGGATGCGGGTGCGAGAAAATGTGCGGATGTTCCGCGGATGCGGATGCGGATGTGACCTACATCACTATATATATATATATATATATATATATATATAATCATGCGGGTTGCTTCTACAGAGCTTCAATTTAATATTTAGGAGAAATCCAATGACAAGGAGAAATGTAAATGCCATGAAAAGTCTTCTTTAATGCGCAACGTTTCGAGCAATACGCTCATCTTCAGGCTGTTTAATAACAATGTGAAATTAAAATCAATATTGAATGAAAAACAAACAGAAAATTTCTATAAACTATTCATACAGACAAAGTTTAAAAGACTGAGAAAAGAGGGTTAAATTCTAAGTTATACAGATTTACATATAAAAATTAAGAAGCTATTTTTAAATACATATAGTAAATGTGAAATTAATACACTGGAAAAATTAACAATAGTACACTGGAATAATGAAACTAACTAACCTTTCACTGCAATTTCCGAGGCTAACTAATTTGAGCAGAGGCAATACGGGAAAAACGAGAGATGGCGAGGGCGATTGGGGAAGGGGGGATTATAAGGAATTGGGGAAGGAGGAGGGATCATAGCAAATTGAGGGGACGGCAGATGAGTCAACATTTAGACTGGGGACAATGTTTTAATGAAAAGCGATTCCAAAATTCTTAGTGAGTTGGGACAAGTATTACAACCAAGAATTTTAAAATTGTCTAAAGTGACATCAGTTTTACATTTTATGCTGTGTTCGCGAATACTCGAAACTTCTTTAGTTTTTAAAATTTTACCTGTTCGGCCACTTATTCCCATATGCGAATAAAATCTAGCCCTGAGAGAGCGAACAGTGCTGCCAATGTAATTCCCAAGGAGACACCTAGGGCAGGTAAATAAATATACAACACCGCTACGCAACGAGTCAGGGGTTCGATCCTTCGCTGAGAAAAAGCTACCTAAAGACGTTTTATTAATAAATATGATGCGGAAATCAGTATGATAAAAAAATTTCCTTAACAATTTTGTAAATTTAAGCTTAAATTCCTTATTCAAAGGACCCATTTCAGGTACCAAGAAATATTTTATATCCTTCGGCACTGTAATACATGGAAGTTGAGGGCTATAAACATTATTTAAGAAGGATCTAATTAGTTGTTATATTGAACAGGAAAACTATTATTAGTAAAGTATGATCTTAGATTATTAAATTCATCATTAAGTAAGGTAAAACTAGAGGTCAAATTATATCCTCTGAACAGGAGAGTTTTAATACACGACATCTTATAGTTGAAATCAGTAAAACTAAAAAAATTCATGCCCAAACCAGTGAAAGTGGGTTTCCTGTAAACTGATGTAGTAATAGAATCACCGTTTTTCGAAATTAAAAGATCTAAGAAGGGAGGGAGCCATTTTGCTCAGTTTCCATTGTATACGTTATATTGGGGTGCAAAGAATTTAGGAAGTTAAAGAATTGTTGCGCTTGTACCGCATTATCAAAGAACTGCTATCGAATCATCAACGAAGCGTCGATAGAAAATTGGTTTGAGATGAGTGGGAGATTGTCTAAAAATTACACTTTCTAAATGAGTCATAAAAAAATCAGCTGCTAACGGTCCGACAGGTGATCCCATCCCTACCATCAATTTGTTGGTAAACCTTATTGTTGAAAGTGAAATAGCATTGTTTGAAGACCAATTCTAAAAGTTCCTTAAAATGAGACAATGAAAAACCATGAAAATATCAACTGAGCTAAAAACCCTATCTAAAATAATGGCAATAGTTTCAGATACAGGTACATTTGTGAAAAGCGACTTTACATCAAAACTGACAAAAAACTTTTTTGAATCGAAGTTTTTACCAAGGAGGTCTTTTTGGAATTCAAACGAGTTATTTATAGTGTAAGCATTTTTCGCAAAGGGGACAGGAGACGAACAACAAATTTTGCCAATTGAAAGGTGGGTAAGTTATACGAAGCTAAAATAGGACGGAGAGGTGTTCCAGCTTTATGGATTTTAGGCAGACAGTATAATTGAGCAAGATTAGCACCAGATGCGAACAACTGAGAGTAAGTATCATTTTTTATTATCTTTAAAGACTTTAGTCGCGACAGAAATCTATTAACCTGGTCTTCTAACCTTACAATGACTTTATTGACAGGTTCTAGAATTTGTTTGAATTTAGTAAGATCACCTAGGATTTCATTAGTTTTGTTTATGTAGTCCGATTTATTCAAAATAACCACTCCGTTACCCTTGTCTGGTCTAGTCACAACAATCTCCTGGTTCTTTGCCAAATTCTTAATACACTGCAAATCACTCTTCCTAAATATGAAAGATTGAAATTTAAGATTTCTAAGTTTATGAAAAAATTCTTGAGTTAAATTTGAGAACTGACATTTGAAATTATTGAATTCACCCACATGGGGAACATTTTTCAAGCCATTGAAAAATTTTTTCAAAGTAAAGAAAAAACGAAGGCTTATATATTTGAAACAACGGAAGCTTAAATTGCAAACCAAGTGACAGTAAAAACTTTTCCCGAGGGGAGAGTGTGTAACTAGAAAGATTCGAAATTACCTTATCTGAATTGAAAAAATTTGGTGAATTCATTCCCAAAGCCTTTAACTTACGTTCATGTGTTTCCAAGATGGTAGAGTGAAATTTTTCTAGTTCACGTTGTACAAGAGAAATTATTAATAAATAGTCCAACAACGACAAGGTATTTTTAAGAGTAGTTATATAATGCCCAAGAGACTTGTTATGCGAATCTGATATTTTGATTTTATAATTAATTTCATTATTTAATAAATATTCCAGGGACGATTGATAAAATTCAGAGTCATATAGATTGTCACGGTAGAGTTTGAAGTAAACAAATTTCGGGAAAACCCTGCAGGTCCGACACATTTCAAGAAAATAACAGTCCAGTAGGGATGGGATCACCTGTCGGACCGTTAGCAGCTGATTTTTTTATGACTCATTTAGAAAGTGTAATTTTTAGACAATCTCCCACTCATCTCAAACCAATTTTCTATCGACGCTTCGTTGATGATTCGATAGCAGTCTTTGATAATGCGGTACAAGCGCAACAATTCTTTAACTTCCTAAATTCTTTGCACCCCAATATAACGTATACAATGGAAACTGAGCAAAATGGCTCCCTCCCCTTCTTAGATCTTTTAATTTCGAAAAACGGTGATTCTATTACTACATCAGTTTACAGGAAACCCACTTTCACTGGTTTGGGCATGAATTTTTTTAGTTTTACTGATTTCAACTATAAGATGTCGTGTATTAAAACTCTTTGAAACTCTCTGCTTGTTCAGAGGATATAATTTGACCTCTAGTTTTACCTTACTTAATGATGAATTTAATAATCTAAGATCATACTTTACTAATAATAGTTTTCCTGTTCAATATGTAGACAAACTAATTAGATCCTTCTTAAATAATGTTTATAGCCCTCAACTTCCATGTATTACAGTGCCGAAGGATATAAAATATTTCTTGGTACCTGAAATGGGTCCTTTGAATAAGGAATTTAAGCTTAAATTTACAAAATTGTTAAGGAAATTTTTTTATCATACTGATTTCCGCATCATATTTATTAATAAAACGTCTTTAGGTAGCTTTTTCTCAGCGAAGGATCGAACCCCTGACTCGTTGCGTAGCGGTGTTGTATATTTATTTACCTGCCCTAGGTGTCTCCTTGGGAATTACATTGGCAGCACTGTTCGCTCTCTCAGGGCTAGATTTTATTCGCATATGGGAATAAGTGGCCGAACAGGTAAAATTTTAAAAACTAAAGAAGTTTCGAGTATTCGCGAACACAGCATAAAATGTAAAACTGATGTCACTTTAGACAATTTTAAAATTCTTGGTTGTAATACTTGTCCCAACTCACTAAGAATTTTGGAATCGCTTTTCATTAAAACATTGTCCCCCAGTCTAAATGTTGACTCATCTGCCGTCCCCCTCAATTTGCTATGATCCCTCCTCCTTCCCCAATTCCTTATAATCCCCCCTTCCCCAATCGCCCTCGCCATCTCTCGTTTTTCCCGTATTGCCTCTGCTCAAATTAGTTAGCCTCGGAAACTGCAGTGAAAGGTTAGTTAGTTTCATTATTCCAGTGTACTATTGTTAATTTTTCCAGTGTATTAATTTCACATTTACTATATGTATTTAAAAATAGCTTCTTAATTTTTATATGTAAATCTGTATAACTTAGAATTTAACCCTCTTTTCTCAGTCTTTTAAACTTTGTCTGTATGAATAGTTTATAGAAATTTTCTGTTTTGTTTTTCATTCAATATTGATTTTAATTTCACATTGTTATTAAACAGCCTGAAGATGAGCGTATTGCTCGAAACGTTGCGCATTAAAGAAGACTTTTCATGGCATTTACATTTCTCCTTGTCATTGGATTTCTCCTAAATATTATATATATATATATATATATATATATATGATGCCCACAAGGAAAAACAAAAATTATTCCAAGGAATAGATTAAGGATAGATTCAAAACCTTTGGAAAGGCAAGAAATCAAAGCAATTGGACGATAGTTGGAGGGTTCAGAGCAGTCTCCCTTCTTTGGGACAGGCTGAATGAAAGCGAACTTCCAGCAGGAAGGAAAAGTACAGATGAGAGAAAAAGACAAAAGAGTTTGCCTAGGCAGGGTGTCAGCACAGAAGCACAGTTCTTAAGAACAACAGGAGGAACACCATCATGACCATACGCCTTCTTAGAGTTGAGCCTAGATAGGGCAGAAAAACATCTTTAGAAGAGATTCTAATTTCAGACATAATAAAGTCAGAGGGAGGCGGAGATTGAGGAACAGCACCGGAATTGTCCAGGGTTGAATTGTGAGCGAAAGTTTGAAGAGGTTCTTAACTAGATGCCAGAAAGAGCGAGAAGAATTAGAATTGGATAGATTTTCACATTTTTTGTCGGATGAAGGAATTTTTGGCGAGTTGAAAATGGATTTTGCACGATTTCGGGCAAAAATATAAGCTGAGTGAGAGTCAGGAGTTGGCTGGCGACGGTACCTTCTGAAAGCCTTCTCTCTGTTGCGGATAGCATTAGAACAAGTAAAGCTAAACCAAGTTTTTTTGCATTAGTAGTAGGAATAGAATATGGAATGTACTCCTCCATGCCCGAGACAATCACCTCTGTGATGCGCCCTGCACACTCAGAAGGGCCCCGGCCACGGAAGCAGTAATCATTCCATGGGAAATCACAGAAGTACTGCCTAAGGGCCTCCCAATCAGCGGTGCAAAGTGCCAAAGGCGCCTCCTCTTGGGAGGATCCAAAAGCCGAATTGGACCGATAAAACAGGAAACAGATAAGATTGTGATCGGAGGAGCCCAACGGAGAGAAAAGTTTCACAGAGTAAGAAGAAGGATGAGAGGTAAGAAATAAATCCAGAATGTTGGGCCTATCTCCAAGGTGATCGGGGATACGAGTAGGGTGCTGTACAATCTGCTCTAGGTCGTTTAGGATAGAAAAGTTGTAAGCTAGTTCACCAGGGATATCAGTGAAATAGGAGGAAAGGCAAAGGTGGTGGGGAACATTGAAATCTCCTAAAATGAGAATTTCGGCAAAGGGAGAGCGGGAAAGGATGTATTCCGCTTTGGAAGTGAGGTCGTCAAAGAATTTTGGATAGTCAGTAGAATTAGGAGAAGGTAAACAGCGTAGATGTATTTAGTTTAAGATTGGCATGTAAGCCGTAGCCAGAGGGTTTAGAATTCGGAAGATTCGAGTTCAGGAATACGTGAACAAGTTAGGTCATTGCGTACATATACGCAACATCAACCGTTGGAGTGAAATTGAGTATAGAGAAAGTAAGAGGGTACAGAAAAAGGGTTGCTGTCAGTCGTCCCAGACACCTGAGTTTCATTGAGGAAAAGAGATGAGGTTTAGAGGAGGAGAGGTGGTGTTCAACAGATTGAAAATTTGAGAAAAGGCCACGAATGTTGTAGAAGTTTAACCCTCTATGGACAGAATTTTATGTAGGGTTAAGTTATAAATGCGTGTATATGAAAGGTTATAAATTTGTAACAGTTGTCCATACAGGGTTAAGAAAAGTGAATCAGACAGAGGTCCAGAACATCTCGAATGGGCAGTAGGAGATCCAGCCCCTCTGCCTGGGTCTGCGTTCCTGGTATCGACAGGGGGGGGGGGGAGTCAGAAGTGGGTACATTTATGGTCCCCTCCCCAGGGGACTCTGGGGCTCTTTAAGTTGATGCCATTTTTTTTTTTTATTTTGAAAAGATTATGTAGTGTGTAAGATGCATGTGTATGTGTGTTTGAGAGCATGGTCTTGACCCTCTGACGATAAAACTATTTTCCTTGAGTGTTAAGGATGTCCCTTGGCTACCGTCAGTTTGGGAACACTACACATCTGCCTTTCCTATTTTCCAATGTTGTTCAGATGGTTATAGGATTCAGTTTGATGTTAGAAACTAACTCTTCTCTTATTTTCCTTGTGTAAATTATGGTGTACCTCTCTTGTTACCAACGAATATAAATTTAATTTACATATTCCTTCCCAGTAATTTAATTCTTTACATTCATTGATTTTGAATGAAAAGTTTCCCTAAATTCCTTTTAAATGACTAATTTCTTTTTTTTCTGTTTGGGGACGTTAGGACTGAGCAATATTCCAATTTTTGTATGATCAATGTTCTCAGCCAAGGAATCATTACAGTTTTGTCTCTGATTTTAAAGGTTCTCAGTATCTATCCAGTCATTTATTTATTTATTTTGCTTTATTTATTGCTTTCTCATTTTGTGCCTCAAATTTCGCATCGTCTGTCACTATAACTTCGATATCTTTTGCTCTTGAGTTTCTCTGAATTTCCTGTCCATTTGCGGCATGGTTATCCCAAGCTTTTATTTCCTTGTTTTTTCCGCATCGTAAGAGCTGAAAACTTTCGGTGTTAAATTTCATATTGTCATCTAACTATCAGAAAATTATATTTGTGTCCGTTTGAAAAAACTTCTATATCACCTGAGTATCTAATTTTTCCGCTAATATTTGTATCGTTAGGAGAGGATGTTACTGTACTAGGTTGTGTCAATTTTAGTAAAGTCAACAATTCAAAAACTACTAATGCTCAAATGATGTCATATTATCTAGCAAACTTAGAAATATCTTTAGTGTTGGTTGTTTAAAAAAGCCATTTACCTACATATATTTGATCATAAAGGTTTGAAATATAACCTAAATATGACTGTAGCATCGTATATCAATGTGTCATTCATATGTATGGTCAAATTTGGTTATTTTTGGTGTGCAGTATGGTTTTTAAGTTTCACATAGTCACAAATGCTGGAGTTTTGATTGTGAATGCATGTGTTTTCCCTCCTTTTCGATAATTTTGATTACTTCATAATGTAAATATTGTGTAATTCAAATTATTCGAAATGTTATGTGTGACCCAAAGGCCAAACTTTCTGTACATTTTGATATGATAGATATATGAAATTGTCATTACTTTGAATAATTAAGTCTTGTACCTATAACAACACAACCTTTTACCTGAGCTTATAGGAAGATATTAAGAATTTCAATTAACTTAATTTTATGTAATCATAATCAGTAGGCCAATCCAAATTTCAATGACATTTCTTTTGTTCACAGGTCCACAGGATGAGTCAGAAAGAAATCAGAACCCGAAACAAATGAAGTTGTCACCTAAGTCATTTGGTGGGGACTGGGAGGGAACTTCCCCTGCTGAGCTGCCCACAGCCAGAGATGTCCTGAGGTATGGTTTGTTGAGGAGAGAGATGAGTGAGGAAGACAGGAGGAATTACCCAGTTAATGACCTGATTAACAACGGCATTGTTCCAGGGCTACTGGCTCAGTGGAGAAAGGCCAACGCTCTATTCACAGGACCTGTAATCGACACTGAGGTCAGGATCAGGGCTAAAGTGAAGGCACTGTGGGATGAGGCAGTGAAGGTGTCCATTGGCAATGTGAAGCTAGAGGTCAATGATAGGTTCATGATGAAACTGGAAAAATTGGTGGACATCCTGACCTGTCACTGTGTGATCAGGAGCTGCAGTGAGCTTGGGTGCAACCCTGTCTGCAACAGTGAGGTTCACATTGACTGCAGCTGCAGGAGCGAGCAGAAGATACCACTGCAGGAGCTTGCCTTCATTAAAGGTCAGAGAGAAAAGGTGGGCAGTGTGGGGGCACACCAGATGGGTCTAGCTGATCACCCTGAGACCAGGAGACAGGAAGCAGTGCTGCAGAGACAGGAGCAGAGAAGAAAGGCCGAGGAGAAGAGGAGGAGGAAGGCAGAGGAGTCAGCCAAGAAAGAAGAGGAGATGAGGGAGGAGTCACTGCTGGAGATGGAGTTGGAGGAGACTGGAGATATACTGGAGGAGGCAGGGAGGAAAGAGAAGGACGAAGACTTCATACCAGAGGCTGCGACAACTTCTTCCTTGCCTGTGGCTAAGAAGAAGAAATACAACACTGAAGATATCACCAACATAGCTCTGGCTAGCTTAAGACATCACACTGGGCTGAGAGAGACTGCAGAGATTGCCACTGCTGCCTGGATTGATGATGGTCTTATCACAGAGTTTGACACAGCACTGGTGATTGACTACAACAAGGTGAGGAGGGCTCAGGAGAGACTGACTAAGGAGCTGGTCAAGAAGTTTGATTAAGAGATTAGGGAAAATGGCATCACCTGTATCTTCTTTGATGGGAAAATAGATGACACCAAAGTGATGATGGAAGCTGAGGGCAGTGACAGGCAGTTTCCTGGCCTCATTAAGGAAGAACACTACACACTAGTACACAGTATGCAATGAACCAGGTGGGAAATATTTGTGGCATTTTGTACCAGAGGAAGCTGCGGAGGAGAGAAGTCATGCTGAGGTCATTGCTGATCATCTGGTGAACTGGCTAAGAGAGAGAGAGAGGAGCAGACCAGACCCTTTTGGCCATAGGAGGTGACAGTACTAATGTGAATACTGGCTGGGAGGGAGGAGTAATGCATTATGTGGAGGCCAAGTTTAGCAGGAAGTTGGTGTGGATTGTCTGTGACTTGCACACTGGGGAGCTGAGTCTCAAACACCTGGTAACTGCACTGCATGACAAGACATTGAGCAACAACAAGTGGTCTGGGCCCCTAGGGAAGATGTTAGACACTGCCACTGAGCTGGAGATCAACCCAAACTTCACGAGGATCACTGTTGGTCCTCCTCTACCCCATCTCAGTCAGGAGGTAGTGAAGGACCTCAGCACAGACCAATCATACGGCTACAGAATTATCAGATCGGGAGAGGTACCTCAGAGTCTAGCTCTCCTGGAGATTGGGCCAGTCTGTCACAGTAGGTGGGTCACCACGGCTCTAAGGTTCTGCAGATTGCGGATTTCCAAACATGGGTTGGAGGGTAGAAACCTGAAGAATCTGAGGATAATTGTGGAATTCATAGTGGGAGTCTACATGCCAAACTGGTTTAACATCAAGTTAAATCACAGCTGGGTGGAGGGTCCCAGGCATGTACTGTACCAGCTGGAGCTGCTCAGAAGTCAGAAGAAGGAGGTGATAGGAATAGTGATGCCTACAGTGAAGAGATCAGCCTTGTATGCACACTCTGAGGCTGTGCTCCAGGCCATGCTGTGCAGTGAGATGGAAGAGGAGAGGAGGGAGGCAGTGAAGAGGATACTGGAAATCAGAGGTGAAGGAGATGAGGACACACAGGTAGGAGACTGCAGTGTCAGACCCAGGAAGACTCCTGACATCAACCCAGATGTCACCAAACTCTCGGAGCTTATTGACCTGCTCCCTCACCACTGCTGCAATCAAGGAGTTTCTGGATAGGCCAATGGAAGTTCCTGCATGGCCCTCACACACACAGTCAGTAGAGAGGTGTGTAAGGATGACAACTGAAGCAGCACAACATGTTTACTCACAAGAGAGGAGGGAGGCGTACATCAGTGGCCAGGTGGCCAGTAGGGAGCTCATGTCCAGGAACAAGAGCAAGGCAGACATGGCATCCTTGGCAAAGTTCAAGAAACCTATATACTGTATATTTCTAAGTTTTAATATTGAAATATAATCAAAATGTCTTTAATTGTATGTAATGTATGTAAAATGTAGTTATATACAATAAAAAAAATACTTGCAAAAATTGCTGATTTTTCGTAAACTTCAACTTCAAATATAAGTAGCTAGGAGTGGTCAACTCTGGATTTTAAAGCCATATTTCGATTTAGCATATAAAAATGCATCATTTGGTCACTAGAAGTCTTTGCAAATCTAAAGATTTCACTTTGCTCCCTAAAATTGACACACCCTATTACTGTACTAGTGTTGGTTATCTCATTATCTCTATCAGTAAGACTGATTATGAATAGTAATGAAACTTTGAATAGTAATAAAACTTTGTGGTATGTACAAAGCTACGTACCTCCGATTCTGATGATGAATTTCTTGGATTGTAACAACTTGCTAACGCTCTCCGAGGAAGTTATATATTAATTTTTCTACTTTGTCTGTTATTCCTATATATTTCATTTTATGTGCTACTATTCCATGATCACTCTTGTCGAGCGCTTTCACAAAGTTTGTGCATATAACATCAAAGTTGGCATTGTTTCCGAATGTATCAATGATGTTATAGTGTTCTGTTAGTTATGATGGGAATGCTCTTCCGAACTGGAATCCATGTTGGTTCTCAGTGAATTTTTTCTGTGCCTTCAAAAGCCGTAGACCTTTTCTCTAACGATCCTTTCAAATATTTTGGGGAGATGAAATGTTAATGACACTGGTGTAGAGTCCTTTGCATGAAATATATCCCGTTATATCTTTTTTATGCAGGAACAATGTTCACATTCTTCAGGATATACTGTATATGTTACAGGGAATCTGTGTAACTAGGGATTTCATGCAAGGTTAATTCGTGATATTTTCGTTAGTTTTAACGAAAATATCACGTCTTAACCCAACCAATCGTCAAGGGCGTACAGTTAACGTAACCGGGCATTCAATTAAATTAATTGGGCATTCAATAATTTTCCCGTAGGTTTAACGAAAATATCACGACTTAACCTTACATGAAATCACTGAACATTTTAGGGAGTTCATGAACTCCGTAGTTACACAGATTCCCTGTAACATAATATATATATATACAGGGTGGGGCACGGGAATCAAGTGTTTTTTGAATAGCTAGTAATCGGCCATTAGGAATGGGAGGGGCGTGCGGTAGGTAGCATTCCATTCCTGGGTTCATAGCATTTAACTTTAACTAACACTCACCTTTATCTTTCAGGTGCCATCATGGAGCAGTGGACGTTAGAACACCGCATGTTCGCGTATGATCATTTTGTTAGGAGTGGCGAGTCAGTGACAGCAGTTCAGCGTGCGTTTCGCCGCAGATTCAACATTCATCGAAATGACTCTGTTCCCGCTCGTGACACAATCTTACGTTGGGTTAACAATCTTCGAACAGGAGGCTCAATAATGAAAACAAAACCGAAGGGGCCGCAACGCACTGTGCGTACTCCAGAGAACGTTGAAAGGGTCAGACAAGCGATGTTGCAAAGCCCAGGCCGCTCTGCTCGGAGACATTCAGCTGCACTCGGAATCAGCAATCGTACTGTTAGACGGATTTTGCATGAAGAATTACATTTTCACCCATACAAGTTAGCGATGGTGCAGGAATTGAATGTAAACGATTGCTCCCAACGACTGAATTTTGCACAGGAAATGCTTGCACTTTATGAGCAGAATGAAAACATGATGGTGGTAATGAGTGATGAAGCCCATTTCCACCTTAATGGGGCCGTCAACAATCAAAACTGTCGGTATTGGGCTGCTGAAAATCCGCGACAACTCCATGAAAAACCGCTGCATAGCCCTAAGGTTACAGTTTGGTGCGCGGTGGGAAAGTTTGGCGTCATCGGTCCCTATTTCTTCGAACAAAATGGGGTTACCGTTACCATAACATCTGGGCGTTACATTGAGATGGTGAACACCTTTTTCATCCCTGAGTTACGAAGAAGGCGTATTGCTCGTCGACATTTGTGGTTTCAGCAAGATGGGGCCACGCCACACACCGCCAGAGCGTCAATGGCTGTTCTTCGCCCCCTGTTTCCCAACCATCTCATTTCGAGATTTGGTGACATTGCATGGCCCCCTCGGTCCCCTGACTTGTCCCATGTGACTTCTTTCTATGGGGGTACCTCAAGTCACGTGTCTACGAGGACAAGCCCCGTACATTAGATGCATTGAAGGAAGCGATCCGTCAACAAATCATCCAAATCAACAGAGACCTGCTGGGAAGAGTGGAGGCCAATTTTCGTAAACGCCTTCAACAATGCGTCGACGGCCAAGGACATCATATGCCAGATATAATTTTCGGTACATGATTATTATGACATGAAATGCTATGTTCTTACGAATGTTGTTCTACCAATATATTTTCTTTACAAAAATAAATATCATTTTCCTGATTATTCCAAAAACACTTGGTTCCCATGCCCCACCCTGTTATACAGTATATATATATATATTATATATATATTAGACCGTTTCACGATTATATGGTAATTTTTCAAATTGAATTTTGATAAACGCACACACTTTTATTTTTTTATATAAAGGAAGAAAAACAAATAGACAAAATATCATTTTATTTGAATGATAAAAAGGCACCCCTCAGATGGCACTTCTTTTACATTAATGGATAATTAGAGCAAATATAAGACTGAACGAAAAATATGTTTTAAAACAAAGCGACTTAAATTCTATTTAAGACATATTGATTAAGAATATAGGGATTTCAGTGGCTGAGGGACCTCCTTTCTCTGATTTTCAATGATTTGAAAGGCCAGTTGTCTCTCTTCCTCACTCTTTGTGAGCTTCTCATTAAACTCTGTAGCCAGTTTGACTCCTCGTTCAGCACAGTCGTTGATTACTTTGACTGCCATGACCCGATTACGGTGCTTCTCAATGTCTTCAAGTTTCTTGGGAATTTCTATTTTCAAACACTTGAAGAAGTCTTGTGTTTGAGTTGTGACAAAACTGGTAATCTTTAAGTCATTGGGGTTTTGCAACATTCGGGGTCCACCTTTCTTGCCCTCACTTTTCGAGGAGGCGCGTGGTGAAGGTTGTGGAGCATTAGAACCTTATCATCTTCAGTCACGAGGTTTGAGAAAAAGCCAAATCCTACAAGATCCTCACTCAAGTACCAACCATGGTTCTGAAGTTTTTTGAGGGCTGTAGCACCCACTTCCTTATCAACGTGGATCTTGTAGATATGTAGCATCTTGAGAAGGGCCAAATCATTTGCTGGAGCATCAATTCCAACTGGAGATGTATACCAAGCTTGAAAATAAACTGTCACTGAAAAGGCGTTTATTCGTATCAGAGCTTGTTTTTCATGAGGGGTGAGAAGGAATTGGTTCCTAAATAAGTAAATTTTTAAGGAATAGATGCCCTTTCCCATCCATCTAGCTCTGCTGTAAGCTCCTGGATAGTGGAATCTGCTATCAGAGCCTTTATTTGTTTTAGGCATTGGACAACCAAGGAAGATAAGTGCAAGTTCTAAGTATTCCCTGTAGTCACCTCGAGTGTGGCCCTCTTGAAGTTTGGAGTTGATGAAAGAAATAAGCTTGTCTCTGTGCTTCAAGAAAGATCCAATGATCTAAAGATTCTGAGGTGAGATCATTGGGTTCATAGGGCTTGTAATTCTGCTGATCAATGTTATCCCAACAATCTCTGAATCGATTGAATAAGGGAATTTGTGGACCCGAAGAAGAGAAAAACATGTCAAAAACTGCAGTGATAAGAAGCTCGTGGATATGGTGGCGGCATGCCAGAAAAAGGAGTGATCTCTGAAGGGCCTTTTGGATGATGGTACAAGCCCCAGCATGGATACCTGTATTGCTTGCAGTAGTATCAAAACAAAGGCCTGCTACCCACTCATTTACTTGTGGCCATTGCTTCAAGACATCTAAAACTGCTCTCCCCATTTCTTCTCCCGTTCCAGAAATAAGCTTTGGAATAGACAGTAATTTTTCTAATTCGCCTGCACCAGTCACAACAATGGGCATTACATCAATCTTACCCCCATGCATGGATGGAAGAAGCTTTGCATCAAAATGAATTATTAAAGGGGTATTTGGTTGGAAACTGGCTTTAATGTCTTCTCCCATCTGCATCCGTGTTGATCGCCGAGACCTGTAGATAGAGGATGATGAAAGTGTGATCTCTTCAATTTCCACTCCAGCAGCTGAAAGGGCAGGTGCCACAATGTGCATAGCAGCTCTTGCAGATGTTCCAGTGCGGTCCAGAGCAGCCAAGAACTTTTTATCCCTAACAATTACACCTGGTTCAAGCTTCTCCTTTTTGAAGATGATGATGAGAGTGCTCTGTAGAACAACTCATCACCAGATGATTCTTCACTTCCTCCTGAACCGGAATTTTCACATTGGTTGAGATCCACAACCTTTGTCAATTGCCTCATTTCTTCCTTTGATTTCCTGCGAAGTTTTTCCATTCTTTCCATGCTTATCTGTCGTGCTTTTGCCTTTCTTGAAAACTCCTTGTCTTCTGGACCCATAATCATTTTCCGATCGTTCCTTTGATCCTTAAGAAAATCTTTATCCTCCTGCAATTTTATTTCTGTTTCCACTTCTGAATGAGCTACATCGAAAAGCTTCTTTAAGCTGGTGACAAATTCTGCTTCATTCTTCTCTGGGTAGGAGTTCGTCGAGTTCGGTTCTTGACCAGCCCTTCATGCTTATTGTAAAGCCTTTTAAGCTTTGAGACAATATAAGGCTTGTGGGATGTAATTAAGGAGGCTTTTTCCCACATAGCAATAACTTCGTTGGCTACAGTTGCGCAAGCTACAGAGATATTTTGCTTTCCCCCTTAATGTGATAAAAAAGACGTTTAAGGACATCACTGTTAGTTGGAAGCTGCTTCTCAGAAAAACCCTCTTCCAGCACTTGTCCGACCAACCAGACTTCACACTTGTTTCTGGTTTTTGCCATAATTCTGAGGGAAAAAGTTTTACCACCTGTTAGTCTTAATAATAATATAATATAATCATTAATCACTCACCTAAATTATATTATGACTTGATTACTGTAAGAAAGTTGTAAAGTAACATGAAGTAACCTTTCTAGAACAGTAAACTTGTGAAAATATCAGTAATTATAGATGAAAAAGCAAATAAAACATCATATAATCCATAAAGGGAAAAAATGGAAATTCTAGAATAGTTATCCTGAAGGAAGAATTTTCTAGAATTCTCTCTAAAGAATATAGGGGGGTTACTGGACCATTCCTGAAAATGACTTACTTATCTTCCAATTTTATTTATGAATTTTATATACCAAATTTAAGAGGACATCACAAAATAAATAAAATATTTTCCAGAAAAATGAAAATTTTCTCATGAGGGGTAAAATAGATATGCATTGAGGGGTGGGATAACAATAAGCTCTTGTCTTAATATTTTGCATGAAGTCTTTATTCATGACATATTACTTTTTTAGTATGTGTGCGTTGAGCCATCATAAATTTCGATTTTTCGAAACGGCCTAATATATATATATATATACATATGGGCCCCCTATATATATATATATATATATATATATATATATGGGCCCCCTATATATATATATATATATATATATATATATATATATATATATATTATATATATATATATATATGGGCCCCCTATATATATATATAATATATATATATATATGGGCCCCCATATATATATATATATATATATATTATATATATTTAAAAGCGGCTTTTGATAATTTGTTTTTCATTACACACGAAAGCGCTCGGTCGATATACTATTTTTCCTTTTCCTTTTTGGTTTTTAGTGCGTATATTTTAAATTAAAATGATTATTTAGTATGGCTTAAGGATAAATAGAGCTATTCACCTCTCTGACATTGCATATAGCAAAACCCATTTTGCCTTTCACCTAAATATTTTCCTTCACGAGCAGAAATTGTGATTTTAGCTTTAAATGGGGTGTGCTCTATGAGAGAGAGAGAGAGATATCAGCAGCAGAGTTTTTACAGTTTTCCGTTTGACAGAAAGTATAATGAACTTAATATTTTAGACTCGTTTATTTCTCAGGCCACTTCACGCGAGATTCATTCCTTTTGATTCATAAGTCAGTTACTCGATCGATTCAAGATTCGTTCACGAAAAACATGAAATCGGATGAATGTTAAAGTGAGGATTATCATAAATACTGAATGCAGTTAAATTTCTCATTTTGTAAAGTGCAGGAACACTGAAAACGCTCAGACATACTGTATATTTTTACCCTTACGCCGCCAGTTTTTGTACGACTGAAATATGAATATGAATATATGAATATGGAGGAATATGAATTAGAGAAGTTCCAAAGAGATAGAAAAATATATAAGTGTATTACTCAAGGTAAAACTATATAATTTACGTCAACGATTTTCAACTTGCGGTACACGGAAATCATTTAGAACTCAATGTTTCTCAGCCGGATTTTCCCCACGACCCGACCGCCGTTTCAGGGTCTTAGGTCGGCACGACCCTTTATCATCTTACAGGGGTACACAAATTCACGAAGCGGGTTTTTTTTTTTCTTGTTTTGCGCACAAATCACTACTACAGGGGTGAACAAACTACGACCCGGGGGTCGCGACTCACCGTTTGGGAAACACTGATTATTTATTATGTTAGGTGGTAAGCAAGAGGGGTTTAATATGCAGCTTGCTAATTTATAATTACGTTAATGATAATGTATTTAAAAAGTAATATTAAATGTAGATGAATAACAGACAACCTTTCTGACTGTGGTACTTAGAAAAGCGTGGTGGTTCGTCGACCTGAAAAAGGTTGGGAACCGTTACTTGTGCGTACCTTCTGGTTTTTAATCGTTCGCACAACAATTTACATAATAATGAAGTTCCATTCTCGACTTATTTATTTTCTCTTTTCGAATATCATTAACAGCCTCGATTAAGGTTAGTCTACGTTGCAATTTATTTCAGTATTCTTGCGAGATATTTCGGCAAGCTTGCCAAATCAATCTCTCATTATCCAAAGTCCATTCTTTTGCTGCGTGGGAACTATGCATACGTAGTGACACGCACTCAGAATAAAATAGTGGTTTTAATTGTATTCCAACACAAGTGGTGTCTACTTTTAAAAATATAATTTCCTATCACTTATCTTAATGTCTAAAATTATTCTGTTAATGGATCTGATATTTTCGAAAATTTTCGAAATTTTTTTACAATTTTCCTTAAAACTTCTAAACTCTTTTGAATTCTGTCTGAGGTCGTAAATATCCACAAGTGTGTAAATGCACAACAAATGACAAGCCAAGGATGACAAAAGAATGTAAATTTAATGACCATAACGAGAAAACTTAATATTAAGCAGTGATAATAATGAAGCTTTATTATGAATATGCCAGTGTGTTCAAAATCGCCACACACACACACACACACACAATATATATTATATATATATATATATATATATATATATAAATACATATATATATATATATATCGTAAAGAACGACGCTTGTATAGGAGATATTCCGCGCAAGACGAGAGAGAGAAAACGGAACAAATGAAAAAATGAAGTAACCACCTGGGAATCGAACCCGGGATCTTCCGATTGCCGGTCAGACGCGATACCATTACACCATGGACTTCACTCTTCCAAATGCCGTAATTCTTCTACATACTCGCAGAAACCAATGCCCCAAGGGGGCACCTTCCGCATGCCGTAACATTATATACATTCAACTGCAAAGAACACGCAGTGTTCTCTCGTCTTGCGCGGAATATCTCCTATACAAGCGTCGTTCTTTACGTTATTTATACTGCGTGTTCTTTGCAGTTGAATGTATATATATATATATATATATATATATATATATATACATATCGTGCGGGCCACTTCCCTTACTGTGATTATAAATATCAAGCACTCTGAACGAACTGATGAAGGGTTGATCCTCGAAGTTCAACAAGGCTCAAGGCCTGAGAAAAATGATTATCGAGTCTTATAAACCAATATAATGAGCTGACACAAGTAGAGACTGAAGAAAAACTCAGTAATTTTTAAAATGAATTTTGTTTCACGCAATGGTTTTATTTACGAATCAACTACGGAAGAAGAGTCGAATGAAGTGGTTTAAAATGAGGTAAGAGCCCATTGTGATGCTTCGGATGGCCAGATAATAGATAACAGAGAGTGGAGAAGAAGACCTCCTCAGTCAAACGCTATGGCAGGAATGTCTTTTCTAATAAAAAAATGAAATAACTACGACGAGGATCTCATTGGGGAGGGGGGCGGGTAACTTCCGTCTTAATGAATTATCTGAAACTATATTAAACTTAAATAAAAATAATAAAAAAAATAAGTAAAATTTTGCTGGTTACCTACTTTTGGGTGGTGACATAAAGTCGGGACTGTAAACTGATATGAAGTACATTACACTTAAGTACGTTAATTACATTCTAGTATTTAGTACATTATGCACTCATTAACACTAACGTATGGAAATTAGTTAATTACAATATTTATAAAATATTTTACATCATACCTTACAATTAGATAGTCTACAACATGTCTATAATATATAGTTATTCATCCCATAGTTTAGAGTGAAGTTAAACGATCAGTTTTTGTGCATTCGTTAACTATGACAATAATGAATAAGAATGAGAATAATGAATAAGAATGAGAATTATGAACGTAAAAGGAAGGGCGAATTGAGAACACAGAACATAGACAAATAGATAACATGAATAAAACATAATAATGTTTTAAATTACGAGAAGAGCGAGAGAGGAGTTTTAGGAACGATGAGGCTAGAATTCGGAAGCTTACATGTATACAAAGGCGACTTTTTTTTAACAGAAATAATTCAATACTCGAGAGCAACTAACCGAACGTACATGTGTACGTAATTACGTGTAAGTGCAGTTATATACGTAAGCGTGAGTAGTATAGCCGCAAAACCTTTGAGTGCAATTGCATTGCAATGCTACATAATGTTGCAAGAGTGCCACCCCACCCCCCTTTGTTGCAAGAGTGCCAACCCCTACCACCTTTGTTGCAAAAAAAGAAAAAATTCCACACACCCCTTTGCCGCAAGGCACCCCCTTTGTTGCCAACCCCGAAATGGGACTGCAAGGGGTATGCAACCTGGAGTTATCCCCCAAGCTGATCCCCCAAAAGGGGAGTGCCAACTTTGTTGCCAACCCCAAAATGGGATTGCAAGGGGTATGCAACTTGGAGGCGGAGTTCTCCCCCAAGCTGAACTCCCCAAAGGGGCAGAAGAGGGGGAGCCTCTTTGGGCGGGGAAGGGGACGCCTCACCCCCCAAAGGGTCAGAAAGAGACAGCAAGAGAGGAAGAGAGGAAGAGGAGAGGACCCAGAGGTCCTTGCTCGGCTGATTCCCGAGCTCATATGGCATTCTTCATCCGTCCGCTGCCTCTTATAGTGCCCCTATTCAGCCAGTTGGCTTAGGCAGCCAGTGCCAGCCACTGCCTTAGGGCGTCATCGACTTAGACCATCATCAGCCAAGTGCAACAGTGTGCTAAAACGATCCGGGCACGCACCCCACTCTAGGTCAGCCCTGTTGCGGGGCCCCTACACCTCAGCTAAGTGCCAGTGCCTCCCGGCTGAACCATACAATTACCCAACCAAATAAAATATATAATTGTGTACAAGGAATCAATAAAACGCCGTTACATCAATCTGTTTTTAAAGGGAAGTTTTAGCCCTGTAGCTTATACTTATGCTAACTGTTATATATATATATATATATATATATAATATATATATATATATATATTATATATATATATATATATATATATATATATATATATATATATATAATATATAAAGAAAACATGTTTCAATTTTGTAAATAAAACTCCATTACGTAAAATCCCACGTAATAGAAAAGAAATCATTACACCGTTTATTTATATTATGAATTGAATTGTTAACCGGGGTCGCACCACGGCATATATATATATATATATGGCCAAATAATACAAATATATATATATGGCCAAATAATACAAATATATATAAATATATATATATATATTATGATATTTATAATATTTTTTCATATTCAGGAAAATAGACAATGTTATCGGCCCAAATAACAAACTCTGACACCATACGTACATCTTTTTCTATGGACAATGCGTCGACCACAGTAATTATTTTTAGCATTTATATATACGACAATAGAAGGTCATCCCAATGACCTGTGCCTTAAATCTATTTTTCAAAAAGTAGACTACCCAGCGTTAAAAATGCGTGGGTGCTTAAAATTTCTTTATAAACCTCCAAATTCTTTAAGAAATATACTCTGCGTAAAACAAACGGACACATTACACCTCATTAAGTTATTATTATTATTAGCAACATGTAACCAAACATGTTCTAATAACTACCGATTGCACACATTTAATAATCATACAAAGCATGACAATGATATCGGCCCAGATCATAGACAATGTTATCGGCCCAAATAACAAAATCTGACACCATACGTACATCTTTTTCTATGGACAATGCGTCGACCACAGTAATTATTTTTAGCATTTATATATACGACAATAGAAGGTCATCCCAATGACCTGTGCCTTAAATCTATTTTTCAAAAAGTAGACTACCCAGCGTTAAAAATGCGTGGGTGCTTAAAATTTCTTTATAAACCTCCAAATTCTTTAAGAAATATACTCTGCGTAAAACAAACGGACACATTACACCTCATTAAGTTATTATTATTATTAGCAACATGTAACCAAACATGTTCTAATAACTACCGATTACACACATTTAATAATCATACAAAGCATATGCAGTTATATTAATATTTTTTAATTTGCCAATTTCAGCAATCAGCTAAAAGAATAATAAAAAAATATATCGCCGTGTTTCGTCTTTTATTATTTATTATAACTTATTTAATTCTATTATTTCTTTATCTTCTTTCCTCTTTCGTTTCACGTTAATAACCGAGTTTCTAAAATACGAAGATAAATGTTAACACGAAAAATTATTACTTTATTTTCTTATCATTTTATTTTTTTACAAATTTTGTAAATGTACAGGTAAAGGGTTTCATTTTATGCACAAACTTACAGTATATATATATATATATATACACTGTGTATATATATGTGTAGGAGTTTTCAGCTAAATATAAATTGTAGTTATTCTATTTTAAGCAAGTTTTAGGCCTACAGTGGACCACAGCGTTTATTAGCATTTGTCTCAAAAGTAATCTAAATTTATTTTATGACAGTTTGGTAAACAATTATGTATTTTGTTGTACCAAACTGTCATAAACATGTTTCTTCGGGAAGGTTAAAAGCATGACACTTCTTTAATTTTATTTTCCCCGAAATGGCGATATATGTATATACATATTTGACTTTTAACCAATCGAACAATTCGGCTTTTCTGAAAACCATTGTTATGCATTGTCGATATCTGTAGAAAAACCTTTACGTCCCTTTCCTATTCTGTAAAGTGACCATATGACCTTAATATGACCGTAAGAAATGCCCACCTTTCGCCGAATATGATTGTAGTATTGTCAGACAAAGGCCTTTTGTCTGACAATAGAAATATGCAGGTGTCTTTCAACCCAAATCTAAATTAAAAAAAACTTTAAATTCCGGTATACCCGTTTGAACTGGTTTTTCCAAAAAAAGGGTATGATGCTCCACCCAAATTTGATGGCGGTCTGCCAATCTCTGAGCGGGATACCTGAATGATTTCGTTTATGAGCATGCATATACCTAAACCACGCCCTACCCTTCGTGGCTCCTCCCATCCATTGTTCGTGAAAAGGGAGCGCTGATCATGGATTGGCCGAAAAAGCATTACTCGTAAACCAATAGGATGTTAAGATTACGCTTGTGGGTTGGTCTTGTAGACCCCTATAAAATGGGATGTTTCGTCGTTCAGAACCAGTTTATCGTGCATTTTATATCAACACGCAAATCATGGACGACTCCTATAACTCTCCTGAACTGTCTTTTGAACAAGACCGTTACAGCCATGCCAAACTTTATCTGTTCAGAGCAGCAGATCGCGGCGAACTATTTTCGTCTCAGCACATTGCGGAAAATTGTGACGAGTTGCAAGAATCTACAACCAATTCATTTGAGATGTAAGTAACTTAAATGTATGTATATATATAACACAGAGTAACTGAGTAATTGATATTAAACGAGTAGATAGAGAAGCTTACATGCTTTCAAGTCCATATTTCATTTAGATTTATTCGATTAGGTACGTAATAGTCTTTGCAGCTTCGCGTCTCGCTTCTATACCCCAGTTCAGTGAACTTACCGCAGGCCTTTATTTAATGCATATTCCCACATTTAAATATATATATATATATATATATATGGTATGTTTTATTTGTGCTTTTCTCATTTTTAATATTTATAGGAAATTTTCCAGATTGAGTTTATCTTTTAACATTTGCATGCATTTGAAATTTTTTTTTAAATATTGCCAAATTCTCTCATAGATTGTCAAAATGAATTTAAAAATGAAGTGTTCGTAAAACAGAGTAACTGAATAGTTGTTATTTAAAGAGTAGATAGAGAAGCTTGCATGCTTTCAAGTCCATAGTTCTTTTAGAATTTATTCAAATGAGTATGTAATGAACATCATCTTTGGTTACATTTTACGGTGTAAGCTGAAGTTAATATTTTGAAAATTTCGTAGGACACAAATGCTTATAGAGAGTTAACTAAATATGTAACATCTTCCATATATGACGCGTTCGGTGGAGAAGGGGCGAACGCAACATTTTCGAATTATGCCACAAAATGCAGTTAAAGTTTGTAAACTTTAAACCTTTGTATTTTTCCGGTTTATTGAAATGTTGTATGAATTTGAACACATATTTGAGTAAAATATTGTTGTGTAATATGTCGATATAATAAAACGCCAAGAAACTTTACAATATTATTTATTGATAGCTTCTGATGTTAACTGGTGTAATCCATTATTTGGTCCTCTTCGTCGAATGTTGTATTACCTGCTTCAACTGTTTCGGTTTCTTCCAGTTCCTTTAACAATCTTGTATAATAGTTCACTGCAGTTGCAGGCATTAGGTCTGATAATTCTTTGAGATCTTTTATTTTTTCCTTAGTTATTGGCAGCAATTGGGAATACTTTGGTTGCAGTGTCTGCTGGGCTGGATTGAATAAACTGACACTGTAGGATTTTTTCCCTTTCTGCAGTCTGACGGGATGGCTATTATCTGGGGTTGTGCGGTATGCAGTAGATATTACGTAGCATTTTTGTGTTGAAAGTCAAATATTAACTTTCTTGCATCTGTAAATTTAGTAGTTGTTGATTTCCTAATGACAATGCACGTTTTTAGGACGTCAAAATCGAGAAAATCAGCCTGTTTCATTTCTACAACTAGGAAGCGCTGCGAAACGGCTGTAGTTATGGCCGTAACATAATCTTTTTTGGTGTAAATAATATTGCTGTAATTATTTTTTATATTTTGTTCAATTTGGCCAAATTGAGCATCACAGGGCATTGTCGAGTGACCAGAAAGTAGATAGATGTGTTCAATGTGAAGCAATGATGCGGAGTGAATTTCTCTGAGATACATTAAAACCTAAATTTTACCGTGAAAGAGTGCAGACTAACATCTAATTTTTTGCATAGGTAAAGCAAAGGTTTTAAAGGATAATTATACGACAAAAAACTCATTTTTCGAATTTTGTGGCGTTCGCCCCTTCTCCACCGAACGCGTCATATATAACATTAGAAAAAGTTTGGTTCCTTTAGACTTTTTTCAGGCATAAATTGAATTTTGCGAGAAAATTCACCAGACATATTTAAAGATGAATTTTCGCATTTATAATATAACCTGGCCTAACCTGACATAAACTAAACCTCATTGCTTCTCGTTTCAAATTGACAATCTAATAGCCTTTGGCTCTGAGTTTTCTACAGCATAAAATTAGTCCTACTATGTTTTCAATTATTATCTGTTTCCATCCCTATTATTTCGGCTTACATATATATATATATATATATAATATGGTATGTTTTATTTGTGCTTTTCTCATTTTTGATATTTATAGGAAATTTTCCAGATTGAGTTTATCTTTTAACATTTGCATGCATTTGAAATTTTTTTTAAATATTGTCTGATGGCTATGTTTTAAATATAGGAGCGATACAGAGTTAAAATGTGTAATCGCCACTTTTGACGAAAGGATGGGATCTCACCCCAAATCAGAAGCAGCTGTGTTGGCGCAGGATAGCGAGGTCAACCCGTGGAGGGAATAATGTAGGTGTTTTGAAACTATATACTGTAGATTGTTTTTACATTTCTTTTGGATTTTAACAATTTGCAATAAGGATGTATTGAAAAATGTGCTTATTCATTGCATAATGACCCATATATATATATATATATATATATATATATATATATTTGCCGCCATACACATTACTTTTAGCGACAACCAGTTTCATGCATCTATTTTAATTACAGGACTGACACGGATCCAGGCCATGATATAAACACTTTCGACGAAAGGAGAACGAGTGATTCGCCGAACAGTCCACCCAGCGGAGCAGAGGTTACAGTATTGAATCACAGTCGGCCAAGCGAGCGTGAATTTGCAGACGAGTTACTGTAAGTGTTTTGAAAGCTATGTAGTATTTTAAAGTAAGTAGATTTTTTCTACAACGTAAATTAGGCACATTGATTTAACTGATTCTCGCTAATTGAATTTTTCTCGTTTATAATATAACCTGACATTCCTTAGGTATTAATTAGCCTTATAAGTACCACTACAAGCCCGTGTTGAAAGTAGTTTAGGTCTTATTCCCGGGCTATATATACACAACGTTTCAATCGGAATTAATTTATAAAAGGCCGCTATAATTGCAAAATATTTTCAATTATTTTCTACATCCTTCATCGTTATTTCTGCATATTATATATATATATATTTCTTTAGAAATATTAAAACTTTTAAGAATTGCATTCGAATTGAAAAATAATTTTCTCTTTATTTTACAGGAGCGAAACGGAGGTAGACGATATTATAAATACTTTTGGAGAAAGGGTGATAAATGAAGTGGTATCCACAACAGCTTGCGAACCAGATGTCGTGGTATTGGCACACAACCGATCAACGGAGTGCGTGCTCATCGGCGAGATTATGTAAGTATTTTTTGAGGATATTAACAAAACGTAACATATTTTCATTTATTAAACATGTACAAAAAGAGGCAGCGCCCAATTCTTAGTTGTTACAAATGTATATATAGGTTTACACAATATAGAGCTTACAAATTACAGGGGGTTGCAACATGTGGGAACCTTTTTTTATCTCTTTGCATATGTTTCAGTATAAAAGCTTTGAAGGCGATATGGATTCCAGATAATCTTAGGCGATAAAATTTACGATTTTCGAGTCATGCCATGGGGGGAAACCGAATGAATCGAAATAATACATTCTTTCCTTAGTTTTAAAATAGATCGCAAACCAGTGAATCCCATCGCCACCCACATTGTCGGTGTTAACAATAACCCCGCACCAGTTCCCTGTACTGGGTACCTTCAATATTTCGTTCTTAGCGAACACTCCGATAAATTTGGAACGCGCGAAACAGTCACTTTTCATCTTTCTCTGGAGTGTAATCGCATCCATCTTAAAAATCTGTGCTTATGTTCCGGAAACGGTCCAGTTCTATTAGTGCCTTCTTCTCGAGATATATTAGTACACTAATAGGAGCGTCTGTAGGCTTGATGAAATCCAACCGTACTGAAATTGCCCCGGTCTGTTGTGGGTTTAAACGGGTGTTTACGCCGGCAGTCAAGTCAGGCGTAACGTCAAATGAGTAGATGTTAAACTGTGCCACAAATTCTTTCTGTGTTAGGCCGATTCCAAGTTCATCACATGCGCCTGTATTATGCGCTAAACTGCTGTATGTTCTCGCGCAGAGCGGGAACACGGCATCTGACGAGTAGTCCATATTCAAAGTCCCACCCAGTGCGACGCCATTGATATATAAAGTAGTATTTTTAAGTCCAAAATTTTCAAACTTCAATGCACTCTTTTTATAATCCCCATTCGTCGAAGCGTGGTCTTGCATCCCTATTAATAACCTTTTAGGTAGGACGCCAAGAACGATGTTTTCTATCTGCTTCGATGCCAATCCTGTGGGAATCGTGTACAGTTTGATATGTACCCTGTTAATTGGGTATTTCACTGTGGCGTGTACCAGTTCTTTCTCAATTTCTATTTGCTTCGGGAGCTTAATTTCACTCGGCGTATACGCAAATATGCTTCCATGATGTGTATCACAACAGGTTTCGCGTCTTCTTCTTGGTTAGAGCCCAGATTTATACAGATCTCAGGGCTCGTGCAGGTAAGCTTCAATTTCATATCTACCCCGTTCATAAGCAACTTCTCCTGGAATGTAAAGTCTGTGTGCAGGCGTCCAAAACATTCATATATCTTTTTTTAGAATTTTTAAATTTATCCTTTATACTACCCTCATCTTTAGTGTGGTAATACCCCTCGGCGGATAAAAAGGTATCCTTCGCTTCTTTTGAAAAGTTGAGGACATTTTCCAGATATGCTCGTAGGTGATAGTACCCCGTGCCTGCTGAGATGTTAGTCTGATTTAAATATACGTCACACTGGCTGAATATGGTGTGCAGAAAGTTTGTTTCGGGATATGCAACATAATTATCATCACAGTCCGTTCCGTCAGAATGAGCTATGCGAAGTTTAGTATACATATGCATACAGCTCGGATCAAAAAAGTAAGGGCCTGAACTGGGTATCACGAATTCTATAGGGGCACTGGGTGAGCTAATCGTGTTTAAAGGGTTAATTGTAATAAAGTCACTGTGCTCAATAGAAACTTGAGTTGGAGGCATCTCAAAGAGGGATAGCTCCGATTTACAGCACTGTGAACTGCAAGGATGAATGAAACGGGTCATGTTGAATTAGAAACAGTGCCACCTCCCTCGACGAGCAGCAGTCAATCTATGAATCGTGAGAGTAGCGTCCTCAGTTTATATCAGTTAAAAAAATGATCGATCATAGGTTTCATACGCTTAGAACACTTCTTTTTTGGCGCCCTTTTACGTTTAATACCACGTGACCCGTTCTTCCTAACTGTTCTCTTCTTCTTCTTTACGCTACGTGTTGGCACTCCCTTCTTCTTCCTATCAATTCTCTTCTTTCCTCCGCCACGCCTTTTTCTCTTCGCATCTTTGATGATTTCATCCCGTGTACGTTTTAAATGTTTTTAGAGCTTCTTTAGGTTTAGTTCCCGCGAGCATTTCCTCTGCCGCGTTAAAACCTGTTTGTAACGCCTTCCTCCCAAGGTACCTGGCACCCCTCTTCAGCAGTGGTACAGCTGTGCGCAGTATAGATGAAAAAATGGAGCCAAGTCCGCTACCACGCTGGGCTGGTACCGCGCACCTCGCTAGATAGCGTGAGGTTTTCTGTCCATTATAACTCAGTGCGCCGAAAGTGGAGCTTCACTGTTAAGCTCCCGTCACCGAATGGGAAATTTTTACCCTCTACCATTCTTATATATATTGAGATGTTGGTTATTAGGTTAGTTGAGACAATCACATAATGGGGTCTGTCATATGTAATACTCAAACTCCGGCCTCTATGGTTGGGGATATGTGCAATGCGCAGCAGGCGGGCCTGGGTATCCCCAACAAACTGGTGTTCCACTATATTGCTATAAACATAGCACATGTCTGGAGGCTCAGTGTCTTCAGCCATTTTCTTCATCTTCAATTGATACATTAAGCTGGACAAGTCACCCGGTGCCTCGTGAAAGGTGTCTCTTTAGAAAGCTGCGCTATATCGCCCCTCAGCCACAATTTTGAACAGCTCTTTATCTTTAATATTTCCACCAAGCGTTGACTTTAGCTTCAATGTGCATGCATGCGCGTTTATGTTTACGACTTCAAAAAGTAAATCGTATGTCAAGTATGACTTTTCAAGACTCTTGTTTAAACCCGCCACAATATCCATGACTGTGTCATAATGCCCGACTCCTAGCGAAACAATTGCGCTATAGTACTGTTCTTCGCCGCACAGGGTTGAACGTATGGTACTGTCTAATGTTATGCCTATTTTTTCGCACTCGTCGTTTCTTCTATAGATCAGAAATATGATTTGTTCATTTTCAAGAGTTAAATATTTGGTGGATAACTGAAGTTCACATATCCCCACCTCATACGATTCACGACCCAATTCAATTGGGCCAAGGAGTTCTGTTACAAAGTTGGCTAGTGTGTTGTTAGGATGTACTGACAGGGACGATGAGGACGGGAGCGTGACGTAGAAATGGTTAGGAGACATATTGCATACTAATTAAGCTTCATTACTGCATCAACTTTTATATAGGTATTGAAGATGTCTGGGTAGCCTAACCACTTCACCAGGTACATTTTTCTCTTTCCTGTACCTTTACTTCCTAAAATTTTATCAATTTTAAACACATTTTTTCCTAAATTAAATGCCACTTTCTGCAGTTCCTCGCGGTAAAAACCTCCCGAGATTTCTTCCCCATTCAAATCTTCAACGTAATACATCATTATCTCGCCTTTAGGCCCCATAGCCCTAACTTTAAAAATCTCGTGTGTCCATCCTTGCTCAAAGCCCTTCGCGAATTTATTTCCCGAACGTGACAGCCTAACATAGTCACTGATTTTGAGATGCGCAGAGTGTGGTGGTGGTGGCACTCCATCTTTTCTCGGACGCTTGACTCTTTCTAAAACATCGTTAGGCGTTGTACCGATCGTACGGTGGTGTGAGCGGTTGTAGGATGAAGCCAGTGAATCGAGAACGTTTATATATACGTGTTTTTATATGTAAAATAACGGTGCATGCGTTCCTTTATGGTACGTTGAACTCTTTCAGCTAAAGATGCTTTATGTATAGAATTGGAAGTGTAATAGCTGATATTAAACTCTGACAGCATATTCTGAAAAGCTCGCCTATAAATTCTTTTCTCATATCGGTGCAAAAATAGCCACGAATCCTGTTTTCTTTCAACATCAGTGTTTTGGCCGCTTTAGCAACTGTTTCAGGCGATTTATTTTTCAGGGAAACTAGCCACAGGTATCTAGAGAATACATCTATTATGAACAGGATGTAGCGATAGCCATCGTTGTACACTGAATATCTTTGCATGTCTGTTAAATCTGCCTGCCAAATAGAGTCAATCGATGCGGCTGTTGTCTTTGCTGTTTTAAACCTTTTTCTCACCGGTTTATGAAGTGTGTAAGCATCCTGGGCACGCAAAAATCTCTCAACATCCTTTTTCCTTACACCATAAGTACCTCTGTATAGTCTATTAACGCCGCCATAGGATGCAGGGCTAGAAATGTCATAATAGTGCTTACTTAATACGTTAGCCATTTGCGTATTTTAGAGGCACGTGGATAAGGTTGGCCTTCTACTCTCTTCTTTCTTCTCTTCAGAGGTACGGCAGCTGTTGTGTGCGAAGGTGTACTCAGTTGTGACACGTGCGATGCATGTTCCAAGTCTTTTAACCTATTCAGATTAATTATCAATGTTTTGGGGACATTTATTTACTGTAGTCTTGCTTTAATATGTCTTCATCCTGTTGGTGATGGCCTGTCCCACTTTCTCACCAGACCATGAACAATATCAACGATATTGGACCCTTGTTCCATCAACAATGACCTCGCCTGTGTCGGCCCACTGTATGATGGGGTCCTCACTCAATAGATTATAAAAACTTAACCCTTTATTCCTCAATGTATGGGGGAGGCTGTTTTCTAGCACATGTTCGATGTGCGATGTTCCGCTACTCTTTGGTTGCTCAGGCTCTGTGTCACTATGCTCAGCGCTACTCGAGCTGTGCCTCACGGTGATCTCTGTAGGATGCTTATAATCTTCGTACTCATGAAGAAATTTCTGCAAAGCCTCTTGATACAAAACCCTTTTCTCATCAGGCGCCTTTTCACTGTTTAATAGGGATAGTAGCTCACTCTCCATTCTTTTAAGCCTACTTTTACGGGGTTCTAGAGCCACGTCTGGGGTCCTTTGTAATGAAGCATACACCTCGTGCGGGATCACAACCACCTTCTTCATTATATTAATCTAGTCAGTAAAGGCCCCAAAATTGAAAATAAGATGGGGAGAAACGAACCGCCTCTTTGTACAATAATACGCTTTTTTTTACCCAAAGTCTGACTTTTATGGGCGAGCGTCCGTATTATGTTCTTGTAACGACGTAAGCGAGCCTTCTGAGACGATTTCATTGGAACATTACATGTTATAACATTGAGGCAGATTTCGCAGATGCACTTTAAAAAGTCAGAGTCGATATTTTTAACAAACATCTGCTGCAACTCCCGAGGCAGTCGTTGATAGATTTTTATTAATTCACGGTATTTCTTTAGCCTATTCGTCATTCTGGAATATACACGGTTTCAGGCTCGTTTGGAAATATATTCGTTCCTAGAAGTACCCTAAACGTGTTTCGCGGGTGAAGGTCACAAAGCAAATATCCATAACGTTGCTTTGTGACCTCTTTATAAACCTCCAAAAACTCCTTACGCTGATTCGGGAACATTTGACTGGCTAATATCCCAATTTGTGACACATCTCTACGTTGCGCGCATGTATCTATTTTTAAAAAATAGATTCTGATTGATGAAGAACACGCTTATGTTAAGGTGGTGGGAGAATATTGTAAATGTCTCGGCAAACGTTTTAGCCATCTCCAACATGAGGTCGTCAATTACGATGACTGTATGTTCATTTCCCTTTAACGAATTAACGTCATAGACCCCCTTGTGGAACAATACATCATCTTGGTACTCGTTGAACACTGATTGGTATGTCGAATAGCACCATATAACTTTATGCACAAATTTTGAGAACATTTCACCTTTTCTTTGATATTAAGCATAAACACCGTTTTACCACATCCTGTCGGTCCAGATATAATACATGTGGATGGGCTCGTGAATCTGAATTTTTCTACAGCATCCATTTCTAACACGTCACACCCCTAAGTGACTCATTTACAGAATATCACAAATAACGAGTTCTGCTCCTTATATTTTGTTTTCTTCTTCCACAGAACCGTGAATGACGACGATGTACAGCCCCCATCATCGACATCACGGGTGAATCCATTGACCGTGCATCTACAGTGCCCGTACCCGCCGATGAACCCTCACCTGCGACACGTGTAGCACGTTCAAAGCGGAGACATGAGAAGAGTCCTCCACGTCAGGTATAAAGCGCGCGAAATACGCGCCGGTTGTTGACAACCGCGTAGAACCCCAGCCCTCAACGTCTTACGCTACCAACCCTACATCAGCTTCTTCAGCCCCTTGTACATCCTCCACAGCCCCCCCGTTCTGTAGAGTCTGCTGTAATAGACCCCCAGCCCTCAACGTCTTACGCGGCCAACCCCACATCAACCAATATAGGCCCTTGTCCATCCTCCTTAGCGGTGACTCGTTCTGTTGAGGATGATATAACGTTTGAGTTGGTGCGCACCGCAACCCCAACCCCAGCCTTAACTAGAAATCGGTATATAGTCAGGGTTGACCCTAGATCCCTGTATAGCAATGGAATTGAGCGCGAGGTACGTCGCGTTGTAGAGCGCATTGTAGAGTTTGCCCTTCAGAACCGCGACGAGCGTGAAGTCAGGACGAGTCTGTCCTTCGGTTTCGGCTCAGATGATAACGATGTAGATGATTTTTGGGTGGTAGTGCCATTTAGACGTTTGGCTGCTGAAGATGTAGAATATATATCAGCACGTATAATGCAAGCCGCCCAAAGTAGTGTAGCATTCAATATGGACAACTTTACAGTAAATATTGACCGTGTATTCCGTGTTGCGGGTCATAGTGCCACACCCTACACTCTTAACTTCAATTCTCAGGTTTTTTAGAAGGCATATAAACGTCGATCGTGGTTGCGGCTTTATAGCAGTAGTCTTGCTCGTATGTTTACTGTACAAAATACAAACCACAAAAATTTGGTTGCCTACGATCGTGGAGCGTGCCCGTAAACTAGCTGTAGACTGTGAACTTGAATTTGACTGTAATATGGGTCCTGAAGAGCTGAGAAGGGTAGACAGGAAATGAATGTCGTATAGTGTATTTGGCCTGGATGATCGTCGTAGGACTGTGTATGTTTTTAAAAGCAGTGTGAGAGATCGTACAAGACCCCTACTTATTTTAGGACTGTCAGGTACAACGTATCTCCCCATCCGTAATATAAGGTGCCTTTACGCGAGTTATGATAAAAGTCGAAAATATGGGCGACATCATGATTTGTGTAAGGGGTGTCTCGAGTTTGCAGATGATATAGTGAAACATTGTAAAGATTGTCACATGGTATGTGACAGTGTAAAAGCCCAAATGTGAAAGCCGTGTAGTTGAAGCTGAGAAGAGGGACTGTAATGTGTGTAGACGCACATTTTTCAATAATAGCTGTTTTGATCTCCATAAATCAATTGGCACGTGCAGGAAAATGAGAATCTGTGAATGTGGTATGTTTCACATGAATGGTAGGGAAATTTCAAGCACAAATGTGACGAAATTCACTGTCTACATGCCAGGAGAATATAAGGCGGATGGGTAAAGCATGTATGTTATATGAAAGACGCAAGCCTAAAAACAAACCTTGTATAACTGTATACTACGATATAGAAACATACACGAACGTGAAACCAAAGAGGTAATTCCACATTTACTTGTGAGCCAAACTATCTGCGATGAGTGTATGGAGATCGAGTGTGATGAGTGCCCAAATGTGGTAAACGGACAAACGTTTTTAAAACGAATGTCCACGATAGCCTGTGAAACTATTTGTGTCCTATATTGTCAAGTTAGCCGACAAGTTCAAAAAAATGACTGTGTATATTCTTGCCCATAACGGGGCAAAATTTGACACACAGTTCCTTTATAAGGAGCTGCTTGAGCACGAGTCCCTGAGATATTTACAGGTGATCCCTTGAAAAGAGGAACAACTTAATACAGATGCAAATAAGAGGTAATGTACAATTTAAAGATACTTTATTATTCACACCTTGTAAATTAGCAAAGCTACCCAAGGTGATGGGGGTAGCAGCTGAAGTATCAAAAGGATACTTCCCTTACACTTCCTCACTAGCGAGACTTTAAATTACGTAGGCTACCTCCACCCAAACATTATTTTAACTATGATTGTATGAGTGCAGATGAACGTGAAGACTTTGATCGATACTACAACAGTTTTAATGAACGTAATCCTTATAATATAGCTGATGAATGTGAGCGTTATTGCGTGAATGATGTACGCGTGCTTAGAGTATGTTTCCAGGCCTTTAGAAGGATGTACATAGGCCGTTTCAAATGCGATCCGCTGCAAGTCGCAACCACCATCGCGTCATTATGCTTTACGGTGTTCAAGAATAACTTCATGCCTAAAGCCACCTTAGCCATTATTCACAGAAACAACCCCCGCAGTTACGGCCACAAGGCTATTTACTGGCTCATACACTACAGCAGCAACAGACAGGTGTATACATAAAGCACGCCCGCAACACGGGTGAAGTACCCATTAAGATTAATGGTCGTGTTTTTTGGGTTGATGGGCTAAGTGAAAACCGTGTCACTGGTGTGAAGACTGTGTACTCCTTTAACGGATGCTGGTGGCATGGATGCCCCCGTCCTGAGTGCGGAATCGCCGGAGATATCCACGGTAGATCTCCTGCCGACTGTCTTGCATGGACCCGCACCCGCGATCAACTTATAGGGTCCCAGTTCACTCACAAAGTCTTGTGGGAGCATGAATATGATGCACGGATGGAGACAGACGAGGGTACCGTGAGGAAATAAACACGATCAAGCGTTCAATGGTACTGGATCCTCTCAAATGCGGTGATAGCTTGTTCGGTGGGCGTACAAATCCCTTCAAGCTATACTTTCCACCTACGGAGGGTGTGAAACTTCACTACTACGATTTCTGTTCTTTATACCCATACGTGATGAAGAACAACCCGTACCCCGTGGGTGCGCCTGAGAAACTGGTGGGACCTAACCTGCCCTCCATCGAATTTTCAAGAAATTTGAATGATCGCTACTTTGGGCTCTCTTTCGTAGACGTGCTCCCCCTCGCGATTTATGGATGCCGATCTTACCCGTCGTCATCGACCACAAGCTCATGTTTCCCCTGTGCGTGAAGTGTGCGGAAGAGAATAACGGTATTGTACCATACACCCCACCAGCGTAAGATCAGAGGCGTATATACAAGTCCTGAGCTGGCCCTAGCCGTACGCCATGGGTATAGAATACTGAAGATACATGAGGTGTGGAGGTTTCAGAAGCTACCCAACCTTTTCACACCGTATATAAACGCATTTTTGAAGGATAAGGTTGAGGCATCAGGGTATCCGCGAGGAGTTGACACCGAAGATGAAAAGTCTGCCTATATTCAACGTTACCGCGACCACGAAGGTATACAACTTGATCGTGCCCAAATTGCAAAGAATCCTGGCAAGCGCTTTAGTGCAAAGTTGTGTCTAAACAGTCTATGGGGAAAATTTGCACAGAATACTGGCAAGGGAACGTTCATTTGGCACAAAGCTATAGCGAAGTCTGGGATTATGCCAACGCACCCGATAAAGAGGTCATGGAAATCGTGAATGTAGGTAATACTTACATAATAAAGTACAACAACACTGAATTGGCCACAGATACCTCAAGGGTTACAAACATCCCTGTAGCCAGCTTCACAACAGCCTACGCCCGCATCAAACTTTGGGGTCTATTGCATTCTCTTGGGCAGAGAGTCTTGTATGCCGATACAGATAGCGTGATATTCACAGCGAGGGAGGGTGAATACATGCCTGCTATTGGTGAATTCCTCGGCGAGCTCACTGATGAGATCAAAGATGAGTATGGGGACAACGCATACGCCGACTCTTTTGTCTCAACAGGACCTAAAACTTATGGGGTACGGGTGAGGATAGGGAATGAAACGAAATATGTCGTGAAAGCAAAGGGTATCACGCTTAACCAAGCGAATCTGCGGGTCGTTAACTTTGATTCGCTGAAGGATCTAGTGTGTTTGACCGATGATGAGGGCGAACGACCTCCCCAACTAATTGTAGGCACCGACAATTTTCGGGCGCAGAAGCTGGGGGGGCGTGAAGGAACTTAGGAGTACAAAGGTGTGCCGTAACACCTATAAAAAACGTTACCAGTTACCTGGTTCCTATGATACCGTACCCTTTGGTTACCATAAACTTTGATGGGCCTATTGCTAACTTATTCATCACACATATTTTTAAATATATATGTATTAAGAACAATCTTTGATGTTCCTATTGTTAACTTATTTGCTGTGCGTATTTGTAAATATATACATGCTGATTATTTTGTTTATTAAATAAATCGTGCTTCAACTTGTGTTTCACTTTGCGTGCGTGCGTATGTACAGTAAAAATTAAGCCCCACCCACTGTAAGACCGGGGACATGATTCATTCCGTAGCCTGAGAAGGCCTCTGTCCCCGCATTCTCAGTTGACTTCTGTATACCCTTGAGCTCAGACGTGTATTCTCTCCCGCGTAGAAGAAAATGGCCACCCTTAATATCGCGTGTTCAACATTTATGAAGTGATATTCAGTAAAGTGCGTAGATGTAGTGGATACTGAAAAACTCCCTATCCCAGCCTCCTTTGACTCTTTTAAGGAAGCATTGAATCGTGCGAAGGGTCAGGCTATTCAAATACTCTACGGATATTCTGGCGAGGGGGTTGTAGGATTTCGCAGTACAGACGATGTACTGAAGTATGTTGTAGAACTAAGCTTTATAAAGGCACACGTGCACCGCGTGGTAGAAGAAGCGGCACTCTCAGAAGCTAAACAACAGTTATGGGTAGTGATCCTTGTGGATGAGTGGTGTGATAAACGGTATTATATCATGCTACACCATGTCGATTACTCATACCCTACGACTGAAAATGTGAATCTCGTTATCATGGACAATCTTAAGTATTTTTACCACTACATTAATATATATCATGATGAGGTTTGTAGTGAGGTTGTGGCTAAAGGGTTATGTGAGTTTTTAACAGATTTTAGAGATGAGTATCGCCTGTTAAATAAAAAGCCTAAATATGAACATATGTTTCTCTCTAACAGCGCCCCGCAGTGTGAAGATTTTTAGGAGAGATAAAACATTATAAAATGTGCCTAGTTCATGAAATTTACCCTGAGGGAAACTGTCTGGTGCGTATTCGGGGGAGTGGTAGTGATAAAACGTTAAAACCGAAATTAGTTCTTGTACCGGAAAATTTCTCTAAACGCCTACCCAGTATAATGGGGGTACAACAATTCATGTTGGGCCAGCGCCACACAGGTTTCATTAGATTATGGTGCGACTCGCACCTCACGGATCATACGGGTTCGAACAAACCGATTCACGTATCATCAGGGTGAGTCAACCGCCCATCGAACCGTTCCTGCCTACCTGCGTGCCTCACGCGGCTCATAGTCTTCTCAGAGCTTGCGCCGAGTGGATGTGCCATAGTCATCTCGAGCTGTGTGAATACGATGAAACTCCCTTTAAGAAGCATTCTCAACGCCTCGTACGACGTCTCCGTGACGAAGTCGTTGCGTGTGTTCAGGCGGGAAACCGGCACCATTAACTGTTTGCTTGAAACGAACAGTAGACCTGCGAGCAAGCGCAACGTTATTTATTTAAATCTTGAGGAGATGCATAAAATCTTCGTGGTAGTTGAGAGGTGGGCTGAGGACCGTTATAAAATACCAGCTGACGTAGGTATAATAAGAGAGATGATTAGTGAAGCCTCCTCGTATACCGTTGTTTGTACATTGAGCGTAAATAACAATCAACCATGCATTGATATACGACTGATGTGGAAGAACACAGCTGATAATGGCGTTCTTGTTCCTACACGAAACCGTTTCATCCTCGACAGAATGTTTGAGATCGTTGGATTCCGTAAGCTGAAGCCGATATTAGACACACGTATCTCAGACATGATTTACTTTGACACAATACTGCAATACGCTTACACCGCTCTGCTCGACGGATTTGTTGAATGTAGGAATGTGCAGGGAGAGAACGGACTAGCTCTGGATGCGTATTTAAAAGGCTTACACTCTTCGAAATATCCCTCCCGAGCTTTGGTACAAAACGCTTGAGAGGTACAGAGCTGAGCTCGCCTACACTGTTCACCCTGAAGAACTGTACCTCTATATAGTAGATAGCTGCCGTTACGACTTGGAAGATTATTTCAATTGCTGCTATGCCGGGTGAAGAAGAGTTCACGATTGAAAAGTTCGGTACGTTAAGAAAACACCCTCGATTGGAAAGGCATGATTATAAGCTTGTATTTGATGACATAGTTAACGATGACGTTTTTGCGCGTGCTTTTGATTGCGTTCTAGTGGCGCTTAAAGACAACTTACCTGCCGAGTGTAAAGTGGGTACAAAAATAGTGTTGAATGATATGAAAGCCATTTACATCGAATATAAACCGCCGTATCAGTTAAGCGGCGAGGTGATGCTTGAGCGGTTTTACCACATCGTGCAGAATAATGCCGATGTTGATGTAGCATCAATCAGCATTGAATTTACCGTCTTGTACCGTAGAACGTAAAGACAATATATATATTTTTACTGTAATATTTTGCTAATACTACGTTTAGTACGAATATATATAATTAATATAAATATATATTTTTCTAATATTTGGTTAATACTATGTTTTGTACAATTATATATAATTAATATAACTATATTTTTCCTGTACTAATATTTGATAATATAACTTGATAATATAACTATATTTTTCTAATATTTGATTAATACTGTGCTTTGTATGATTATATATTTTCCATGTTTTGTATGACTATATATAATTAATATAAATATATATTTTTCTAATATTTGGTTAATACTATGATTTGCATGATTATATATTCCCCGTTCAATTATTTGATCATATATATATATATCCTATTGTATGTACATTAATTAATAAACAGAACGTTCTAATGGTGTTTTATTTATTCCTTGAACACGTTTATATCATTTTCTAAAACAGTAATTGAATAGATAAGTAACGAGGCTGACAGCTCAGCCAAATGTAACATAAGTTTATTTAAAATAAATAACGAATCTGGCAACTCAGCAGCCAACTGGCTGAATAATAATTATATATATGGCGTTGTCTGGCAACTCAGCAGCCGACTGACAGATTAATATATTGAAGAAATAAATATTTAATGCTATCTGGCAACTTTGTCAACTGGCTGATTAAGCCAACTGGCTGAATAGGGGCACTATAAGAGGCGCCGGACGGCTGACGGACTTCATATGT
>JAJOZX010000623.1:925000-1032500 GCA_023014485.1 Bathynomus jamesi | reverse complement strand
TCCCGTCTAACCTATGTAAAAGGAATCACATTGTTTATAACCAATTTTGTAGATAATACCTGAATTATTGGTAGAGCTATTTTTTACTATGATATTTTTCACAATATTGTTATATGAAAATACTACATTAATATCCAAAAGTTTAAGTACATTAGTAATGCCTAAAAAGCCCGGGAAAAATGGAAGTACTAAAATATTTTTTGACAAAGTACGAGTGTTATTATTCACACGATAGAACGTTCGTTTTGCCTTGTTGAGACAAGATTCCATAAACGCAGATGGATAACACAGATCACATCCAATACCGTTGATTTTTTCTAATTCGGCATTGATGTATTCCGGACTGGCGATCCTAAGGGCGCGGAGAAACATTGAAGAAAAAATGGCCTTCTTAGTGGGGTTGTCATGTCCCGAGTAAAAGTGTACGTTTATTGTATATATATATTTTTTTTTTCTGTAACCTATATATAGGCTGTAACTCTTTATGTACTTCAGTGTTCCTGAGGATGTCATTAGACGAAAGCGCTTGAGCACCATTCTGTGTTTCCTTTCCTTCGTGGTTTTATTCATCATATATACATATATAAACTTTAATTGCAATAACCGCAACAACATAAAATTACACCAACCCGCAAGGAAAAAATATAAAATTAATTATAAAACATTGTTTAAAAAGGCTAATTAATTTCGGCTGGTCGCAACGAAGCCCTTTTGAAAGCCATAAACTAAATAAAATATCTTAAAAAGTTATAAAACTTCAGTCCTGCGGAAGAACTAAAATTAAAATGACTGTATGAAGGCATGAACACGAACAGAGAGAGATGGTAGCTGTCGTATGTCTGGCAGTTGGCAAAGGCAAACTATTGCCCAGATTTCAACCTTCGAGATAAAAAATCTATAAAAATCAATCCTGTACATCTGGCAGCCGGTCACGACCCGAAATTGCCCTAAAATATTTTAAAATGTTAAAAATAAAGCTATCCGTACTGTAGGATAACTTAATATTGGAAATGGTGTCTTCTGCCAAAATATAAAATGCCTCGTATATTTGTCTCTGTTCCTGGTCCCTGACCTTTATGATAGGTTTAGAATCCTGGAAGTTAAAAATATGATAATGCTGTTCCTTATGCTGAACAAGGCTACTATAAGTATTACCCGATATCAGGTCACGTTTGTGGGAATTAATCCTTCTCTGAAAATCAATTGTCTCCCCGATGTATTTTTGAGGGCAGCCTCCACATGGAATTTCATAAACTACGCCAGAATTGTTGGAGGTTTTAGTAATAGGATGACGAATGAACGAAGACAATTTATTTGGCACAACGGAGACCAACTTAATCTGCTTTAACTTCAACTTCTTACTGTGGTTTGATTGCATGCTTCACGAACAACAACAGAAGTATCAGATTAATTAACGAGGAAACTCTGAAGATATTCACAGTATATGAAGAAACTCTGAAGAAAGTTCGCATAAGTAAAGTACCTACCTGATTAGAGTGTAAATAACGAAAGAAAGATTACGAAAGAAATCTTTTACACTGTAACTTGAAGAGCCTAATCATTTTCATTAATCAGTAAAGTAATATAAATATCATCAACTGTTGCCGCAAAATAGAAGTCAACATCTTCCTTCCTTGACTAATCAATTTTAAAATTAGAAAGAGCCGTTTTGAGCAGAAAACTGAGATTTGTTTATAAAAAACCTCTGAACAGGTAGCTAGAACAACCTGAAAAAAGTGTTAGCAGCTGACGAGGAAGCTTCTAACAGTGGCTGCATCCTCCAGCGCGGGACACGTCAACGAGAAGAAGAGGCGACGTCAAACCAAAACATCAACGCGCTGGTGGCCAAACTTCCTCAAATCTCCGTGCAGCGGGTTGTCTACGGTTGGCCAGACTGGCAGTCGACGGCCTGTTGCGTGGCACGGTCAGAGTGCCGATCGGCTCCCTGGGCCGGACCTATTCTCAGCGTGCTATTTTTTCAATTACAGGGAGCAATTGCGTGCTCCCCGAACTACTCTTACTCTCTGGCGACATTAAGACTAATCCAGGCCCCACTACAACTTACACATGTCACCATACACAAAGACATAGACACAATAGCACCATGAGACACATACAGAAGTATAATATTAACATATCACAGTACAACGTAGATGGCCTCACAAACAAAATCATGGAGCTTAGGGAATTCGTATACAAACAAAACATTCACATAGCACTTATACAAGAAAAAAACTAAAAAGCACACACAAAACACCCACCATCCCTGACTTCACGGCGATCCGTCAAGATCGTACTGGGGGTAACGGGGGTGGACTCATCACTTACATACGTAAAAGCATTAGCAACACTGATGCTACCCAAAACATTACAAACACAATCCAAGCAGATAACACGATAGAAATACAGGCAGTTAACATTAAAACACGCGCAAAACACACCACACTAATCAACATTTACATCCCACCAGATAGTTCACCTCAGGTGCCAGCCAATTACAATCCACAGTTACACAATCTGGCCTCTCTCACTAATGTCATCTTAGGAGGAGACTTCAACGCCAAAGACACTAGTTGGTATCTGCACAACCAAAGCAACACCAGAGGCGCCAACATAGCCATACAACTAAACAGCCTCTTCATTCTTAACAATACAGAAGAACATACACACATACCACATCAAGCAGGATACTCAAACTCCTCCCCAGACATAACGTTCTGTTCCCCCTCACTAGCAACACACACAATGGAGAACAGAAAAACAACTGTCATCAGACCACCTGCCCATCATCATTACAACACATTCTACACTCTGCCCCAACAGCCTTAGGCACACTTACAGAAATTACAAGAAAGCTGATTGGGAACAGTTCAAAATACAGACTGAGGAACAATTCACCACATTAAACAGCACACCCATCATAAACATCAATACAACACTCAAGACATTTAATCAGATCATCAATAATGCAAACAAATACATACCGAAGGGCAACATTAGGAAATACAACCCAAATTACACTAGAGAAATAGCCCACCTTATAAGGCAACGTAACAACCTCAAATATAACACACAAACCCCACACACAGAAGCCATAAAACAGCAGATACAACAGCTCAACACAGAAATAAACAACAAACTCAAAGAAAAACAAACAGAAACATTCAGGGAATTCATAACAACATTAAACCACTCCACAGATACATCCAGGCTATACAAGACTATAAACGGCATTACCCACTCTAACAGCGGCATTCACACCTCACACGCGGCTATCTGTCGCAGCCAAAATAATATCCCAACATACACACAACAAGCTAACATTCTAGCTAATCAGTACGCAAAGATAAGTCACTTAAACAGAGACAACAACCAGAAACACGCAGACAGACAAACAGCCAGACACAAGAAAACCTACAGACTCGACACGACCATTACACCCTTCAATACAGACCAGACCACCAAGATCATCAAAAACATTAAGAATTCGAAGGCTACTGGACCAGACAACATATCTAACATGCACCTTAAACACTTGGGCCCACAAGGAATACTAGCTCTCACAAATATCAGCACATATTCATACCAACACTGTATTATTCCTGACATATGGAAACAAGGTAAAATTATTACACTACTCAAACCAAACAAAAATCCAACAGAACCAGCTTCCTATAGACCCATTACTTTACTATGCACACCTTCCAAAGTAACAGAAAGACTAATCTTACAAATCACCAACCCACACATTCCACTATCGCCTACTCAACATGGATTCAGACCTCACCACTCAACCACGACATTACTCACTAACCTCACGCAGCACATCATGGATGGCATCAACTCCAGACGACCAGCTCAACGTACACTATTAGCAACAATAGACATTAGTAAAGCATTTGATGCTATCCCACGCTTCCCTCTCATAAACAAAATACTCAACACAAACCTGCACAATAACACCAAAAGGTGGCTGAGCAACTATCTTTCAGGAAGATACTCACATGTCACATTTAATGGCAAGTCATCCAAAAACAAGCTTTTTCCGAACGGGGTCCCTCAAGGCTCTGTTCTCTCACCAACACTCTTCAACTTATACATGCATGACATTCCAACACCCATATATAACAAGATTACATTATCATCATATGCAGATGACATCACTCTAACATCCACCCACAACAACATCGACACCGCTACAAATAACCTACAAACATACATAAACAGTATACAAGACTGGCTCACACACAACAGACTCAAAGTAGCGCCCACAAAATCAACCATCACCTTGCTTACAAGTAACACAAAAGAACACCAGGTAATTCCACAGCTTACACTAAACAACATCAACATTCCACACACTCAGAGGACCAAAATACTTGGGGTCACATACAACACATCATTATCTTTTGCAAACCACATTCAGGATATTAAAAACAAATGTACGTCAAGACTTAACACGCTTAGGGTACTAACACGCACAAACTTTGGACACCAGCAGGAAACAGCATCACTCATATACAAACAATATATTCGCTCAGTTATGGACTATGCTAGCCCATGCTGGGCACCCATTATCTCAAACACACACATAAACACCTTACAGACAATACAAAACAACGCACTTCGTATCATTACAGGATGCACTCAAACAACACCAATAGAACACCTGCACACAGAAACAAAAATACTGAAAGTTAGGGAACATTTAGACATGAGGGGAACACAATTCATGGCAGCAGCGACAAATAACCCACAACACCCTTGCCACTACATGTACAATCACGCACCGACACCTCGCACCATTAAGGTAACACCAGAGAGACATTATAACCAAATACTCCATTCCATACCACGCCCCACAGACATCACACAGTACAGAAAACACATACACACACACCTAACCCACAAAGCACTGACACGACTCGGTCCGAATGCGGTCCTAGGTGCGAAGCCGCCACCCATTAACAGGTCAGAGATCAGCCTGAGCAGATCGGATCGAGTTAACTTAGCACGATTCCGATGTGGACATCACCCCAACTTACTAACATAAACACAGACTAGACAACTCCATAGACGACACCTGCCACCTGTGCCACGACACACCACAAACAATTGAACACATTATGACAGACTGTACCGCTGTAGCACAACAACGAACACAACACAACATCACTAGTGCGCTGAACCTCTGGTCCACTCCGAAGAGGGCGAGGTTACCTGCGTACCGCCGGCTTGCTCGATCAGGGTGGGCTGATCGGCTAAACAACAACAACTTAATCTGCTTTGGCAAGAGTGAGAAAAGCCCTTTCTTAACCTCAAAGGGCACTTTCAGGAATGAAACGTCTTTATACGTAGCTGAGTACCACAAGGTACAGTACTGGCCCCACTCTTGTTCATTATTATGCTAACAGACATAGATAACAGAGTAAACAGCAACAATATAGTAACATCCTTTGCAGACGATACAAAGCTCAGCAGAAAAATCAGTGATACAAATGAAATGGAGGCCTTGCAGAGGGACATGGACAAAATATACAAATGGTCAGAAGACAACAACATGACATTTAACACGACAAATTTCAGCTCTTGAGATATGGTAGAAAAGAGGAACTTACTGCAAACAGACTGCATATTATGCTCCAGATAGACAGGAAATTCAGAGAAGCACGAAAGCGATCGATCTTGGGGGTAATAATGACCGATGATGCGAAATTCGAAACACAAAATCAGATAGCGATAAATAAAGTAAAAAGAGTAGCGGGACAGGTACTAAGAACGTTCAAAAGAAGGGTCAGGACAGTAATGATTCCCCTGCTAAAAACACTGATTATATCAAAACTTGAATACTGCTCAGTTTTGACGTCCCCATATAAAAAGGAAGAAACTAATAAACTAGAAGAAACTCAAGTCACAGTCAAGATTGATGGCTGCAAAGAACTCAACTACTGGGAAAAACTTCGTAAACTAAATCTGTACTCCCTGGAAAGAAGAGAGAGGTACACTATAATCTACATATGGAAAATGATCGAAAAACTGGTACCAAACCTCAAACTAAACCTAATTACCATTCAAACAACACTGGAAAATAGGAAAGGTAAGATGTGTAGTGTTCCCAAATTAAAGGCCCGACAAGGGACCTCCTCAACACTGAAGGAAAATAGCTTGGTTGTCAGCGAGCCAAGCTTTTTTAACCGTTACAGGGGTCAAAGTTGAAGTCTTGAAGAGAAGACTAGATGCCTGACTCAAGACGGTACCAGATGAGCCGGGTGTACCTGGCTATGTACGGTGGAGAGCGCAAGAAAGCAACTCGCTCCTCCACCAAGCCAGACCTAGAGGCGGGGCCACCAGCTTGACCTTCGTGTGAAGAAAGACCAACGCAAGGAATAGCAACGAGGTTGACGAGGTAGTAATATATATATATATATATATATATATATATATATATATATGGTTGGGTGTGGGTTTGGTGTGTGTGTGTGTGTGTGTGTGTGATAAAAAATATAGAAATTCAATGAAAATTTGTTATGGACTGTTGCGTGTATTGCATTAATTTAAATTTTTATATTTTCCAGTGTTATAGATGCAAGAACGAGGAAACAATTTCTGAGAATTGAAGTAAATGCGGGAAACAAAATTACCTGCAAATTTAATAAGAAGAAATTTGATACGTGGCAAAAATTTCTGAGAAATATACCATATGTCCCACAAAAAAGTACACCCAACTTTAGATTGTACTAACTCCTCCAAAAATTGAGATATTTTGGATCTGTTTGTTTGATTTAATATAGCAAATTATTCTTTGTTAACGTTCAAATTTATTCATGCTTAAACGATTTAGTGTTTAAGCATCTGCTTTTAACTGAAGGGTACAACAAAATGGATTGCGCAAATTTGGTCAATGAAAAAATAATGTGTGCTATCGATGTAATGAAAAGACAAATGCATAATAATAGATACTTTAACATAATTTTAATATGCTTAGTTTCGTTTTCTTTCAACATGACCGCCATTCCTATCGATACAAATCTGGAGTCGAGCTCTCATCTTCCCCATCACTCTTTTGATAAGATCTGGATTGTCTTTTAACAAGTTGATTTCAGCTGTGATGCAAGTCCTCAAATCATCTAAATTGATAGGTTGTGATGCAAATACTCTATTTTTCAAATGACCCCATAAAAAGTAATCACACGGGGTCAAGTCAGGGCTTCTGGGAGGCCATTCAATGTCATGGCTTGTAGCAATTACTCTTTGGTGGAAGACTTCCTGCAAGCGTTCCTTCACAATAACTCTCCTGTGAGCAGGAGCTCCGTCTTGCACCCACCAAATACGATTAAATCGGTTTTCATAAGTAATACGTATTTGTGGAAGGATTTCTCGGTCTATCATTTCTAGGTAAGCTTCACCATTTAGATTACCATTGTAAAAGACCGGGCCAATTAACGCTCCATTACCGCACAGTCCTACCCAGAGAGACAGTTTTTGTCTAGAGTTATTCTTTTCGTAGATATGATTGTCAGGTGGATGATTTTTTGGTGCATACTGACGGCAGATTTGTCTGTTCACTAGACCATTCATAAAAAAGGCCGCCTCATCTCCAACCACTAATTGTTCCGTGAATCTTTCTGGTTTTTCAAGAAACCACTGGGCAAATCTTAGGCGGCGAGGTAGATCTCCTTCAATGAGTTGATGTCGAATTTCCATTCTGTATGGGTACAAATTCAAATCCTCACGAACTATTCGATGAAATGACATGCGTGAGAGTTCTGTACCATTTCGCCTGGTGGACACTTTTGGATGTCTCTCTAATAAATGCCGAACATGCTGAATGTTCTCGTCTGTTCTTGCCGCTTCGGATGGCCTGAACGTCCTTTGTTCAAATTGAGGACCGTTCCTTCTTCTTTGTGTTTCCGAACATTCTTCAAAATTGTATGTTTAGTTGGAGAAGCTCTATCGGGAAATTGCAGTTCGGAGGTATTCTGAACTTGTTTTAAGCTTTTAGTTTGCAGATAAGTTGTGACCATGAGAACGCGCTGCCTTCGTGTAAACTGCATGATAAGGGTTTCAAAGTTATTTATAAATTTAGTAATTCAGATTCTTCATTTATATGTATGACTCGTATCTTAGATACAAAAGTTCGAATTATTTAAAAAAAATATTTGCAATATCCTTCGACGTAAAAAGTAGCACATTGGTTAAAGCAAGAGGAGCTGTCTGGCTGGGAGAAATGATAATTCCGCGCAACCCATTTTGCTGTACCCTTCAGTTGAAAGCAGATGCTTAAACACTAAATCGTTTAAACATGAATAAATTTGAACGTTAACAAAGAATAATTTGCTATATTAAATCAAACAAACAGATCCAAAATATCTCAATTTTTGGAGGAGTTAGTACAATCTAAAGTTGGGTGTACTTTTTTGTGGGACATATGGTATTTACACTAAAACGTCATTCTGAAACTTGAAAGGAAACCCATATTAAGGAAATTTTTTTAATTTCTATTCGCTTTTAGTCATTTAGCCAAGAAAATCTTTTTAAAAGTTACGTAATCAATTAATAAGCTGGAAAAGGCTCTTCATAAAGCTTGAAAGAGAAAACTGAAACAGAATTTTGAAAAATGTACAGATTGATAGATGTGTAAACAGATTTTTGCTAAGGAAAGATAACAAAAATATAGGTTTTTGTGAATTATATTAAAAAAGTCATGTAATTATGCCGTTGCCAAATACGTTTTGGGGCACAGTGCTGGATTGCACTTGTTCGCTCATTAGTTCGTTTGTTCGTTTGTCCGTTTATCACACTTTCGTGTCCACACCGTAATGTTTCAGTTGTTTATAGTTTTTAAGGTAAATTTATGAAACTTCATACATGTGCATCTTTACATGGCAATGCCTGATGAGCAAGAATCAGGTCCTTGCATCAAAGGTCAAGGTCACGAACAGAGGTCAAAGGTCAGATGGAGGTTCGTGCCAGAACCTTTGAATCGCTGATCATAAATTGATGAAACTTTACACACATATGAACCATCACAAGCTAACATGTTATTTTGAAAATGATCTTTAGATTATCACTGGGAAACAAAAAAGAAAAATTTTCTTCGTGCATGAGATTTTAGACCTTATTCTCAATATTTTCATGCCACTGATTCAGAAAATATCATCCATTTTGTTCTAGCAGCTCTAGTTTTTGAGATATTGCGTACGTCATTACCTTCTTTATTACCCTTCTGGAACGGTATTATGAGTTGCTCGTAAATCTAAATGCATCTGTATAATTAAATTGTAGCTATGATTTTGCTGATGTTGCTGTTTTGCATGTGTATTGTACATGTACTAACGTGAATTCTTTCCTGTTACAGGTTTTGACATGGCTTCATCACGAAGAAAGTGTTTAAATCATCCAGATGTGTTTTGTTTTATCTGCGGAGAGTACACGTTCATTGAACAGAGAAAAACTATTACTGATTTTGTGAAAAAAGCTTATTTTTCCTATTTCAAAGTACAACTAGGGGACCAAGATAAACCATGGACTCCTCATGTTGTGTGTAAAACGTGTACGGAGCATCTACGGCAATGGACCAACGGAAAGAGGAGGTGCCTGAAATTTGGTATACCAATGGTATGGAGAGAACAGAGAAACCACAGTGATGACTGTTACTTTTGTTTGGTGAATATAAAGGGCATCAATGGACGTAACCGGAGTAAATGGACGTATCCTGACATAGACTCAGCTAGACGGCCTGTTTCACATTCAGATGAGATACCTGTCCCATCATTCAGCCATCTTCCAGAGCTCCCTCAAGAAGATGATGAATCTGCTACTGACAAAGAAAGCATATGTGGGCAAAATGACAGTGATTTCGAAGGACCGTCATCAGTTGCAGAAGGTTTTAGTCAACACGAATTAAACGACCTCATAGGGACTTAATTCTTTCGAAGAAATCGTCTGAATTGTTAGCTTCCAGGCTGGGAGAAAAAAATTTACTGCTGCCGGGAACCAAAATCACGTTATATCGCGACAGAGAAAGGATTTACTGCCCTTCTTCTCAAAAGAGAACGATTTAGTTTTCTGCAACAATGTGCGCGGATTGCTGTGTGAAAATGGGCATATCGGAATACACACCAAGTGAATGGCGGTTATTCATAGATAGCTCCAAACGGAGCCTAAAATGTGTTCTTCTACACAACGGCAACAGATACAGATCAATCCCAATTGGTCACTCAGTCGGTATGAGAGAAGAGCACGGGACAGTCGCCCTAGTCCTAGAAAAGATATCATACCGAGACCACCAATGGGTGATCTGTGTGGATCTGAATATGGTGAATTTTCCCCTGGGCCAGCAGAGCGGGTACACCAAGTACCCGTGCTTTATATGTCTCTGGGACAGTAGAGCTAAAGATGAACACTGGGTGAGAAGACAGTGGCCTCTGAGAGAAAACATGGTGGTTGGAGAAAAAAATATCATCAAAGAAGCTTTGGTTGACAGAGAAAGGATCATATTGCCACCACTGCACATCAAAACTGCACATCAAACTAGGTTTGATGAAACAATTTATAAAGGCTTTGAACAGAGATGGGACGTGTTTTGGCTACATATGTAGAAAATTTCCTGCGCTGAGCATGGAAAAGCTGAAGGCAGGTATTTTCGATGGACCGCAAATCCGGGAACTCATGAAAGACCCGCGTTTCCAAGATTCAATGGACAACATTGAGGTACGTGCGTGGTCATCGTTTAGTATGGTTGTGAAGAATTTCCTTGGGAACTATAAGGCCGATAACTACGGTGAACTAGTGGAGAATATGCTCTCTTCTTTTTGTAAACTTGGCTGTAAAATAAGCATCAAACTGCATTACCTCCACAGTCATTTGGATCGTTTCCCAGAACCTCGGTGATCTAAGCGAGGAACAGGGTGAACGATTTCACCAAGAACTAAGGACCATGGAAGAACGGTACCGCGGACGATGGGATACTCACATGATGGCAGACTACTGCTGGAGCATCCAACGCGAATGTCCTGGCACATCTCATCGCAAGAAATCTCAGAAACGCGGTTTATGTGAGATGTCTCGATGAAAGAACTTTTTTTGCCGTTCGTGTCTCAAGCTTGTTTGAATTTAAGAAATATTTTTCGTACCTTATGCTTGTTTGATGTTAATACACTATTTTTGCTGACATTCATCATACTTTTGTATTCAATTGACAACAACAGTGATTGCCAGTCAGCAATTATATAATATTATATACATTATATAGAGATATATATAGATATATATCACATCTTGATAAGCAGAGCTGATGGAGAAAAACTAATGTCATTTTTAGAATCAGCGACCTCAATATACCCAGAAACAGGTCTAACATCTAAGTCACCAAAAGTTGTGTTCCCCAGTGAATTATCAAAGGTCAAGGTCGCAAATACAGGTAGGAGCATTGATGTCGATTCCGAAATAGTTTTTGTTTTATAATTGTGAAAAATAAGTTGCTCAGTCTTTCATTTGACAATAATTCTATCCTCCAAAAAATGTATCGGAGCTGAATGAACGGAACATAATCTTTTGATTTAGGTTGTGTATGTGTAGAGCACCCGTATAAGGTTTTATATATATATATATATATATATATATATGTGTGTGTGTGTGTGTGTGTGTGTGTGTGTCTGTTTTACACAGACTGTGCATGGAACAAGGAACTCTTCTGGGAAAATTAAATCTACTATAGTTCGAATAAGTAATGGTGAATGACAAATACTATAGTTTTTCTTTTTCATGATGTTAGCCCGACGGGTCACTCGCAAAGAGGCCCCAAAATATAGCTTCCCTCACCAGCTATCTGCCACGCAGATAGGATCCAGCTTTAGGACAGGATCTAGGGATCTAGTTATCCCTTTTTCTTTGATGTATTGAATCCGACGTGAATGCAACTAGTTTCTTGTGTATATTGAGGTTCTGAATATAGTAGGCTAGGTGTAGCAGTAAACCCTAAATCCTGTCCCAAAGCTGGTGAGGGAAGCTATATTTTGGGGCCTCTTTGAGAGTGACCCGTTGCCCACGTCGGGCTAACATCATGAAAAAGAAAAACTACAGTATTTGTCATTCACGATTACTTATTCGAACTATAGTGGATTTAATTTTCCTAAAAGAGTTCCTTGTTCCATGCACGGTCTGTGTGTAACAAAATATCTCAGGGGACCATTCTGAGTTCAACCCCATATGTGGTGTATTGAGTTTTTAATAAAGATAAGATAATGTCTAATAAGAATTAAATGTTTTGTTTATAAGAATTTAATAATGTTTTGTTTAATAAAGAAGGAAATAATGTTCAATAAGAAATTAATAATGGTTTATTTGAAATTAAGAATATAAAGTGCTAGTTGGCAACACCTGAATTGGGCATTTCTTTGTTTCTCTCGGCCCATTTCAGGTGTTGCCAACTAGCAATTTATATTCTTAATTTCAGACAAACCATTATTAATTTCTTATTAAACATTATTTTCTTCTTTATTGATTAAACAAAACATTATTAAATTCTTATAAACAAAACCTTTAATGGTGCTACTGTAGTATGCGGTCTACCTACGATTCGGCGGTTTACCTTTCAAGTATAATTTCTTATCTTGTTTGCTAATTGCTTGTTTACATCCCAATGTTAATCGCCCTTGACGATTGGTTAGGTTTAGTCATGATATTTTCGTTAGTTTTAACGAAAATATCATGATTAAACCTAACCAATCGTAGGTAGACCGCATACTACAGTAGCACCCATTTAATTCTTATTAAACATTATCTTATCTTTATTAAAAAACCAATTGTGCCAATGTGGATTACGATAAAATGCAGGGAGACGCGGAAGGTAATCGTTTAGTTAATTTTCTCGAGGATAACTTTCTTATTCAAAAGGTTGGGGAACCTACGAGGTTGGGCAGTATTTTAGATTTAGTAATAACTACGGACGATAGGCTAATCACTGATCTTCACGTAATAGAACCGTTAAGCAGTAAGCGATCACAATATGGTAGAGTTTGTCCTCTCAGTAAGTCACTCGAAACCAGCTAACTCGACTAAAATTCCTAACTTCCAACACGCAGACTTTTGTAAATTTAGACATGAATTGTCACTCATCAATTGGGAAAACGTAATGGAGATCTCCAAATAATGTGGGAATCGTTTGAAACAGTACTTAGGACTATAAATGAGGAATCTGTACCGTACAAGATTAAGCGTACGAAAGTAAATAACAAGCCCTTGTGGTTTACTTCTAGAGTAGGGGATATTATAAAGAGTAGAGATAGGGCTTATAGGCTACATAAGTGCGATAAAGACGATTTGTGGTTACGAAACAACTACATATTTCTAAGGCGTGAAGCGAAAAGTGTAATAAAAAAGTCCAAGAGCGATTTTGAAATCTCCATAGCTTGTGACGGCAAAGAAAACCCCAAGCGATTCTTTCAATACGTCAATAATAGGAATCCAGTAAAGGGTGTCTGACGGAGAGCTAGTTTCTGAAAACAAGCAAATGGCTAAGCTGCTAAACAAATTTTTTACGTTAGTTTTCACAATAGAAGATGTAACGAATATCCCTACGGTCATAGACATAATACCTTTTGACAATAGTAATACTTTAGATAATATTGTGGTTAGTGAAAGGGAAGTAATGCGCTATATTGATAAATGAAAATGCGTAAATCACTGGGGCCTGATTCCATATATCCCATACAACTAAAAGAATTAAAAGAAAGTATTGTTGTGCCGCTAACAAAGATTTTTAATGCGTCTATTTCTGAGGGGTGCGTACTAAATTTCAAGTTAGCAAATGTAACACCTATTTTTAAGAAAGGCGATAAAGGTGCGGTGGGAAATTATAGTCCAGACAGTTTAACGTCTGTTGTGGGTAAGCTACTGGAGTCAATAATTAGGGATCGTACAGTCGAACACTTAGAATTGCATAACTTGATTAGAAATAAGCAGCACGGTTTTAGGCAAAACAAATCTTGCTTAACTAATCTTTTAGAATTTTTTCAAAGCGTGGTTGAAGTTTACGATAGTCATCGGGCGGTAGAGATGTAGTGTATTTATATTCCAAAAAGAATTTGACACGTACCACACAAAAGACTCATTGAAAAAACTAAGGCTCATGGAATCAGGGGTGTAGTAATAAATTGGATAGAAGAGTGGTTGCGAGGTAGGAAACAGAGGGTGGTCATTGATGGAGCTGAGTCGTCTTGAGCTAATGTAGCGAGCGGCGTTCCTCAGGGTTCTGTATTGGGCCCCTTGCTTTTTCTTATATATATTCATGATTTAGATGTAGGCCTAGTCAGTACAGTTTCAAAGTTTGCGGATGCCACGAATTTGGGTGGTAAGGCAATTAATGACGAAAATAGAGGTAAAATCCAGGAAGATCTGAATAAAATCGTTGATTGGTCAGTCACATGGCAAATGAGATTTAACGTCGATAAGTGCAAAATTTTACATATAGGTTCGTGTAACGGTAATTTTGCTTATAGTATGTCAGGGAAGGAGTTGGCAAGCGTAGAACAGGAAAAAGATTTAGGAGTTATCGTCACTGGTGATTTAAAAGTGGCGAAACAAAGTACAGCAGCGGTCAGTAAGACGAGCAAAGTGCTAGGTTTTATAGCTAGTAATTTTTAGCACAAATCGCGCGATATTATTGTTCCACTTTATAAATCTTTAGTTAGACCCCATTTAGAGTACGCGGTCCAATTTTGGAATCCGCATATCCGCAAAGATATAGACAAAATCGAAAGAGTTCAAAGAGAGCAACTAATATGATTCCGTCGCTTAGGTCGAAGTCGTACGACGATAGGCTTAAGGAGTTAAAATTGACTACACTCGAGATTAGGAGGCTAAGGGGTGATCTAATCCAGGTTTTTGAAATCATGAATGGGTTCGATAACGTAAATAGAGATAGCTTTTTCGAAATATCACAGTATAATAGGACTAGAAATAACGGGTGTAAGTTGACAAGTACAAGGTTCGAGACACCAGTTGCCAAAAACTTTTTTACGCATAGAATAGTAAATAGCTAAAATAGTTTGCCGGTAGAAGTAATTAGTAGCACATCTAAAAACATGTTTAAAAATCGATTAAACGCATATGTTGATAGATTGGGTATAGTTTAAGATAGTAAAATTAAGGTTTTTATGGTTCGGAACCCATGTAAAATTGTAGGTCCTCTCCGCCACCACGAAGGACATGCGCAATACACAACTACATCCACAGTTAAGTGGACCAGCCATGAGTGGATCCTAGGGTCCTTGTTGGTCTGAAACATTATAACATTATTATAACATTATATATAAGGAACAAGAAGACCAAGACAATGACTCCAAACATTTAATAAAAACGTTTTGACTCAAAGCGAGTCATCATCAGTAAAAAGCTGAATAAAGAAAAAGTTAAAACAAAGATAAAATGAAAAAAGTAATACTCCCTGCATTTGCAACATACCCTCTTCCCCTTTCCAACATTACCACCTCCCCTTTGCAACATCGATTAGCATTTTCAACATTGCAGCATTGCCATTGCAGTCTCCAATTTTGCGCCCATACTACTAGCGTATATATATATATATATATATATATAATTATATATATATAATATATATATATATATATATATATATGGGAATGAACTCAGAATGGTCCCCTGAGTTTTTATGATACACACAGACAGTGCATGGAACAAGCTATATTTATGGGACCTCTTTGCGAGTGACCCGTTGCCCACGTCGGGCTAGCATCATGAAAAAGAAAAACTATGGTATTTGTCATTTACCATTACTTATTCGGACTATAGTGGATTTAATTATCCCAGAAGAGTTCCTTGTTCCATGCACTGTCTGTGTGTATCATATATATATATATATACGCTAGTAGTGTGGGCGCAAAATGGGAGACTGCAATGGCAATGCTGCAATGTTGAAAATGCTAATCGATGTTGCAAAGGGGAGGTGGTAATGTTGGAAAGGGGAAGAGGGTATGTTGCAAATGCAGGAAGTATTGCAACAATGGGTGGGGGTATTGCGACAAGGGGGTGGGGGTAACCCCCAGTTGCATGAAGGAGGTGGGGTAGTGGGGAGGGTGTTATGCAACACTGAGGTAGGGGAAACCCCCAAGTTGCATGAAGGGATGAGCTTTGGGGGAGAAGTTGGGACGTCCTCACCCCCAAAGGGGTATCCTAACCTAAGAAGGTAAACCTTAACCTAAGAGAGAGAGAGAGAGAGAGACCATGTTTTCGCCTGGCACCAGCCAGACGCATAATGCGTGCTCAGGGAACCAGCATCTGTTATACAGAATGTCTGGAATTGCCAGATAGCGCCATTTATTTATACATGGAGGGTTACCAGTTATTTATTTTAATTTTTTATATATGGAGGGTTGCCAGATGTTTATTTTAATTATTTATTTATTAAAGGTAAGAGAGAGATGTTCTCAATGCTTAGAAGGGGTTGCCGGATACCACTATATAATTTAATTATTTATTTATTAAAGGCAAGAGAGAGAGAGAGAGAGAGAGATGTTCTCCTTAATTTTCAATCTATTGTCAGTTTCTGTGCAATAGGTTCAACAACAAAACTGAAAAGAACAAAACACATATTAAGACACAAATTAATAAAATGTGCCTGTTTCCTGTGGAATATAGCGGTAGCCGTCATTATACACTGAATACCTTTCTAAATACTTCATTTAACTTATACAAAAACTAATAAATCAAAAAGCAATTCACTTCCAAAAGAATTTCAGTCTTAATGCACCCACGTCAATTATCCCTATTAAAATTTTTCATTACTAATTAGTAATTTTTTAAACGTTTTATAAATTTAGGGTTATTAATAACTTCAGCTTACTACATTAATCCTCCCCCCTGGCCAATCCTCCATGCATTAAAAAAGTTCTGCTTTACTTTACTCGCAGTTCGTTAGTCATTTGTTTTTTTTATTTTTCAAACTATTTTCAGTTAAAATTAATTCTCGATAAACTACGAACTGAGGGCGGTATGGTACACATGTCAGATGAATGAGGGCCATTGCGGCGCTTCGGGTGGGTTGGGTCTGCTCCACGCCCTGTTAATACTCAATGATTTTAACAAGTGTAGAACTGAAATCATATTGCTTTTATAAAATAGTATTTGCGTTTTTAAGATAATCAAATAAATAATTCGTACTTTGATGTTAGTATACTAAAATTGACAGTAAACATTATAAATATCCTATGAGAATAATATTTATTTTCAAACTTAATAACTTCCCCATAAATCGAAGCCTCGAATTGCCTTCAAAAACTAGAAAATAACTTCTCTCTTCATTCCAAGGAAGACGTACATGTACGGTACGTTCTTTTAGGTGTGTACTAACGTAAAATGGATTTCTCGTCTCCTCTTGAATAACAAAAAGTGTATACATGCCTAAACCTCAATTTCAGCCTTCTTACCCGAGACGGAATTGAAGACTGTAACTTTCACCTTACGTGCAGCTTTCACCTTACGTGCCGAACCTCTATTATAGAAAGAACAGAATAATATATATATATATATATATATAATATATATATATATATATATATATATATATACACATATATGGGAGTGAACTCAGAATGGTTCCCTGAGTTTTTTTATGATACACACAGACCGTGCACGGAACAAGGAACTCTTCTTGGAAATTTAAATCCACTATCGTCCGAATAAGTAATGATAAATGACGAACACTATAGTTTTTTTCTTTTTCATGATGTTAGCCCGACGTGGGCAACGGGTCACTCGAAAAGAGGTCCCAAAAATATAGCTTCCCTCACCAGCTATGTGCAAACCAGATAGGATCCAGCTTTGGGACAGGATCTACAAGGAGTAACTATTATATTTTTAGCCAAAAACCAAAACCAAAAACCAAAAAAACCCTAGATCCTGTCCAAAAGCTGGATCCTATCTGCTTTGCAGATAGCTGGTGTGGGAAGTTAAATTTTTGGGACCTCTTTGAAAATATAGTGTTTTTCATTTCCAATTACTTATTCGGACTATAGTGGATTTAATTTTCCCAGAAGAGTTCCTTGTTCCATGCACGGTCTGTGTATATATATATTATATATATATACAGTGCCCGCGAAAAGTATCCGATCACTCAAGAAAATACAATATTTTCCCTTGATATTCAGAGACACGTAATTCACTTTCTATTTGTTCTAGCGACATCTGGTAACTTTGAGGTTGCTCGCTGATATGAGAGCTATCCAACGCATTCTCAAATTAGTGTTCTGGTAGCCTTCGTTGCGGGTGGCTGTGTCTCAAATTTGTCAGATTTCACTGTTTGTGTAAATTTCTTGATATTTTTTTTTTTTTTACAGAAAGTGGTGTAAATAAAATTTATATATAATGTGTGCTAAAAAACAACTTAAGAGTGATTGTCGAGGTGCTATTGTTGCTTTGCATGCATGTGGGAAATCACAGAGACAGATAGCTAAGGAATTAAACATATCCCAAAGTACCGTTAATTTATGGGTTTCACGGGCTAAGAACAATGGTGGCCTAACCACGCCAGTCCCTAAAAAACGATCTGGCAGACCGAGAAAAACAAATTCGCGAACAGACAACTTATGAAACGTTTAGTATTGAAAAACCCAACAATAACTGCGAAAGAAATAAAATTTAATATGAATAATTTGTTATCTGGTGTTTCTGAACGAACTATCCAGGAGCGGCTCCAAAAAGAACTCGGATTACCATCTCGCCATGCTGCTAAGAAACCGTTCATTAATGAAAAAATGCGTAAAAAACGTGTCGCATTTTGTAAAAATACATTCATTGGACTGTTGATGACTGGAAGAAGGTTTTATTTAGCGATGAGTCGACATTTTTGACATTCAGAAGTTGTCCAAAAAGGTTCGCCGGCCTATTGGCTCAAATAGGATGGACCCTAAATACACCCTAAAGACAATGAAACACCCTCCAAGTGTGATGGTTTGGGGTTGTTTCGGTTACTATGGGCGTGGAAACTTATATTTTCTTCCGAAGAACACAACTATGAATGGTGCACGGTATTTAGCAATGCTACAGGATAACTTCCAATGGCAATGGCAATCCAAAGGACAAAAACATACATGCATGATGGTGCACCATGTCACAGGGCCAAAATAGTGACAAAATGGATTACTGACAATAAATTTGATATTTTGGATTGGCCTGGTAATAGTCCAGATCTCAATCCGATAGAAAATATGTGGCTAATAATAAAAAATAAGGTTGAATGCCACGACACTGGCTCAGTCGAAAAATTACAAGAAGCCATCAAAAAGGTATGGTGCAAGGAAATATCAGTGGAAGTTTGTCAAAACTTGATTAAATCCATGCCAAAACGTCTAGAACAAGTCATCCAAACCAAAGGACAGATGACAAAATACTAATATAAGGTTAGTATACATTTAAACATTGTTTTTTATGTAAAAATACAAATTTCAAGGGTGATCGGATACTTTCGCGGGCACTGTATATATATGTAAGTAAATAACAGATTTTGAGTCTGCTTTCTGTGACAAAATTCTGATTTTGCAAAGTGTACAAATATACTGTAATTAAAAGATTATTATTATTATTATTATTATTATTATTATTATTATTATTTAAAACACCATGGAAAATAAAATTCTTATATAATAATGGGAAAACTGCTAGTTGTATGAATGCAAATAGACTAGCAATATAAATCGAAGGGTTCGTACAAAACAGTGTTTTTTTATATAAAAAATAAAGTGTAACACACACACACACACACCACACACACACACACCCACGCTGAACAAATTCCAGGATCAGAAAGTAGATACACACAAAAAAAAAAAAACGCTACAAATTCGGTCAAAATTGAAATACTACAATTGACCTAAAGTCTAATGTAGGCGAGCTGGTAGTCAGAGGGTATACCAACGCTAGATACGAGATATGTAGGAATGCGGTCAATTCTGATTGTCTCCCACTTTCTGTCTGAAGTTTTATCTGTATCTTGTTTCTAATATATATATATATGTGTGTAAAACACACACACACACACACACACACACACGCTGAACAAATTCCAGGATCAGAAAGTAGATACACAAAAAAAAAAAAAATGCTTTACAAATTCGGTCAAAATTGAAATACTACAACTGACCTAAATTCTAATGTACGCGAGCTGGTAGTCAGAGGCTATACCAACGCTAGATAAGAGATATGTAGGAATGCTGTCAATTCTGATTGTCTCCCACTTTCTGTCTGAAGTTTTATCTGCATCTTGTTTCTAATATATATATATATATATATAATTATATATATATATATATTAGTTAAATAAATTGAAATTGAATGAGATAATTGAGAGCTAAAATATGCAGGACCCATGTACATTTAATGTTGCAACTCATCATTTCTGTGTTTGACTCTGGCGGTGAGGCTCTGGTTCGCTCCAGCATGCTGGTTCCTGGGTTGGGCGGGTACTGGCCCTGTTACTGAACGATGAAAAAGCTATCTCTATCTATGTTAGCGAAATTAAGCAAGGTAAGGTCTGGGTAGTAGTTGGACGGGAGACCTTGTCCAGATAATGTAGCTACCCATGGTTCGGATTCCATAACCAGTGTAACTTAACCTAACCTAACCCATGTCCAAAATGGGAAATCTGAGGATGAAACTGTAAGTCGTATGAGTGCAAAGAAACCGACGTTTATTTTTATTTATTAATACAAACAAATTACATAAATTAGAAATAGAGAGAGTATTATCATAGTACAAATGCAATTAAATAAGCACACATAAAGTATTCACACTCATCTTCTGAACAGAAAATCGTGCCAGGATTGTAATAATATTAACGTTGTGGAAATGTTTCAAATCTTATATAATAATGGAAAATATAAATCTTATAACTTGAGGGCACAGTAACAGAGCGTGCGAGTGGGCAGTTCACTCATTCACCTTGAGATGTGAACATTGAAAATAAATATGAGGAGAGAATAAACCAATTTTGATAAAGACACATTCATGTGAAAATAAATCTGCGGAGAGAATAAGTTAAATTTGATAAAGACACGCCTTCATTATTCGTGATGGTGACCAATCAGGACTTCATTGCCGAAAGCGTGGACCCGTTATATCGGTGTTACAACAGCTGATTGGCACATATATTTAACATAGCTCACCCAGTTACATTAACAACCAATCAACAAACTTATGAACCATCTATTAGTCTTCTGGGAGTGGTGTTTACAATTGGGAATCATGCATATAAAAGGAAGTAATTTCAGCTGGAACTCACAGCAGTTATTTTACCATTGAATAAACACACGCATCATGAGTAATTCACAACAACTTTACAGCTACAGTTTTACAACTTTACAACTTTATATGAAGATGGAGACTGTCGCGGTGGCCACAATTAGTCTTTTTAACGCAACCGAACGGGACAGATTATTTCCAACGCAAACGGAAGGGATTGCAGTTGAAATGCGAGTATAAAAATTTATATACCTGTATTTCTATTTTTTTTTTTTGTGGCCTATACAGGGTGTACATAAAGTCAGGATCTATTTTTGTGAAGCACTTGGAAATTATATGGAATTCAATCATAACATGATAAAGTGGTAACATTTATTAAATAATTAAGAGTAGGATTCGACGTGACGCCCATCAGTACCCCTGCACAACTCAAATCGTTCCGCAGCATTTCTAAACACATTCTGGAGCATTTGCGGGGTTATGTTATCTGCAGCAGTTCGTATACGTGTACGTAAGTTTTCAAGACTCGTAATCTTCGTCTGATAGACGTGCGATTTGATAAAGCCCCATGCAAAGAAATCTAAAGGGGTTAAATCTGGTGATCTCGCTGGCCAAGGTCTTTTGTTGCTTCCGCGTCCGATCCAGCGATTTGGAAAACGTCCATTTAGATCATCCTGAACAATTTTGGCATAGTGACAAGGAGCACCATCATGTTGATAGACGACGGGGATAGGATTGTTAGTACCGTCGTCTATCAACATGATGGCGCTCCTTGTCACTATGCCAAAATTGTTCAGGATTATCTAAATGGACGTTTTCCAAATCGCTGGATCGGACGCGGAAGCAACAAACCTTTGCCAGCGAGATCACCAGATTTAACCCCTTTAGATTTCTTTGCATGGGGCTTTATCAAATCGCACGTCTATCAGACGAAGATTACGAGTCTTGAAAACTTACGTACACGTATACGAACTGCTGCAGATAACATAACCCCGCAAATGCTCCAGAATGTGTTTAGAAATGCTGCGGAACGATTTGAGCTATGCCGGGATACTGATGGGCGTCACGTCGAATCCTACTCTTAATTATTTAATAAATGTTACCACTTTATCATTTTATGATTGAATTCCATATAATTTCCAAGTGCTTCACAAAAATAGATCCTGACTTTATGTACACCCTGTATTTAGTCGCGAACTTGTTAGTTATTTTAATGTTTCTGAGGATGTCATTAGGCGAATGCTCTTGAGCACCGTTCTGCGTTTAATCATGATTATTTCATGATATATATATACACACACATATATATATATACACACATATATATATATATATATATATATATATATATATATATATATATATATATATATATATGTGTGTGTGTGTGTGTGTGTGTGTGTGTGGAAGGGCTGTAGAAATTTATTTTCATCTCATTACATTTTATTGTAAAATGTTTCAACAAAATAGCAGGTATCCTCAATTTTTAATTATAGCTTAGATTGCATTAGTAATTAATAATTAATATTATGGTAAAGTCTTGTTTTGATATTTCTATTCATCAAAAATCGTTGAATTTTTTTAATTTATAGCAATAAAGACTCCTTTGCAAATTTTAAATAATTTTGTAAAATTCCATAATAAATTCATTTGAAATGTGAAGTTATTCGGCATTTTCTCTTAAATGGGTCACAAACTTCTCTGAGCGGTTCGAAGATATTTGATACTTCACATTTTAACTTTCTTCCTATGTGTGTGTGTGTGTGTGTGTGTGTGTGTGTGTGTGGTACTCTGCATGTTCTTTTTATGAAAAGCAAATGGGTTTTTATTATAAAAGATTCAGAAAAATGTATGAACTAATCAAATTAATTTAAAGTTATCCTTTCTCTTTAAAGGTCCAATGAGGAGCTGACTCGTATTATATAATCTTTTCGTGACAGCATTGAAGAAACGCATGTCGTGGACCTGAATACGGAGGTAGAAGTTTTACCGCGCATTCAACCCAGCGATTGCCATATCATTAACGAAATAATGTAAGCATTTTTCTTTTTCTTATGTTTCGGGTAAGAGTAGGGATGTAAAATAACCGAAAAGTTTAAAACCGGTTTTCACCGTCGCTATATTCTTAAAGCCGGTTTTTACCGGTTTTCACCGATGAGATTCTGTATGCTTTTTAGGGAGGTAAATTATCAAAATATTAAACAGAAATAAGGTTTTAATTGATTCAATTAAGTATGTGTAACATTTGAATTAAAAAGTTTATTATCGAACTTGATTTTTTAAATAACACTTGAGAAAACAAAGAGCATTAAGTGTCTGCTCTGACATTCTTGGTCGAATCTTTGTGACGAATAAACCAGCAGCTGAAAACACTCTCTCGGACTCTACACTGGTGGCTTTTATTGTAAGCAACGCCTCGTACATTCGATCCAAATTTTTGCTTCTATTCAAAGTAGCTTCCAAATATTTGAATTCATTGTTTACGTCAAAGGTCTCACAAGAATCTTCCTTGGGTTTCATTTTCAGTTTGTTCATCTCACACATGTACTCGTTCATAAGTTGATCGTCATCATTTTCTTCACGACCTGAGCTGTTTTGTGAATCTTCGAGTTTCGAAGCACTTGATTGGATTTAGTCGTCTGTTTCTGAAATCTAGCAAGCTTCTGGAAAAAGCCTCTTAAATGTATGATGCGCATACTTCTTAAGTGCTTGTCTTGAAGGAAAGAGGAACGGTGCTGATGATTCATTTTTCAAGACCTCGGGATTGTGGAGAAAACTCAGCAAGGCGACAGCTTCTTTTTGTCTTCTCGATGAGTAGCGATCAATGAGACACTGACGTAGCTCAAAAGCTAAAAGATTGTTTTTGCTTTCAAATTTATCCAAAATGAACTTCATGAAAGATTCAGCTTTGAGCAAATTTGCATCTTCGGAACAGAATCCCTTCAAAACAATTTCCAGTGGACGAAGCGTGTCAAAGAGGCTCTTTAGAGCATTCCATTCTTCATCTGAAATCGTCTCTGTTGAGGGTATCACTCTGAGGGCCTTTGGAATGCAATTTTTGAGTTTCAAAAATCTTTCTATCATAGCCAAAAGACTGTTCCACCTCGTTCTACAGTCAAGGATAAGCTTTATTTCCTTTCTATTAAATTCATCTTTGACAAAATCCCGCAATCTCTCATTTTTCAAAGGAGACTTTCGAAATATGCGGCAGATTTTTCTCACCTTATTTATTACTTTTAAGTAATCTTCTCGAAGTTTTGGAAGAACAATTACGTCATCTATGTCGGACTCAAAAATTGTATCAGTGCATAAAATTTCACACTCATCTTCGCTTAACTCATGTGCAGAGTGTTCATCTTCTTCGATGGCTTCATCTTCAGGGGTAGGGTCACTTTCCCCTTCAACTGAATTTTCAGCAGTGTTTGAATACAAGATATCCGAAACCGCGAGATGTATAGCATGTGCAATGCATTGCTGGTGATGAGGTACTATTTCTCTTCCAAATTTGACCATTACTGAGGCACCGTCGTGGGTGCAACCCACGATATGCTTATCTAGGTCCAAGCCAAAGTCTTCCAATCTTTTCCTAACGATTGCAATAGTTTTGGTGCTATCGAGAAACCATTTATTTTCATGAGACCAAGAGAGCAATGTTGATTTTCATCATGAACATTAATATTATTATATCTTTGGTTTTGCAAAGATGTATACTCATCCTCATAGTTAATGAATAGTGGATTCCTTGTCTCACCTGATTCTTGAAGTAGTGGACCAATTCATGTTTCTTTTTCTCATAAAAACTAAGCACCATTTTTCTGACACCATTATGGGAAGTTGGATGAGGCTTGTCGTATTTTATCTTTATTAGGCTTTCTTCAATGAATTCACTTTTAGCAACTGATTGGAAACTCAGTCCATCTACACACGCAAGTTTCGAAATTTCCTCTTCTATGGACTTTTTTGCACAAACTCTTCCACTGTTCTTTGTTTCTTCAATGGATGTTTATGCCATGAATATTTTTCATGTGGGATGATAAACTTGAAGTAGAACCTCCACAACACTTTAAAACTTTGTGACATGCCATACACTCTGCTTCTTCTTTATTCTTACGAGTGAAATGATACCAAGCATTTGATTTCCTTGACATGATGTAGTATTAGATCTTAGAATCTTAATTGATCAATGTTCAATCATCCACATAACATTCAAGACTGAAGCATCAATTATTTACACTTATAAACAAACAAAAAACGATACGAAACGATGCAAAACTTAATTACTATGTTTTTAAACGTTTAGAAACGTTTGTTTCATAGAAAATCGGAGACGCGCAAAAATGTGAAAACCCGTTCTTATCGTCGGTTTCGGTGATGATTAAAAATGTTCATCACCGGTTAAAAACCGGTTTTTTAAAACCGGGTTCCATCTCCAGGTAAAAGCTATTTTCTATGTTTTGGGTAAGAAGAAGACTCAATAATAGAAATCATGTTTTATAAAATAGTACAATTTTTTATATCCATCTTAAATTAGTTACAGAATTAGTTGCCGTTACATTTGAAATAAGGTACAGAATACAAAAACTAACATTATTAGAGACAATATTCATACAATTATTCATTTTATATATACGAGCAAAACATCATACAACACATCGAGTGCGCACAAACGGGAACCTTTTTTTTATCTGTCTGCATACCATTTGACCATTCCACTCAGTGTGACACGGGTCTAATAATTTTTTTAAATTTTTAAATTCCTCACCACGTAACATGTGTATGAGAAGTGAAAGGCAATACATACCACATACGTAACTAAAGTATCCCTGGAATCGATAGGGATTCTAGACAATTTCGGGAATGTGTAGCTGTTCGAGAAATTTTACAATAATAACGTCATTCCATGGACGAGTCCCGAGTGAATTAAAATAGTACATGCGGTCCCTATTTTTAAAGTAGATAGTATCCAATGAATTTCTTTACCACCAATAATATCGATATTCACAATAAGACCGCCGCATTCTCTCGTACTTGGCAATTTCAATGTTTCATTCTTGGCAAACACACCGATAAATTTGAAGCGCATGATCATTCGCGATTCATTACTCTCTGAAGTGTATTCGCGTCCATTGTAAAAGTCAGTGACAACCCCTAAATCTGTCAACTTCTATTAAGGCTTGTGACTCGAGGTATACTAGTACTGTAATAGGCGCGTCTATCGGGTTGGCGAATTCCAATCTGACTGAGATGTTTCCACTCTGTCATGGACTTAAGTGTGTATTTACACTAGCAGATAAGTCAGGTGTGATGTCAAACGGATAAAGGTTAAATACATCGATGAATTCTTTCTGCGTTACCCCAATTCCGAGCTTATCACAAGTACCTGCAATATGGGCCAGATTAATATATACTCTCGCGCAAAGCGGGAACACAGCGTCTGATCAATAATCTGTATCCAATGCCTCGCCTAACGCAACGCCATTGACATATAGAGTTATATTTTTAAGGCCGAAATTCTCGAATTTAAAGGCATTCTTTTTATATTTTCTATTCACCGAAGGGTGTTTCTGCATTCCAATTAATATCCTTTTAGGTAGAACTCCCAGGGCCACGTTTCCTATCTGCTTCGAGGCCAACCATGCTGGCACTGTGTATAGTTTGATTTGCACTCTGTTAATTGGGTATTTTACTGTGGCATGGAGTAAATTTTTCTCAATTTCTATTTGTTTAGGCGAACTTAGGTTCACACGGTGTACGCGGAGGTATGTTTCCATAATATGAATCACAAAGGGTTTGCACGCTCTTCTTGATCAGCCCCAAGATTTAAATAAATCTCAAGATTCGTGTGGGTGAGCTTTATTGTCATATCGACCCCATTCACAAGCAACTTCTCCTGGAATGTGAAGTCTGTATGCAGGCGTCCAAAACACTCATATATTTTCTTTTTAGAATTGTAAATTTGTCCTTTATACTGTTTTTGTCTTTAGCCTGATAATAGCCCTCAGCAGTTAAAAAGGTATCCTTCGCTTCTTTTGAAAAGTTCAGCATATTTTACAAATAGGTTCGTAGGTGATAGTACCCCATCCTTGCTGAGATGTTAACCTGATTTAAATATACGTCACACTTGTTGAATATCGAGTGCAGAAAGTTTGTTTCAGGGTATACAGCATATTTGTCATCGCAGTCCGTTCCATCAGAATGAGTTATAAGTAGTTTAGCGTACATGTGCCCGCAGCTTGGATCAAAAAAGTAAGGGCCTGAGCTGGATATCACGAAATCTATAGGAGCACTCGGGGAACTAATTGTGTTTAACGGATTAATTATAATAAAGTCACTGTGCTCAATAGAAACTTCAGTTGGGGGCATGTCAAAGAGGGACAGTTCCGATTTACAACATTGTGAACTACACGGATGAAGCGTGCCATGACGAGTCAGAAATAGTACCACCTCTCTCGACAAGTAGTAAACAGTCTATGATTCATGAGAGCAATGTCCTTAGCTTATATCAGTCAAAAAATGGTCAACCATAGGTTTCAGTCGCTTAGAACACTTTTTCTTTTTTGATGTCCGTTTACGTTTAACGCCACGTGCTGGTAACACCTTCTTCCGGACAGCCCTCTTCTTCCCACCACCACTCATTTTTATCTTTGCATCTTTGATGATTTCGTCCCGTGTACGTTTTAAGTTTTTTTAAAGCTTCTTTAGGTTTATCGTCCGCCATTATGTCTTCTGCTGTGTTAAGATCTGATTGTAGCGCTTTCCTCCCGAAGTATCTGACACCCCTCTTCAGCAAGGGGACAGCCGTACATAGTATGATTGAAAGAAATGGATCCAAGCCCATTCCCACGCTGGTATCTCACCTCGATAGACTGTGAAAGGCTTTCTCTCTATTATAACTCAGTGCGTCAATAGTGCAGCTTCACTGTTAAGCTCCCATTCCCGAATGGGAATTTTTTCCCTCCATCGTTCTTATATATATTGAGATATTGGTTATTAGATTAGCTGCGACATTCACATAAGGGAGCCTGTCATATGTAATACTCAAGCTCTTCCCTCTATGGGTGGGGATGTGCGCGATGGGCAGTAGGTGTACCTGGGTATCCCTAACAAACTGGTGCTCCACTATATTGCTGTAAATATAGCACATGTCTGGGTGTGTATAGCCAGCACCCAATTTCTCCAAATTCATCTGATACATTAGGCTGGAAAAGTCATGTTGTACTTCGTGAAAGGTATCTCTTTGGAACGCTGATCGATATCGCTCCTAGGTTATAATTTTGAACAGCGCTTTGTCTTTAATATTTCTGTTAGCCTGGGATTTTAGGATTAGAGTATGTGCAGGGTTTTCTTTGTTTATGATTTCGTATACTAAATCAGCCGTAAGATTTCAGTTTTATAAACTAACGTTTAAGCCTCTCAACATTATCAGCCGCACCATAACGTCCCGTATCTAGTGTTACTACTGTAATGTAATACCGTGCATCCCCAATCGAGGCGATACGTATGGTTTCATCCGGAGTTACCCCGGCTTCTTCACACTCATCAAGGTCTCTAAAAACCATAAAAACGGGTTCTTTATAATCAATATTTAAAAAAAGGGTCTCCAGCTAAATTTCGCATATCCCCACCTCATATGAATCACGACCCAATTCAATGGGTCCATGGAGTTCTGTTACAAAGTTGGCCTGGGTCTTGTTAGGATGTACAGACAGAGAAGAAGAGGACTGTAGTGTGACGTAGAAATGGTTAGTCGCCATGTTGCATACTATTTAAGCTTCTTTATTGCATTGCATTAGCTTTAATATAGGTGTTGAAGCTCTCTGGGTACCCTAGTCATTTCACCAGGTACATTTTTCTCTTCCCTGAACCTTTGATTCCTAAATTTTTTTCATTTTTAAACACATTTTTTCCTAAATTAAATCCACTTCCTACAACTCCTAGCGGTAAAAGTCTCCTGCGATTTTTCCCCATTCAAATCTTCAACGTAATACAGCATTATCTTGCCTTTAGGTCTCATAGCACTAACTTTAAAAATATCACTGTCCAACCTTGCTCAAATCCCTTTCCAAATTTATTTTCCGAACGCGACAGCCTTACATAATCATTGATTTTGAAACGCGCAGCGTGTGGGGGTGTTCTACTAATATCTCTTCTCACATCAGGCTCTGTGCGCTTACCTCTTTCTAAAATCTCGTTCGGTGTTGTCCAATCGTGCGATGGTGTGAGCAGTTGTATGATGAGGCCAATGATTCCAGAATGTCTATATATCTGTATGTGTTTTTATGTGTGAAATAGCAGTGCATCCGTTCCTTTATAGTATGTTGAACTCTTTCAGCTAAAGAGGCCTTATATATAGAATTGGTAGTCAGTAGCTGATATTAAACAATGTCAGCATGTTTTAAAAAGCTTGACCTATAAATTATTTCCCATATCCATACAAAAATAGCCAGGAACCCTGTTTTCTTTCAACATCAACGTTTTGGTGGCTTTAGCAACTGTTTCAGGCGATTTATTTTTCAGAGGAATTAGCCACAGATATCTAGAGAATACATCTATTATGAATAGGATGTAGCGGTAACCATCGTTATACACTGAATATCTTTGCATGTCTGTTAAATCTGATTGCCAAATAGAGTTAATCGATGCCGCTGTTGTCTTGGCTGTTTTAAACCTTTTTCTCACAGGCTTATGAAGTGTATAAGCGTCCTGCTCCTGCAAAAACCTCTCAACTTCTTTTTTCCCTACACCATCATTGCAAACACTTCTGTACAGTCTATCAGAAATGTCATCATAACGTCTTCTTAATATGTTAGCCAATTGCGTATTTTAGAGGCACATGGAGAGGGTTGACCGTTGTTGTTGTTTGGCCTCTTCTTTCTCCTCTTCAGAGGTGCTACCGCTGGGGGTGATGGCGTTCTCATTTGTGACAAATGCGAGGCATGTTCCAAGTCTTTTAACCTGTTCAGATTTCCTATCAATGTTTTGGGACATTTATTTGTTGTAGTCTTGCTTTAATATACTTTTATCCTGAATGTGAGGGCCTATCCCACTTTCTCAGCAGATCATGGACGATGTCTACGATATTCGATCCCTGTCCCTTTGCTTCTTCCACAATGATCTCACCTGTATCGGTCCACTGGATGTTGGGATCCTCATTCAATACATTATAAAGACTTAAACCTTTATTCCTCAATGTATGTGCGAGGGTGCTTTCTAATACATGCTCGATATGTTGTGGGGCCGACCCGTTATTCTTTGGTTGGTCAGCTCTATCGTCGGACACAGGTCTCATATCGTGATGCTCATCTTTGTTCGTGCTGTGACTAATAAACACGGGGATCTCTGTAGGATTCTTATAATTTTCGTACGCGTGAAGAAATTTCTGCAGAGCCTCTTGGGATAAGATTTTTTTCTCATCAGGTGTTTTTTCACTGTTTAATAGAGCTAACAATTCGCTTTCCATTCTTTTAAGCCTACTTTTACGGGGTTCTAGAACCGTGTCTGGACTCTTTGAGCTTTGCAGTAAAGCATACACCTCATGTGGAATCACTACCACTTTCTTCATTATATTAATCTAGTTAGTAAAGGCCCCAAAACTGAAAATAAGATGGGGAGGAATGATCCCCCTTTTTGTACAATAATTCTTTTCTCCTTCCCCACAGTTTGACTTTTACGAGCGAGTGTACGTATTATGTTTTTGTAACGGCGTAGGCGAGCCTTCTGAGGGGGTTTCATTGATACATTGCAATTTATAAGATTAAGACAGGTTTCACAGATGAATTTTAAAAAGTCAGAGTCGATATTTTTAACAAACATCTGTTGCATTACCCGGGGTAGTCGATGATAGATTTTTATTAATTCATGATATTTCTTTAGCCTCTTTGTCATTCTGGAATATACACCGTTTCAAGCTCGTTTGGAAATATATACGTTCTTAGAAGCACCCTAAACGTGTTTCGCGGATGAAGGTCACAAGACAAATATCCGTAACGTTGACGTGTAGCTTCTTTATAAACTTCCAAAAACTCCTTACGCTGATTTGGGAACATTTGATTAGCTAATACCCCAATTTGTGACACATCTCTACGTTGTGCGAATAAGACTAGATATTGTGTATTTAACGACACCTCGCGCATGTATGTATTTTTGAAAAATAGATTCTGATTGATGAAGAACACGCTTAAGTTAAGATGGTGGGAGAACACTGTAAATGTCTCGGCAAACGTTTTATCCATTTCTAACATGAGATCGTCAATTACAATGACTGTATGTTCATTTCCCTCTAACGAATTAACGTCATATACGCCTTTGTGGAACAAATATCATCTTGGTACTCGTTGAATACTGACTGGTATGTCGAATAGCACCATATAACTTTATGCACAAATTTTGAGACCATCTCTCCTTATCTTTAATGAGTTTAAGCATAAACACTGTTTTACCACATCCTGTAGGGCCAGATATAATACACGTGAACGGGCTCGTGAAACTGAATTTTTCTACAGAATCCATCTCTAACACGCCACACCCCTAAATGGGTCATTTACAAAATATAATAAAAATTTAAGTGGTGTTCCTTATATTCTACAGTCTTGTTTTTCCTCTTCTTCCACAGAACCATGAATGAAGATGTGGTACAGCATCATGTCCCCATTATCGATATTACAGGCGGTCCCGATGATGATGTAGTTGTAGTTACAGACTCCATACCCGCTGACGAGCCCCCACCAGCGACACATGTAACACCACCATGAAACAATTCAAAGTGGAGGCATGATGGAGAACCTTCCACGTCAGGTATAAAGCGTGGCAGGAGTGCGCCGGTTGTTAGACCCCCAGTATAGAGCCCCAACACTACGTCTTACGACACAACCCCCACACTAGTACCTTCCTCAAATAAAAATGTACCCCCCGTATTCCTGTTCAATTCCGGGTACATCCTCCACAACAGCAGCAGCAGCAACTTCTCGTGCTGTAGAGGAAGGTATAACATTCGAGTTGGTGCGCACCACCACCCCCACCCCAGCCCTGACTAGAAATCGGTATATAGTCGGGGTTGACCCTGGATCCATGTATAGCAATGGTATTGAACACGGTCTGCGACACGTAGTTGAACGTATTGTGGAGTTTGCCCTTCAGAACCGTGACGAACGTGAAGTCAGGACGCAGCTCTCCTTTGGGTTTGGGTCAGATGACCGGGATGTAGATGAATTTTGGGTAGTACTACCATTCAGATACTTGGCAGCTGTAGATATAGAGTATATATTAGGCCGTATAATGCAGGCCTCTCAAAGTAGTATAGCCTTCAATATGGACAACTTCACCGTAGATATTGACCGTGTGTTCCGTGTTGCGGGTCATAGTGCCACACCTTATACTCTTAACTTCAATTCTGAGGCTATTTACAGACAGCATGTAAACACCGATCGTGGATACGGCTTTATAGCATTAGTCTTGGCCCGTACGTTTACTGTGTTAAATACACAAGCCCAAAAAATTTACTTGCCTACGGGTGTGCAGCGTGCTCGTAAACTGGCTTCAGATTGCAAGCTTGAGCTTGATTGTAATATGGTCCCTAAAGAGTTGAGAAGGGTGGAGCAGGAAATGAATGTTCGTATATTTGGAATGGATGATCGTCGTAGGCCTGTGTATATTTTTAAAAGCAGTGTGAGAGATCATACAAGACCCCTACTTATTTTAGGGCTGTCAGGGACAACGTATCTCCCCATCCGTAATATAAGGGACCTTTACACGAGTTATGATAAAAGTCGAAAATATGGAAGGCATCATGATCTGTGTAAGGGAAGTCTCGCGTTTGCGGATGATATAGTGAAACATTGTAAGGATTACCACATGGTATGTGCGCAGTGTAAAAGCTCCATATGTGAAAGTCTGGCAGTTGAAGCTGAGAAGAGGGATTGTAATGTGTGTAAACGTAAGTTTTTCAATAATAACTGTTTAGAGTTCTATAAGTCAATTGGCACGTGCAGGAAAATGAGAAACTGTGAATGTGGTATGTTTCATATGATGGATAATTAATTGGGGGAATTTCAAGCATAAATGTGATGAAATTCACTGTTCTACATGCCATGAGAAATATAAGGCGGATGGAGTAAAGCATGTATGTTATATGAAAGACACTAAGCCTAAAAATAGTCCTTCTATAACTGTGTACTACGATATAGAAACATACACGGTTGCTGAAACCTAAGAGGTTATCCCACATCTACTTGTAAGCCAGACTATCTGCGATGAGTGCATGGAAATCGAGTGTGATGAGTGTCACAAATGTGGTAAACGGACAAACGTTTCTAAAACGAGTGCACACGATAGTCCCGTGAAACTCTTTGTGTTCTATATTGTCAAGTTAGCGGACAAGTTAAAAAAAATGACTGTATATTCTTGCCCATAACGGGGTAAAATTTGACACACAGTTCCTTTATATGGAGCTGCTTGAGCACGAATCATCTTGAAAAGAGAAAACAAACTTATACAGATGCAAATAAGAGGTAATGTACAGTTTAAAGACATTTTATTATTTACACCTTGTAAATTAGCCAAGCTACCCAAGGTAATGGGAGTAGCCGCCGAAGTTTCAAAAGGATATTTCCCTTACACTTTCCTCACTAGCGATACTTTAAATTACGTAGGACTACTTCCACCCAAACATTACTCTAACTATGAATGTATGAGTACAGATGAACGTGAAGATTTTGACTGCTACTACAACAGTTTTAATGAATGTAATCCTTACAATATATCTGATGAATGTGAACGTTATTGCGTGAATGTGTGCGTGCTTAGAGTATGTTTTCAGACCTTTAAAAGGATGTACATAGACCGTTTCAAATGCGATCCGTTGCAAGTCGCAACCACGATCGCATCATTGTGCTTTACGGGGCACAAGGCTATTCACTGGCTCATACACATACAGCAAGAGATAGGTGTATATATATAAAGCATGCCTCAACACGGGGGAAGTACCCATTAAGGTTAATGGTCGTGTTTTTTGGGTTGATGATCTAAGTGAAAACCGTGCCACTGGTGAGAAGACTGTGTACTCCTTTAACGGCTGTTGGTGGCACGGATGCCTACGTCCTGAGTGCGGGACCGTAGGAGATATCCACGGTAGATCTCCTGCCAACAGTCTTGCATGGACTCGCACCCGCGATCAGCTTATAGGCACGCAGTTCACTCACAAGATTTTGTGGGAGCATGAGTATGATGCACGGATGGAAACAGATGGCCAGTTCCGTGAAGAGATAAGCACGATCAAGCGTTCAATCGTGTTGGATCCTCTCAAATGCGGTGATAGCTTGTTCGGAGGGCGTAAAATCCCTTCAAGCTATATTTTCCGCCTACGGAGGGCGTGAAACTCCATTACTACGACTTCTGCTCTACATACCCTTACGGGATGAAGAACAATCCGTACCACGTAGGTGCACCTGAAAAAGTGGTGGGACAAGCCCTGTCCAACATCGAGTTCTCAGCAAATTAATTTGAATAAAAACTATTTCGGTCTTCGTTTCGTATACCTGCTCCCCCTCGCGATTTATGGATGCCGATCTTACCCGTCGTTATAGACCACAAGCTTATGTTTCTCCTGTGCGTGAAGTACGCAGAGGAGAACAATGGGACTTGTAATCACACAACCAACCAGCGTAAGATCAGAAGTGTACATACAAGCCCTGAACTGGACCTAGCCGTTCGCCATGGCTACAGAATATTAAAGATATATGAGGTGTGGAGGTTTCAGAAGCTACCCAACTTTTTACGCCATATATAAACACATTTTTGAAGGATAAGGTACAAGCATCAGGGTATCCGGGAGGAATTAATACCGAAGATGAAAAATCGGCTTATATTCAGCGTTACCGTGACCGTGAAGTGATACAACTTGACCGTTTCAAAATTGTAAAGACCCCAGGCAGGCGCTTTAGTGCAAAGTTGTGTCTAAATAGTCTTTGGGGAAAATTTGCACAGAATACAGGCAAGGAAAACGTTCACCTAGCCCAAAGTTATAACGAAGTGTGGGATTATCCCAACTCTCCCGATAAGGAGGTGATAGAGATCGTGAATGTAGGTAATACGTACATAATAAAGTACAACATTACCGAATTGGCCACAGACACATCGCGTATTACAAACATACCTGTAGCCAGCTTCACAACGGCATACGCACACATCAAACTTTGGAGTCTATTGCATTCTCTTGGGCGGAGGGTTCTGTACGCCGACACAGATAGTGTGATATTCACAGCGAGGGAGGGTGAATACATGCCGCCTATTGGTGAATTCCTCGGAGAGAGACTGATGAGATCAAGGATGAGTATGGAGACATCGCATACGCCGACTCTTTTCTCAAAACAGGTCCCAAAACTTATGGGGTACGGGTGAGGGTGGGGGAGGATATGAAATATATCGTAAACTTTGACTCGTTGAAGGATCTAGTGTGCTTGGAAGATGAGAACGATCAACCTCCCCAACTGACTGTAGGGACCCACAATTTTCGGGCGCAGAAGCTGGGGGGCGTGAAGGAACTTAGGGTACGAAGGTGTGTCGTAACACCTATAGGAAACGTTACCATGTGCCTGCTACCTATGATACCGTACCCTTTGGATACCACAATCCTTGCTTGTTTTATATATATATATATATATATATATATATATATATATATATATATATATTAGGGTGGGATGAAACGCAATTCTTTGTGGAATATTTATTTGCTTCACCTATAATTTGCTGTATTGGGTTCTATAGATGACATAAAGTGATATAAAAGAAAAATCAATTTTGCCCTACTAGCGCATTTTTGAGAAAAACAAAATGGCCACTAGTCAAACATATAAATGTTTATAACTTGAAAAATATGCATCCAATTAAAAGACACTATAGAATAAAAATGATTCAAAATACAAAAGGTACATTAGAAAGTCCCTTTTATAAATTATTTTCTCAATTTTAAATTTTATCAAAATTTACCTCGGTAAATGATATCACAAATAAATCACTTTTTTCTAAATAAATGAAAAATTCTTTGATGACCGAAGTATATTACTTTGATAATAGTTAATAACCTTATATAATTTTGAATATTCAAACTATAATCTACAACAACACTAGTCAACGAGAGAAATTATTGACATTTTATTACCACAATTGCAGAAACATATAATCAATACACTTCCAAAAAGATCCCTTTTCAAAAATCGTGAAGTGTTTGCTTTTATGAAATTTTGGTGAATTATTTCAGTCTCTAATTAAAAGCTAATTGTCAAAACGTGAAGTCATTTCTCTCTTGGTTTCCATACATGGCAGCAATGAACGAGACCTAATTCTTGCTCTTATAAATCCATCACGGGATTCTTGGGAATATACAGATGAGGCCGCATCGCTGACAAGTTTTATTGCCCTCTCGACACTTTGTGAATGAAGTGGATAATTGGGTAGGCACAGTTTTTTAACCGTAAGTGCATTGATTTCAATATTTGTGAGCGCCATAGTGAGGGGAAGTTCAGTCAGCATTTCTTTTGACCAGTAAATAATATCATCCCATGCGTTTGCGTTGAAATTTATCTCAGGAACCTTAAATTCTCTGATTTTGGACACATTTTCCGTCTCTGTTCTAATGTTCATGACGAAATCAACTGCTCTGTTTCGTTTTTGTTCTGATGTATCTGATAACATTGCTATCAGAACATTTTCGCAATGAGCAAAATATGCGTTTCTAGCAATGTAAGGCTTCACTACATTCTGAACATCCTTTGGAAGAAGATGAAATCTTAATTGCTCCAAATATGTGATGTGGTCAATTCCATATATATGGTCTACTCTTGATATCGAACCAGCTTGGTCCATAATTTGTAACAATGAAGAAAATTATTGAATGAAGAGCCAATGAAGGAGTTTTCTCTGCAATGTATAGGCGGCAGACACGATTTACTAATGTCAGCCATCGAGAATGGTTCAGTGGTCCGGGTTTTGTATTTTCCAAATCTTTTGGGACATTCCCACTTCATATAGCCACAATAATTTTGTACAAATACTGTTGATCTTGGCTAAGATCATCGATAACTTCTGATATGTGTGTTAAATCAATGCCTTCTCTAATTGGTTTGAAATTGACTGCAGGCATTTTTTCACATTCTTTGAGTGCTACTCCGATTTTTCCAGTGAAACATGTTGGACCTTTTGTTTTACCATCAAAATGTTCAAATAAGTGTCGAAGGGGAAGTTCATTTGTATGCAGCATACAAATGCTCCATTGTAACGGTTTCTTTAGTTTTTCTTCTATGAGGTGGATGATCCCACCCTTGGCACCTGTGTTGGTATTTGTACTATCACATCCTACGAGACGAATGCTCTCATTAATAGCTGACTCTTGAAAAGAAGGAGAACAAACTATCAGCTAGATCTTGAGCTTTACCAGAAGAAGGAACTACATGGGTTAAATATTCATTTACTGGCTCAGACACCAAAACATAGTGTTCCTCTCTAATGGAGTCTCCGTACTATTTGTTTCCTTTCTTCACCCACCTTCACCAAAGTCTTGTCCTTTCTTCCGTCAAAAAATATAGCAGATATGACAGCAGGATTAGCTTCACTCTCCATCACCAAACTTTTTCTCATTTTCTCTCTTTCCCGTCGGATTTTGTTCTTGTCAATCAAAAGCGAACTATCTTCTCTAGCGATTGCTCCATAATCAACTAAAGCAGCTGAAGCCAAAGCAGCTGCTGCTCGATCTGAAATTCCAAATCTATCGGCTTCCATCGCTACAGTAGGCAATGGAAGTCTCATTTGACCTTGTATAGCAACTGACTCCTAGTCTGATTCACTCTGATGTGGGTTTAATTCATACTGTGTGGAAGTACTCTCTACATCTGAAAAACACTATTTCGGTTAAAATATGAGTCCTTCATTTCTCTTCTTCTTTTAACCATTCCTTCTTCTGTCCGCAGTTTCCTAGACTGCATTTTTTGAATTCTTTTTGTCATGACTTTTGGTAGCTTCAGTTCTCTTCGAGAGGTGCATCTTATGTGAACGAACATCTTCGCAGCTCTCAGAACAGCTAAAGTTTTGATGGGAGATAAAAGAGCATTTACAGGCATTGATATCGAATAATTCTTCCAAGGTCATTAAAATTTTCTCTCATCTTGACGCTACTTTTTGATCTACTAAGATCGTTTGGTTTGCCGATGAACCGCTTTAATTTGATATAAACTGATTTGTCAGCTATTGCAGGAATTGAAGCTTTTCTCCAAATACAGAGTATATCTTCAGTAATTTTATTGATAATATCAGTTATGTGAAGTCACTGAAGTGGCTTCTTTTAAAAGAACATGGTATTGGCCCACCTGTTTATTTGTTGGCAATGTTGTAAGAGAAAGCTCTTGTGCGGTTCCAAATATAAAATGTAGTTTTGATTGACTCCTTGTAGCTCTAATGTTTGAAGCAGAAGCCATATTTGTTACTAATTATCAGAAATTACCAATTCCAAATCCAACAAAAACCTGAAAAATAAAATTTTCATTAAACATCTGAAACATTTATACGAGGTAGAAAATGTGAAATAAACAATTTTTGCTTCAGCAAACGTTTTTGTAAAAAGAATATTTTTCGAGTTATGAAGCGTAATGACTGGCTGGCGGCCATTTTGGGGGAGGGGGGAAATGGGGTACTTAGGATGAATTGAAAATTTTTTAATTCTCATATTCTTTTTTATCACCCTTCAATCCACCTTATTACCAGTGAAACAATATATACTTTGACTAATTCATCGATATGTTTATTAAATAAATCTGTTTCAATTAGCGTTTCATTTTCTCCTTTGTGTGTCAGTGTGCGCATATGCACAAGAAAAGTCCTAAGCTCCGCCCCCTGTATGATCGAGCAATGGCCACGTGACTTCTGCTACTACCTGGGCATATCTCTACCCCTGCGTGTTCAGTTGACTCTCAAGTAGAAGAAAAATAGTGAGGGCTACCTTTAATATTGCGTACTCGACGTTTAGGAAGTGGTATTCGGTAAAGTGTGAAGATGTGGTGGATACTGAAAGACCCTATTCCACCCTCCTTTAATACTTTTAAGGCTACATTGAACCGTGAGAAGCTTGAGGAACAAGAGGTTCGAATACGCTACGGCTATTCTGGCGAGAACATTGCAGGATTTCGTGGTACAAACGATGTAATGAACTATGTTGTTGGACTAAACTGTATAAAAGCTTGCATATATCGTGAAGTGGAAGAAACAACACGTACAGAAGAGAAGCAACGGTTCTCTTGTTGATGAGTGGTTTGACAAGCGGTATTATGTCATGCTGCGTTATACCGAGTACTTGTACCCTGCGGCTGAGAATGTAAATCTTGTCAAAATAGAGAATCTGAAGTATTTTTTCCACTATATTAATATATATCATGACGAGGTTTGTAGTGAGGTTGTGGCTAAAGGCTTGCGTAAGTTTTTAATAGAATTTAGAGACGAGTATTGTCTGCTAAGCAAAAAGGAAGAATATGGGCATATGTTTCTCTCAAATAGTGCGCCGGAGTGTGAATAAAATGTGTTTAGTTCGTGAAAATCCCCCTCAGTGAAAATGTCTGGTGCGTAATCTGGGGAGTGATAAAACATTAAAACCGATATTACTTCATGTGTCGGAAAAATTCTTTAAACGAATGCCCAGTATAATGGGATACAGGTATTCACATAATTCTTTCACGTTGGAACAACACAATACACATTTCATCAACTTATGGTGTGACTCACTCCTCCACACCTCCAGTCGAGCCGACCCGCCCACCTGTGGCTCATAGTCATCTCAGAGCTTGAACCGACTGGATGTGCACTCCTCACAATAGAATATGATGGAGCTTTCTTTGAGCAGCATTCTCAATGTCGTGTACGATGTGTCCATAACGAAGTCATTGCGCGTGTTCAGGCGTAAAACTGGTGCCATTAACTATGTACTTGAAACGACTTGTAGACAAACAAACTCTGGTAAACGGAATGTTGTTTATTTAAGTGTCGAGGAGATGACAAGAGTCTTCGAGGTAGTTGAGAAATGGAGCGAGGATCGTTATAAATTTAGTGATACCCCCTCATATGCCATTGTTTGTACGTTGTGTATAAATAACGATCAGCTATGCATTGATATACGACTGATGTGGAAGAATGCGTCTAATAATAACGTTCTTCTCCCGACGCGAAACCGATTCATCCTCGACAGAATGTTTGAAATCGTCTGTTTCTGCAAGCTGAAGCCTATATTAGACGCACATGTTACGGATATGATTTATTTTGACACGGTTCTTGAATATGAATACACCGCTCTGCTCGACGGGTTTACCGAATGTAGGAATGAACATGGCGAGAATGGTCTAGAACTGGATGCTTATTTAAAAGGTTTAGACTCTTCGAAATATCATGAACTTTGTAACAAAGGACTTGAGCGGTACAGGGCTGAGCTCGCCTACACCGTTCACCCTGAAGAATTGTTTCTTTATATAATGAGCAGCTGTCGTTACGACTTGGAAGATTATTTCAATTGCCGCTATGCAGAGTGAAGAAGAGTTCACGATTGAAAAGCTCTGGTCGGTAAGAATAAACCCTCGATTGGAAAGGAGTGTTCATAAACTTGAATTTAATAATGATGTTGTGGCTAACGATGCCCTCTTTGTGCGTGCTTTGAATGTATTGTGTCCGTGTTTATAGATCTACAGAAGCTAAGGCTAACAAAGACTCAAAGATCCATTCTAAGGTTAGCATGAGAAAAAGAAGAGAGTAGGGGGTTAAAAGAAGAGAATAAGGGGTTAAGTAAGTAGCAAAACCTATCATTCGTGAGTTAACATTCATTCAGAAAAATAGAAAGAAAGACTCACCATCATCATCCGCCGGGCAACGGCCGACAAGTCGGAAAAATAGTCGAAGAGAATAGGAAAGGTAAAAAGAAGTAAAATAAGAACGCTTACAAACCATGCAAACACAGTTTTAACTCAAACACTGTCATACCATGCAAACTACAGACATGCAAGTAAACAGAGAAGAAAAGAAAAAAAATTATGAAGAGTATAACACAAAGTGAGTTAGTTTACGCTACGAGCTACATCTGAGTTCGTGTTGGTCTAATTTTTTTTTTTTAATAATTTTATTGCTGGCATATCACACCCTGGCACAATCGTCAACAGACTCATCCCCGACCATTACCCCCAGAGCTCCTGTTGCTAATTGTTTTATTATTTTAAACAACGTTAATATTTTTAAAATGCCTATCTAAACGGTTTTTAAACATATTAACGCTGGTAGAGTTCACGACGGACGCGGGAAGATTATTCCATTTATGAATTACTTCAAACGTAAAAACGTTTTTAGCAATGTCAGTAATGAAACGTCTGCCACGTAATTTAAATCTGTTATTACGAGTATTGCTATTATCGAAAGTGAACAGTTTGTCAAAATTTAAGTTATCGATTTTATTAACGATTTTGAAAACTTCAATAAGCTCCCCCCTTAATCTCCTAGTTTCGAGTGAATGCAAGTCTAACTTTTTAATCCTATCTTCGTAAGACTTGTTGCGTAGTGACGGAATTAGTTTCGTGGCACGACGCTGAGCCCTTTCCAACCTATCAATATCCTCACACAAATACGGGCACCAAAACTGAACGGCATGTTCTAAATGAGGCCTGACTAGGGACTTGTAAAGGGACAATATAATATTCTTGGATTTAAATTCGAAATTACGCGATATGAAGCCTAACATCTTATTAGCTTTTGCGCAAGACTCCAGGCACTGGTTCCTAACTTTTAAATCCTTAGATACGCGTACGCCTAAATCTACTTCCTCGTCAACGCTCGCTAACTGTCTATCGTCCATCGTGTACGTGTAATTATTGTTACGAGAACCTACATGCAAAACTTTACATTTGTCTATGTTAAATTGCATCTGCCACTTATTCGTCCACTCCATAATCCTATTTACATCGTCTTGGAGCCTATTTCTATCGTTCACGTTAAGAACTTTACCGCCTATTTTAGTATTATCCGCGAATTTTGACACGTTACTGGTCAACCCTACTGTACATCTATGTCGTTAATGTAGATTACGAATAGCAATGGGCCTAACACTGAACCCTGTGGGACACCGCTACCTACATCCAACCACCCGAATTCACTACTATTAACAACGACCCTCTGTTTCCTAGCACGAAACCATTCCTCTAACCAGTTATCTACCTGACCACGTATACCGTGCGCTTTAACCTTCGCAATTAATCTTCTATGCGGAACTCTATCGAACGCTCTTTTAAAATCTAAATAAATAACGTCGGCCACTCTATGCCTATCGTATTCGTGCACTATTTCGTTGTAAAACTCTAACAAATTAGTTAAACAAGTTCTATGGCGTCGAAACCCATGCTGACCACTATTACTGTAATCAAATCTCTACTTTCTAAGTGATCGATGATACGATCCCTAACTATGGGATCACAATCTTCTCGTGTTAACGATAATTCACTCACGGAGCAACTGCTACACACGTCCATCCTAGACGGCAACAACCTGGACAATGATTACCAAGTTGCCACATTCGCTAGTATCAGTTCGTATTTAAAATATTAATAAAAAATTGCTAGCTACTGTGCGGTCGCCTTTTTTAAAAATAGGCGTAACGTTAGCTAATTTGAAGTCTTCAGGAATAATCCCCGCTTCCAGTGACTGATTAAAAATCTTCGTTAAGGGGCCTACGATAATGTCTTTCAAATCTTTCAAATGTCTAGGATAAAGCGCGTCAGGGCCTGGAGCCTTGCTAACTTTTAGCTTATCGATATGATGCGCAATCTCACCCTCGTAAACAGTTATTTCATTCAAAATAGTCTCGCTACTAAATGAAACGATATCGTCCACGTCGGGGCATTATTTACGTCTTCTACTGTAAAAACTGTCGCAAAAAAGTTGTTAAAAATACCCGCCATCGCCTGACCGTCGGAAGCCAAAGCGCCGTTAGCGTCCAATAGAGAGCCTGGTAAAGATGCAGTTTCAAGGCTCCATCTAAATTTTTTCTCCGCAGTCGCAGAGGAATACAAAACACTAGTGGTTACGTTGCAGACGAGTGTTTTGTATTCTTCCGCGACTTTGGGAAAGAAATTTAGATGGAACCATGAAAATGAACCAGAAATTGGTCGAACCTAACCTAACTAACCTAACCTTACCTACCTAATCAAACCTACTAAGTGCATTATTACATCGTACCCTAACTAACCGACCCACATTTTGTACATACCTTAAGTATATCCTGGGTTGTAAAGTTTGGCAGTTGTAGGAACACCTTTTTTTACTATTAGGATACTTTTTAACGTACAACAATACTCTGTTTCTGGCTAAATTCAACACAATCTTCTCGCGTTAACGATAATTCACTCACGGAGCAACTGGTACACACGTCCATCCTAGACGGCAACAACCTGGACAATGATTACCAAGTTGCCAGATTCTCTAGTAGTAGTTCGTATTTAAAATATTAATAAAAAATACTTTACGGGGTTTTACAAAAACTTTACCGATGCCATGGTCTTCAGACAGTCTCCAAATATACATATTTATGGTTTTTATGACTAAAATATCGGTATTCGTGGAGCCGTAAAACTGCATATTTACCGAGAGCCTATATTATCTTTTATCGGCTTACGATTATTCACGTAGTCAAAAAAAATTTCTGATTATGTTTACTATCCGCAGCTATAAGTATCCATAAATTACGCTTAGCATTCCTAACAGATCTTTTAACCTGACGTCTAAGCTCGATATATCTATTAAAGTTAGCTACCGTGCCATTGCGCTTATTAAGTCTATACGCTCTGTTACGCTCGTTTATGAACTCGCCTATTTCCCTAGTCCACCACTTGGGCCTACGAGGAATAAACTCCCTTTCGATATTCAAAAAACTTTCTTTAAACGCTTCCCAATGAAAATTTGCGTCATTATCCATAAATAAGTTATCCCAGTCCACTACTCTCATCCTGTCCGCAAAACTATCAAAATTAGCCCTACGAAAATCAGGGAATTCTATTACGTTAATATCCTTACTGTTTTCTATCAGTAGCTTAAACCTAATAATTTGGTGATCACTACATCCCAAACTCTCACCTACTTCTAAAACTTCAACTATATTTTCGTCGTTCGTCATCACCACGTCTAAAATATTGTCACCGCGCGTTGGTTCGGTAACCATCTGTCGTAAAAAATTATCTTCCATGAACTCAATCAGTCTCAAACCCTCACTACCAGTAAAAGTCTCGTAATTAACGTTAGGACATTTAAAGCTCCGACAACTATACTATCCCGATTATTAATAAAGTTACCAAGAAGTGTGTAAAATCTAGTATCGGTATCGAGGGGTTGAACCGGAGGTCTATAAACAACAACAAAATTAAAGCTAATACTACGCGCCCTAACTTCAACGCATATCGCATTAATTGCTGCCGGAAAATCTATCTTAACCTCGATAGCCCTAAGGGAATTACGAATGTACAACAAAACGCCGCCACCAATCCTACAGTATATAACCTCTCATTAGTAAAAAGTTTAAAACCCGCTATATCAAGTTCCCCCAACATGTCCCGAGTCACGGTATTTAACCACGTTTCGGTTATAGCAACTATATCGTAGTTCCCGGAATAAATTATCGCCTTAAATTCGCTCAATTTATTTCTAATACTACGCGCGTTACAATGAAAGACGTTTAAATTATTTTTTTTACCACGGATCGGCGTTTTAAACTATTTTTCACGTCGGGCCCGCGTTTCCCGGACCCACAACGTTTAAAGAAGGCTTCGACCTATACAGTTTTCGAACATTCTCATCGATTAACCTACCTAGCCTACTATTCCCTATTTCATTGAAATGCACCCCTATCTTTTATGAAAAGGCTAGGATCACCAAATTCTGACCACAGCTTTACGAAGGGTACATTTTCCTGACCACAAATCTCTTCTAGTTTAGTATTCAAAAATATTGTTTTAAATCGTAAGACCCAAACCGTGCCTAAGGGGAATACCTAGACCTAAAGACCTATCTGACCTCGCGTTTAGGGACCTAATTAACTCCATATATCTCTCCAAAAGGTCAGGCACTCTCATATCGGGCCTATACGAGTCGTTGGCCCCTACCATCGTTACCAACATCGAGTGACTGGAGGCAACATCAATCCTATCTACTTCGTCTCTAGTTCTGTCAACCCTGGCCCTGGTAGACAGGCCCTCCTCCTCTTGGTTGGATTCCGTTCAACGAACTCCTTATCCATAAGGAGTCCCCAATTAAAATAGTTCCCCCTCGTTCACATCTCTATCCAACTGGGAGAAAGGGTTCGAAACCTCAGTAGGGGAGATTCCTATCACGTAACGTACGTGGCCTAGCTCCACCCTTAACTTCTCTAAATCCCTCCCCGTCTACTAATCTCGGACCAACCTTAACCCCTTCCTCAACTCTGTCTAACCTTCCCAATAAGCTACCTATACTAGAAACTATATTCTTCACCTCACCCTTCAAATTACTAACGTCTTCAACGTTAGTATAGGTTCGGCCTTCGTCATCTGTAATCCTACCCCTGCCCTCATCAAGCGTTGCAAGTCTTTCCGTCACCTCGCGTACACTACGTTTTATATCAACTATCTCTTCCCTTAAATCACAAAAGAAACAAACCGATCTTTCGGTAATCGCCATAGGACCGCCGTTGTAATCCTTAAAATCCGTATACCACCGATTAACCCCACACCCAGCACACGACGCTTTCTGCGACGGCATCGCGCAACTTAAGGTAGTTAACGTTTATGACCGTCACAAGTTTAAATTAAATTACGCCGGCGTGCTACGAAAACTTTTAAATCACTAAAAACCATTAATATTCAGTTACTTAACTATAGTTACTATAGTTAACTATATAAACGCAAGTATATAAAATTCAGAACTTTCCAAAAGTAAATTTATCGGCAATATCCAAAAGTAGAAACAATATCAGAGAGCCCAGGGAATGCGTCCGCTCAGTAAGGAGTCTGGCTGACGAATGAATTATTGAGATATCAATAAAATTTCTAACTGAATATAATAATAATGTTAAAGGTTGTTTAACCTCCTTTTTAACGGCAGAAGGTATGTAACAGAGGGGAGCTAGCTTTACGTCGGATCCGAACCACGGGTGGCTATATCACCTGAACGTAGAGTACATTCACCCACCCAACTACTGATCGGACTCAATGCCGTTTAACCTCGCTGATCGAACGGGAACCGGTGTTGCAATGTGATTCTTTGTAATCATTAACGGTACAATTTAAGTGGCTGGAGACGAATGAAGGATTTTTTAGGTTATTACATACTCGTTTTGTTCTATTTATTTTTAATAATTTTTTCCCTGTTTTACGAAATATAAAATCTGAAATACAAAACATTTTAAAAGTAAATTTGTAAAAATATGTGCAAGTTATTTAGTATTTTTATTTTTACTGCCGTTTCGTGAACTTTACTAAACTAGTAATCAAGAGTATTAATTACACTAGTAAAAATAATCACAATATTTACGACTGTTATTTTGTATGGTTACCAAGAGGTCTGTACGGGCCTACTTTTTCAGACCCAACCCGACCCGTATCTGTGAGGTTTGGATCCGGCCAGGTCCGACCCGTGATGTTCTTTTTATTTTGAAGCCTCTGTCCGGCTCATACCCGTTTTAGTGTAATATTGGACCTACATATAACAAATTGATTCGCAATATTTGTAGATCGTTAATCAATATATAGTATACTATACAAGCTCTATTGTAGTTTATAAAAATTTAAGTACTAGTAGTACCATCAATACTGTACCTGACACTGTATTGTCTGTAGCACTATGCCATCTACAACATTAAAGGCGTGTGACTATCGAAATCGAGTATTATGACAAGAAACAACTATAAAATTAATGTTAGCAGCATTTTTTTTAAAAGTTACAAGTATTTTAAATTATTTTTTTAATATTTTTTATCATTCACTAGACATCTGAAAAAAAATTGAAGTTCGTATCCGCCCAGGCGGCCCATAGATCAAAAATATATTTTCAGCCCAAACCCGACCTGTGTTTGCCATGCTTTCAACAACCCGCCCATACCCGGCTCATGGGCCGGACCGAGCATGGGCTTACGGGCCTACTCGTGCCCGTCCAGACGTCTATGTTTACCTAAACAGTTTAGTATAATTTACCATCTCCCAAATCTAAGAAAATATTTAAGTAATGATATTAACCACAACAATAAAACTCAATCTAATTTCGCCAGAACTGCAAACTACTTGATCAGTGAAATTTTATTACGTTTGAGTAGACTCCATTTTCTTTTTTGTATGTTCACAAATAGGACCATAGCTTTAGAAATAATTAGGTTAACAATTCTTTTAAGGACATAATAACAATTTTTATCTTGGAGCCATAAATGTTACTTATAATTTTGACCTAATTCTGTCTGCAATAGACATGAAATGATTATTTATCTGTGGTATTTGTAGATAAAAGATTTTCATTGTAAGACTGTACAATTATTATTTATCTACAGACTTCTGTGTAACGTTATTCTACAGTGCTGTATGACTGCAGTTTTCGAATGTTTCATACTAAAATTATGTTAAATGATTTGACTATTACAAAGATTATGACTACTTTATTTTATTTTATGGATTCCTTTACTGATCAAAGTTGATCCTCGAAAACCTTTCCAGTTGTTAGAGTTCAAATAATGTTTCTCTAGTTAAGAGAATCTATTCATATTAATAATATATTTATAAATTCTACAATTCTAAAAGAGATCCGTGGTCTGGCATTTTGTTTCGAGATAGGATTTTTTAGTTTTAGGACGGAAGTTGCCAATATTATATTTAGCCACACTCTTAAGAGTCATAGAAGACCGAGAATATAGTGCCTTAACCACTCGAGAATTCACTGTAATCAAGATGGGGCTACGCCCATCCTAAATCCTGTTAAATCCTCCAAAAGAAAATGAGGGATTGAATGTCGCACCAACATAACGCCAAGTAACGTTAGCTCACCAAACCTAACGTGTAAAATCCTTTTATTTTTAGCCACCTTTCCCTCGAGTCATTTTCCTCCACTTTTGCCACCTTTGTCTCGACTCAGATCGTTATACCTGTTTCTGTGCCTGTCGTCTGGCATCAGAACGTCTGCGGATCACGAAGGAAGAATTTGACTACATGCAGCTCGGGATCATACGGCCTTCAGAAAACAACTGGGCATCACCTCTACACATGTTGCCGAAATAAATTCTTGGGGATTGGCCTCCCTGCGGAGACTATCAGGCCTTAAACGCTATCACAGTGCCTGACCAATATCCGTTCATTCACATTCAAGATTTTACCGTCAATCTATACAGTATTACGATACCTTCGAAAACAGATCATCATTACGCCATTCGAACTCTTCCAGTACGTCCAGATATTGTTCGGTTAACGAAACGTTGCACAAACTTTCCAGCGTTTCATTGACCAGGTCCTGCCAGGTATTCTCTTCTGCTTCACGTCGTACATAGATGACCTCCTCTTCGCCAGCATCAACGAAGTAGAATACGTTCAGCACCTGCGATTAACATTTGCTTGTCTAGAAGAATACGGCACCATCATCAATCCAGACAAGTGCGTAGACGAGCTAAATTTCCTGGAACATTACAACTTGCAAAAAAACATCAAACCCTTAGATGTAAAAGCTGGCGTTCTCCAAAAGCACCTTCTACCCACGATACAGCGCAAGCTACGAGAGTTCTTGGATATAAAAAATTTCTATCGCCGTTCTGTCCCCCTTTGGGCAATTCTCCAAGCACCGGAATCGTGCAAAATCTTAGATTCGTCACAAATTCCTTCATCCGACAAAAATGTGAAAATCTACCCAATTCTAATTCTTCTCGCTCTTTCTGGCATCTAACTAAGAAACTCCTCAACAACTTTAATTTCTCTTCTTTCGCTCCTCTTTTCCATTCCGACGGCTCAGTTGCCGTCTTCTGACAAAACTGAACTCTTCGCTCAAACTTTCGCTCACAATTCAACCCTGGATGATTCCGGTGCTCTTCCTCAATCTCCTCTCTCTGATTTTATTATGTCTGAAATTAGAATATCTTCTAAAGATGTTTTTTCTACCCTCTCTGGGCTCAACTCTAGGAAGGAGTACGGTCCTGATGGTGTTCCTCCTGTTGTTCTTAAGAACTGTTTCTGTGCTGACACTCTGCCTGGGCAAACTCTTTCGTCTTTGTCTCTCATCTGGTACTTTTCCTTCCTGCTGGAAGTTCACTTTCATTCAGGCTGTCCCAAAGAGGGGGTAACCGCTCTCAACCCTCCAACTTTCGTTCAATTGCTTTGATTTCTTGCCTTTCTAAAGTTTTTGAATCTATCCTTAATAGGAAGATTCTTAAACACCTCTCTTCTCACAATGTTCTTTCAGATCGTCAGTATGGGTTCCTCGAGGAAAGCTCTACTGGCGATCTTCTTGCATATCTCTCTGACTCTTGATCATCCTACTTTCGGGTTTACGGTGAAACTTTTACTATTGCGCGAGACATATTAAAAGCTTTTGATAGAGTCTGGCACAAATCTTCAATTTCGAAACTGCCCTCCTTCGGTTTCTATCCCTCTATGTGTCTGTGCCTTTACCTCTAATTTTCTTTCTGGCCGATCTATAGCTGCAGTTGTAGATGGTCACTGTTCTTCTTCTAAAGCTATTAACAGTGGTTTTCCTTAGGATTCTGCCCTGTTACCCACTCTTTTCCTTTTATTTATTAATGATCTTTTAATTTGCAATTCCTGCCCTATTCACTCCTATGCCGATGATCCCACTCTTCATTTCTCCACCCGCTTCCCAAATCGTCCCTCACAGCAGTCACTTCATGATACGCATAGGACGGCTATGGGACACCTGACCACTGAATGCTGATCTCTGATTGGGGCAGAGAAAACCTTGTGGCTTTCAATGCCTTAAAAACTCAGTTCCTCCATCTGTCTACTCGTCACAATCTTCCACACGACTGAACAACACACAACTCAATCTTTCCTCTTCTCTTAACATTCTTGGCGTTTCCTTTACTCGTGATCTTCCCTAGAAAGATCATATACAGTATATTCTCTTTCTAAAACAACTTCTAAGAAGGTAGGTGTGCTGTACCGCCTCCGCGGTTTCTTCACCCCTACTCAGTTGCTGTCTCTGTCTTCTTCGCCCCTGTATGGAGTATGCTTCTCATGTGTGGGGTGGCTCAACTCACACAGACGTACTTAACCGGGTGGAATCAAAGGCATTTCGTTTCATCAGTTCTCTTCCTCTTACTGATTGTTCTCAATCTCTCTCTCTTCGCCGGAATGTTGCTTCACTCTCTCTCTAGTATTGCTATTATAACGGACATTGCTCTTCTGAACTCTTTAACTGCATGCCTCCTCCTTTAAGGAAAACACGCAGCACCAACCTTTCTACATTTTCTCATTCCTTTTATATCCAACTATCTAACGCAATGGTTAATCGGTACTTCCAGTCTTTCATCTACTCAACCTGTCGACTCTGGAACAATCTTCCTTAATCCATCTTTCCTCTTGTCTATGATCTCACATCTTTCAAACGCAGAGCGTACAGGAATCTCGAAAACCCCTGACCTTGATTTCGGCTCTCTTCTTATTCTATGGGATGGGGGTGTTTTTTCAGGCATTTGCCCATGGCTTCCTCCTTCTTGCATTAAAAAAACCTGTAAGGCCTGCCAAGAGTCCCCGGCAAGGAAGCCTCTACCGCCGTGACGTGGACTGCCAACGTTGAACAACACTTCGTCAGTGCCAACGCCTTAGACGTAGCTGTTAGAGCACTGCTGCAACAATTTTTCTGGAAACACTTGGAGACCATTGGCTTTCTTCTCCAAAAATCTGCCAGTAGAGATAAGTACAGAACCTTCGGTCCCGGACTTCTTGCCGTCTACCTTGTCATCTGTAACGTCTCTACAGGAACTCCAAGGACTTGCATCCTTTCCGAATTTCGTCGAGCGATTTTCGACACCTTACACTCTTTCACCTGGGCATCCGCACCATCCACTCTCTGCTCACGGACGACATTTTGACTTAGCAAGAATTAGTGAATCTTCTAGCGAGCAAGCGCATAGGGATTATGGACTGTCACCCAAATTCCAACGGTTTGATTGAACGTTTTCACCACCAATTCAAGTCATCGCCAATGGCTCAACCCTATCATTGCAAGTGGACTGACGCACTGCCATTAGTTTTGCATGGCATTCTCATTACCATGAAGTTTGACCTCAGCCGCAGATCCGCGGAGTTAGTGTATGGTACGACGCTGCGCGTTCTAGGTGAATTCTTCAATACAGCTGCTACAAACTAGCAAATCAATTCCAGTACCTACCTCACCACCTGAAGTGCTTTATGGGAAAACCTTGCATAAACGCAACTTGAACCCTTCGCCACCAAAAAGCTTTCTTCCACAATGACCTTACCTCTTGTACAAATCTTCATTCGCCAAGGTCCTGTCCGCCCCCTGCTTCAGCAGTCCTTGTACTTGCGGCTACCCCCTGGATATTGTTATTAGTATCAAAAAAGTGCTGTAAGCAAAATTTTAGCTCAATTGGCTTATATTATCTGGTGCCACATTGGTTGTCAGTACGCTACTAGTACGCTGATATTGTTATATAGTCTACGGTGTGAAATCCCATATTTGGGGATGATGGGACGGAACCTTAGAACTGAAAATAAAACTTTTTTCCAATGGAAATATATTTCAAACATCAATCGATTATATAGTTTAATTCGAAAATGAGAAAAAACGAGGAGACAAACAAAGTCCAGGAAGTCCAACAACAATATATATTAAGAGAGGTACAATATTACTCCCATGTGAACCCAACTCCCACTCATTGTTGCCTATTTCTGAGGAAGAGTGCCCTTCCGCGCATCCGAAAAACGCCTCCGATGCTCCTCAATGGCTTGGAGGAGGAACTGGCGCTGATCCTCGTTCCTGGTGATGACAGGATTGAACTCCTGAATCAGTTTCACTCCTCGCTCTGCGCAGTCGTTGATCACACGGAGGCTTCGGATGCGGCAAGAAGCAGCCTCGTAATCCTCTCGGCCTTCCCACTCAGTGGGGTCCACACCGAGGAACTCATCGGGGAGGGCCAGAGCCGCAAAGAGGCGCCGAGACCGCGAGGTGACGAAATTGGCCACCGTCTTATCCTTCAGGGTGGCATCCGCGGGGACACAAATCCGCATTGGTGAGTCCTTGGATCCTTCATCTTGGAGAGCAGCGATCATGTGTTTCTTTCTTTCGGCGGTGGCCTTTACGTCGAAGAACATCAGCCCAGCCAGCTCTTCCGGCAGATATCACAGATGCCGGCCAAAAGCTTTGGACCCCGCGGTGGCAATCTTCCCGTCTTCATAAGAAACCAGCTGCTTGTACAAGCGGAGGTCGTTGGCTGATGCAGAAACAGCTAGCGGGACCTCGAACCAAGCGGGAATGTATGTGGTCATTGCGAATAGGGCAAAAGGGCTGAGGCTTCGCTTCTCTCGTGGACTGAACAAGAACTGGTTGCGGAAGAGGAAGATCTTGATGGCGTATATGACCCGAGCCATCCATCGGGCGCGGTGGTACGCACCTGGAGGGTTGAACCGGATACCACGAGGGGGAACGTCCGCCATGACTACGATGGTGAGCTCCAGCAATCACGGTAGTCGTCCCGCGACTGTGCCTCCTGGAGTTTGAGCTTACAGAAGCTAATGATGTTATCAGCACCGGAGTCATCTTTCATCGGTTCAAAGCCATTCAAGTCAAAAACAACCCACCTTTGCTTGAACCTCTTGAAGAGAGGGATGTCTGGACCAGAGGAAGGCCTGAAGCAAAGAGTTAAGACTTGTTCGGCCACAATTTCCAGCAAGTGGTGATGGCAGGCAAGATGGTGGAGGTTAACGTCGAGCCTTTGCTGAATGAGTGTGCAAGCTCCTCTAAGAACTCCCTTGTTGCTTGCCGTCATATCGAAGGACATGCCTCTGACACGATCGTAAATACCCCATTCATCCAGAGCCTCGATGGCGCCATTCGCTATAGCTTCGCCCGTCCCAGTAGACAGTTTGGGCACGCATAGCATCTTCAACTCTCCTTCGCCAGAAACAAGGATCGGAAGACGCTCAGCGGCATCGCCACCAGTGAGATCGGGAATGATCTTGCTATCCCAGTGGATAATGAGGGCACAGTTGGATCGAAAGACTCCTTCAAGACCTCAGCTGTCTCCTGACGCAACTTCATGAGGGCTTGGCGGATACTCTGCCGGTTGAGGGCCACCGTCGATGGGTCTCCTCCATACGCAGAAGTAGCCACCGCTGGTCTTGGTCCGATCCAATGCTGCGGCTATCGCTGGAGTCAACAGGGCTCCGGAGGCTCATCGTCGCTTCGGAGGTGCCGCCACAGAGGTAGAAGGACCCGCTGATGTAGCGTCCTCATCGCTTGCCGCCCCATGAGCGCTACTAATGGTAGAGCTCTCCAACTCCACCACGTTGGCTTCTTTGCAGTGTTTCATGTCTTGTTCCTGACGTGCTGTCTCAGCGCGGCTTCGGCTCAACTTCCGGGACTCTTCTTCCAGCTTCTTATCCACTCTCCCTCTGCGCCATCAGTAACTCCTTGTCCTCTTCATTTTTTATCAAGTTGTTGGCATCGGCATGGGCGATATCGAAAAGTTCCTCCAATTTCTGAAGGAAAGCCTCCCTCTTTCTTTTTTCTGCCTCCGACTTCCTACTCTGCGTCTTTCCTAGGGCCCACTACTTTCATACAGACCCTCCATCTTCGGGATAATGTTTCTGTTTGCTGTGATCGGAATCATGGTCCTCTCCCAAACGTCCCCCACATTTCAGCAAACAGTCATTGCAGCCTCACGGAGGGACATTTTCTCCTTTCGGAACTGATGGAACAGGCGCTGGAGTACTTCCCCCGAAGAAGGAAGCTATCCTCTAATCAATTCCTTTCTTGGCTGGCCAACTAACCGCACTTTATTAGACGTCCTTGTCGATGCCATTCCCGAGATTCACCTAAAAAAGAAGGAACACTCCGTTAACACACAAAATAGCAGCAACCAAGAGATAATATTAGAGATACAATTTTTTGAGCCCAAATGTGCAGGAGGAGACAAACAAACACTGGAAGTGCAAATACTTGCATTGTCGATGACTGACGACGGTCACTGGCTAAAATTTTGCTGACAGCACTTTTTTGAGACTAGTAACAATATCCAGGGGTAGCCGCATTGAATTTCGAAAGTTAAAAAATAAGAACCACCCTAATGTAGCACCAATAAATATTCTTCGATTCATATGAAATTTTGTATGCAACCAATTTTCGATATTTCTAACGAAATCCAGGGGTAGCGCAGTTAAATTTTGTAACTTGAATTTTCACCTATATAGCTAATGACCACCCTATATATATATATATATATATTATATATATATATATATATATATATATATATATTCCATTCCCCACGTATACATTATTATTTTACAGAGCTGATGCGTGTGTTCATTTGATGGGGTGCGTGGATAGCGACAGCTTATTTTCAAGCCAGACTCTGCAGAATCTGGCACCACAAGGCCCTCAACCCGATTCCGACGCTCTCCTGAGAATTACAAACGGTTCGAGCAGCACCGACTGTATTATGTAAGCAATATGTAAATCAAAACAGTCTATTGTTTAAGAATTTGCCTCAGAATCTCATGTAACTAACTAATTCCTGTTACATAAAAGTTCTTTTGAAATGAATGGCGCAGTGTCTCAATTTTTTTCTATTTTTATTTTAAAACCCTGAGGAGGTTTTACTACAGTGTGTGTTACAGTATGAGCGCACGATGGGACAGGCAGTTCATATCAATGACCTTGAGGGGTAAGAAACCGAATTTATTTTAAAACACTCGCAATACAACTAGTTTTCCCTCTTTATCCTGTGAAATTAATAATAATAATAATAATAATAATAATAACAATAATAATAATAATAATAAATAATGCACAGTTTACTGTAATATTTTTTCTTTTGCTTTTAGGGACGAACTGACTTTTTATAAGAAGAGGGACCTCGAAACACGGAATATGTGATAATCGAAGAAACGAGGTAAGTTTTTCTTTTTTTCGTGTGTGTGTGTGTGTGTGTGTGTGTGTGTGTGTGTGCACGCATTGACGGGATAAGCAAAAACCAAGTATTTTCACCAAATTAAAATCGTACACCAAGGCTGCCCTGTAGTTGTGGGTTCAAATGTATGCTTACGCTACCACATTGATCAGGCGAAAGATCAAAAGCGTATAAATTGTGACCTTTCATAAATTCGCCTATAGTTACGCTGTACCAAATACATCACAGCCATTAATATCGCGAGCCAGAGTGTGGTATGCGCGTGAACTTAGAGAAAACTCGTTGTCTGTAGAGTAATTCACTTTCAAAGGTCCGTCAACAGATGCGCCTTTAACATGCAAACTTGTATTTTTTACACCACATATTTGGAATTTGAAAGCCAAATTCTTATACTCGCGAACCATGGCTTTATGATCAAGCATGCCAATAAGGACGCCAATAAGGACCGGCGTGACTGTGTACATTTTTAAATTCACGCGTCTCCCTGGATATTTAGCTGTCTTTTAACAATCGTTTATCAATATTCTAGTTTTGTGACAGATACCTTCACGCGGCGAACTCTAAGATACGTGTCTAAAATGTGTACAACAGTAGGCTTAATAAATTGTTCACTAACCTCATCCTGATTTAAGCATAATTGTGCGCATCTCTGAGCTGTGTGTGTAATTTTGATTCTCATTTCAACACCGTTCAAAAGCAGTTTTTCTTCTGACAAAAAATCAACGTGTAATCTTCCGTAGCAGTCGTAAATTTTCATTTTAGAATTTTTACATTTATTTTTTACACTGTCCGTCAATTGGGGCGTATAGTAAAATTAATAACCCTGAGCCGTCAAATGTGTCTCTTTTGCATCTCTCGTAAAGTTTAAAACAGTTTCTAAATAGGCTCTATAATAATGATAGCTAGCCCCTGGCGAAACGTTTGTCCGGTTTAGTGTAAAGAAATACGCTTGAAGGTTCAAAAAAATGGCTCCCTGACAATGAAATCACGAACTATATAGGAGCAGTCGTTGGCCCTATAGCGTTGAGAGGATGAATTGTAATGAATTCGAACTCCACAGTACGTGTTTGCGTTGGTTGTACATGAAAAAGAGTTAACTCTGATTTGCAGCACTCCGAGCTGTGTGGGTGTATAAAATGTGCCATAGCAATCGTTAATGCAACCTTCCACTTCAGTTGTACAATCACCTATCAGGGACAGTTGTATCAGATTTACCTTATATTAGTTTTTAGAAAATAATTCCACGACTGGTTTCATACGTTTAGAAGAACATTATTTTTTCTTTTTGACCACCTTTTCGCTTTACACCACGAGTTGCCTGTTTATTTATGTTTTTTTTCTTTTTCCTCACCGTATAGTACGCTTTCTTCCCCATATAGTAACCGCTTGTTTTTTCTGTCTCCTTCTTCTAAAACCCCCACCGCGCTTTTTCGCTTTGCATCTTCGACTATTTCATCCTGTATACGCCGTAAATGTTTTCTGAAAGCTTCTTTAGGCTTAGTACCTGTCATTATAACTTCAAATGGTTAAGCCCTTATTGTAGGGCCTTATTTCTAAGATGTTTGGCCCCACTTTTCATTAAGGGCAGAGCAGTGTGCAGTATAGCCGAAAAAAATTACCCGATACCGCTTCCACGTTGATACCTCACCCCTCGGTAGATGGAAAATGGCCTCTGTGTCATTCTGTCGCAACATTCCGGAAGTGAAGCTTCACGGTTAAGCTCCCGTTACCGAATGGAAACTTTTTCACCTCAATCGTTCTTATATATATTCAAATACTACGTAATAGGTTAGGTGCGACTTTGACGTAATGACGCAACGCTCAAACTCTTTCCTCTATGGTTGGGAATGTACACAATGCGTAACAGACGTACCTGACTGTCCCAAACAAGGTAATGTTTCACAATGTCACTATAAACATAACACAGGAGGAAGGGCCGAATTGTTAAAATTCTCCAATTTTAGTTGGTATAATAAACTAAGTCATATGGTAATTCATGAAAAGTATCTCTTTGGAAGGCAAAGCCCTTGGTTTTAACAAATTATGGGCCGGTGTGTCTTTGTTTACGACTTCAAAAAGTAAATCAGGTGTGAGGTTTGACCTTTTCAATCCAACGTTTAAAGCACTTACAATATCTTCGGTTGTGTCATAATGCGTCGGACCTAGTGTTATTTATGTAGTATAGTACTGTGAGCCCCCGTTCCGCGCCGAACGCATAGTATCATCTAAAGTTATACCTAATTTTTCACACTCATCGCGCCTTCTAAGAATCATAAAAACGACCTCTTTCTTCTCAATACTTGAAAGTTTGCTGGTCAATTGAAATTCACACTATCCGACCTCGTATGATTCATGCCCTAAATCGATGGGCCTATGGAGCTCTGTTATAAAGTTGGACAGAGTAATGTCAGGATGCGAGTCCAAAGAGGCAGAAGAGGACAATGTGACGTAGAAGTGGTCAAGCAACATTTTGAGTTTCATTATTGTTTCAGCTTTTATATAGGAGTTGAAGCTTTCAGGGTACCCTATCCACTTCACCAGATACATCTTTTTCTTCTCTATACCTTTGCTTCCTAAAATTTTTTCAATTTTAAACACTTTTTTCCTAAATTAAACGTCACTTTCTGCAACTCCTCACCATAAAGGCCATCCCAATTTCTTCACCATTCAAATCCTCCGACACTGTACATAACGACCCCGCTTTCCTTATGTTTGACTGCTCTAACTTTAAAAATCTCCTGAGTTCACCCTTGCTCAAATCCCTTCGCGAATTTATTCCCAGCGCGTGACAGCCTTAAATAATCATTGATTTTTAAACGCGCAGTGTATGGCTCCGTTGTACGACTATCTTTTATCGCTCAATCTCTGTATGCGGGCCTCTTTTTAAAAGTTTGTTAGGGGATGTACTAATCATACGATGGCGTGAGCGATTGTAGGATGAAGCAAACTGTTCCAGAATGCCTATGTACCTATACGTGTTTTTACACGTAAAATATCGATGCATGTTTTTTTATGGTACGCTGCACTCTTTCGGCTAAAGATGCCTTATGCATAGAATTGGATGTGTAATAACTGATATTAAACTCCGTCAACATGTTCTTAAAAAGGTCCGCCTATAAATTCTTTGCCCAAATCTGTACAAAAATATCCGGTCTCCTATTCTCCTTTAACATCATAGCCTCTGTAGCTTTAGCAACTGCTTCAGGCTATTTATTTTTCAGCGAAATTAGCCACAAGTATCTACAGAATACATCTATTATAAACAGAATGTATCGGTAGCCGTCATTACACACCGAATACTTTGTTGTCAGTTAAGTCAGCCTGCCAAATTGAATCAATCGAAGCGGTTACTGTCTTGGCAGTTTTAAACCTTCTTCTCACCGATTTATGAAGTGTATAAGCGTCCTGCTCACGCACAAACCTCTCAACATCCTTTTTCCCTAGTCCTTCATTATAAACACCTCTGTACAGACTATTAACTCCCCGTAGGAGGCTGGATTAGAAATGTCATGATAACTTTTTCTTAATATGTTAGCCATTTGCGTATTTTATAGACGCGCGAATAGGGTTGGGCGTTTCTGGATGGCATTTTCTTCTTTCTCTTCAGAGATGTTACCACCGTGGGCGAAAGCGTGCTCTGCTGTGGTACACGCATTGCTTGTCCCAAGTCTTTTATTCTGTTCTGATTGCCTATCAGCGTTTGTGAATGTTTATTTGCTGTAGTCTCGGTTTAATATGTTCACATCCTGTTGGTGAAGGCCTATCCCACTTTCTCACCAAATCATGTACGATATCAGTACTATTCGAGCCATGTACCTTTGCTCCTTCAACAACAATCTCACCAGTATCGGACATTGTAGAATGGAATCCTCACTCTATAGGTTATAAAGACTTATACCTTTATTCCTCAATGTACGGGGTAGACTACTTTTTAATACATGCTCGAGGTGGTGCGGGATCACTCCGTTGTGCTTTGGTTGATCGTCTCTAGTCTCGGCCACAGGCCCTGTGCCGCTACGTTCAACATCATCAGAACTATGCCTGATAACTATGGGTACCTCGGCCGGCTTCTTATAATCTTCGAGCTCTTGAAGAAATTTCTGTAGAGCTTCTTGATATAAAATTCTTTTCTCGTCAGGGGGATTTTCGCTGTTTAGTAGATTCACCAATTCATTCTTTTAAGCCTATTTTTACTGGGCTCTAGAACTGATTTCTGATTCTTTGTATTTTGTATCGAAGCATACACTTCGTGTGGAATCACGACACTTTCTTCATGTAGTGATCATCAAATTCTTAGGTTTAAGTTATTGATAGAAAACACTAAGAATAGTAACGTAATAGAAGTCCCGGATTTTCGTAGGGCTAATGTTGATAGTTTTGCGGATAGGATGAGAGTAGTGGACTGGGATAACTTATTTATGGGTAATGACACAAATTTGCATTGGGAGGCGTTTAAAGAAAGTTTTATGAATATTGAATGGGAGTTTAGTCCTCGTAGGCCCAAGCGCGCTAGAAATCATGGTAGGCCCAAATGGTGGACTAGGGAAATAGGCGAGTTCATAAACGAGCGTAACAGAGCGTATAGACTTAATAAGCGCAATGGAACGGCAGCTAACTTTAATAGATATATCGAGCTTAGACATCAGGTTTAAAGATCAGTTAGGAATGCTAAGCGTAATTTAGAGATACTTATAGCTGCGGATAGTAAACATAATTCAAAAAAGCTTTTTGAATATGCCGATAAAAGATAACATAGGCCCTCTAGTGGGATGTTAAGGGCGCTTTGGCTTCTGACACTCAGGCGATGGCGGGTATTTTCAATAACTTTTTTGCGACAGTTTTTACCGTAGAAGACGTAAATAATGTCCCCGACGTGGACGATATCGTTCCGTTTAGTAGGATGAAATAACTGTTTACGAGGGTGAGATTGCGCATTATATCGACAGGCTAAAAGTTAGAAAGGCTCCAGGTCCTGACGCTTTTTATCCCAGATATTTGAAAGATTTGAAAGACCTTATTTTAGGCCCCTTAACGAAGATTTTTAATCAGTCACTCGAAACGGAGATTATTCCTGAAGACTTCAAATTAGCTAACGTCACGCCCATTTTAAAAAAAGGCGACTGCACAGTAGCTAGCAATTATAGGCCCATTACCTTAACGTCAGTTGTTGGTAAACTATTGGAATCCGTAGTTAGGGATCGTATCATCGATCACAGAAAGTAGAGATTTGATTAATAGTAGTCAGCATGGGTTTCGACGCCATAGATCTTGTTTAACTAATTTGTTAGAATTTTATAACGAATTGTGCGCGAATACGATAGGCATAGAGCGGCTGACGTTATTTATTTAGATTTTAAAAAGGCGTTCGATACAGTTCCGCATAGAAGATTAATTGCGAAGGTTAAAGCGTACAGTATACGCGATCAGGTAGCTAACTGGTTAGAGGAATGGCTTCGTGCTAGGAGACAGAGGGTTGTTGTTAATGGTAGTGAATCGGGGTGGTTGGATGTAGGTAGCGGTGTCCCACAGGGTTCAGTGTTAGGCTCATTGCTATTCGTAATTTACATTAACGACATAGATGTAGGATTGACTAGTAACGTGTCAAAATTCGCGGACGATACTAAAATAGGCGGGAAGGTTGTTAACGAGGACGATAGAAATAGGGCTCCAAGACGATGTAAATAGGATTATGGAGTGGACGGATAAGTGGCAGATACAATTTAACGTAGACAAATGTAAAGTTTTGCCAGAGCTGGGCAGTAACGCGTTACAAGTAACGGTCGTTACGTAACGCGGTACTTTTTTAGTAACGGTATCGGTAACGGCGTTACATTTCAAATCAAGTAACTCTTTCAGTAACGACGTTATTTTTAGGGAAATACGTTCGTTAGTCTTACTCGTTACTTTTTTATCGTAGCTCGCAATTAGTTTCTTTCGATCCTCACTCATTATTCATTAACCGTTAAAAATTTGTCCCTTCACTATGAGCGAGGTGTGCATGTTGGCCGTTGGCATGCTGGCAGCCTACCCCACCCACCCTCTCCCCCTACACTGACAGCACTGTCAAAGTAAAAAGGCGAAGAACCCTGGAGCAGGAGGGACCTAAGTTCAACAGAGGTTTCGTCATTCCTCTCATCTGGGCTTTCACGGCACGTTAGTTCTGCATCCTTCCCATCCTCTAACTTTAAAAATATGTTTATTAAACTTAACACTCCTATACCATTTAGTGCCGCTGTTGGCCGGGTTTTTTTCAGTAGAGAAGGATATACTGCGTCCGAAACGAGGCTCGCTCTTAGCTGCAACTTTTGAGAAGCTTGTTTTCTTAAAGGCCAATAAAGATCTTTTGAATAATAGTTCTTAAGTTTGTATATTTAGCTAATAAATTTCAATTATCATTGCCATGCACAATAACTCATTTGATTCATTTCTTTAGTATTTCGTATTATTGTTTTGCAAAACTAAACTTTCCTGGTATATTCTAACATTAGTAAATTAATATCAATAGTATGCTACATCCTCTGTTATGTTGCAATTCCTAGTAATAAATATTGCAGTAATTTTATTTCACTTTTTTAAAAATATTATGCCTTATAAGTCATAAAAACGCAATGAAGGCATGCATACTTCATAGCCTATGCATTAACCAGTGGATACAAACCAACACATACTCGCACAAGCGAATGTTTATATAATATAATAGTTTATGTATATATAAATTATAATATACCTATGCATATATATATATAATATATTTACATTTTATTAAAAGTAACGGTAACGAGTAACGGTGCCGTTACTCGTTACTTTTTAAAAACGGTAACTGTAACGATAACGGCGTTACATTTAGACTGTAGTAACGGTAACGGTAACGGCATTACATTTATTAGTAACGAGCGCAGCACTGAGTTTTGCATATAGGTTCTCGTAACAATAATTACACGTACACGATGGATGATAGAGAGTTAGCGAGCGTTGACGAGGAAGTACATTTAGGCGTACGCGTATCTAAGAATTTAAAAGTTAGGAACCAGTGCTTGGAGTCTTGCGCAAAAGCTAATAGGATGTTAGGCTTCATATCGCGTAATTTCGAATTTAAATCGAAGGATATTATATTGCCCCTTTACAAGTCCCTAGTCAGGCCTCATTTAGAATATGCAGTTCAGTTTTGGTGCCCGTATTTGCGTGAGGATATTGATAGGTTAGAAAGGGTTCAGCGTCGTGCCACGAAACTAATTCCGTCATTGCGCAACAAACCTTATGAAGATAGGATTAAAAAGTTAGACTTGCATTCACTTGAAACTAGCAGATTGAGGGGGGGAGCTTTTTGAAGTTTTCAAAATCGTTAATAACATCGATAATGTAAATTTTGACAAATTGTTCACTTTCGATAATAGCAATACTCATAATAACGGATTTAAGTTGCGTGGCAGACGTTTCATCACTAATATTCTTTATATTTTTTCTGCTTCTCTCCTTATTTGCATGTCTGTAACTCTTTATTGCATGTCTGTAGTTTGCACGGTATGATAGTGTTTCAGTTAAGAATGTGTTGCATGGTTTGTAATGCGTTCTTATTTTACTTCTTTTCGCCTTTCACGCCTTTCCAGCCTAGTGGGCTGCATCCTCTACCTCCCTATGGAGTGGAAGATCGGTCTGCAACAGCTGGAGGAATGTGTTGCTTTGAGTTAAGAATGGGTTGTTCTTGAGTTAAGAATGTATTGCATGGTTTGTAAGCGTTCTTATTTTACTTCTTTTCATCTTCACCCCTTTCCGGCAGAGTGGGCTCTACCTCCCTATGGAGTAGAGGACCGTTCTGCAATCTTTCCTATTCTTTCCGACTATTTTTCTGACTTGTCGGCAGTGGCCGGCGGATGATGATGGTGAGTCTTTTTTCTCTTTTTCTGAATGAATGTTAACCCACGAGTGATAGGTGTTGCTACTTACTTAACCCCTTATTCTCTTCTCTTAACCCCTTACTCCTTCCTCTCTCTCGGGCTAACCTTAGAGTGGATCTTAGGGTCTTTGTTAGCCTTAGCTTCTGTAGATCTGTAGATATTATACTAAAAAATAAAGGTCTCAAAACTGAAAATAAGATAAGGAGGAACGATCCCCTTCTTTGCACAGTAATTCGCTTTTTCTTTCCCACACCTTGTTTTTTACAAGCGAGCCCACGTATTACTGTGTGTTCTTGTAACGGCGTAAGCGCGACTTTTTCTGAGTGACTTTCATTGGTACATTGCATTTTCTAACGTTATGGCAGATTTCACAGATGCATTTTAAAAAGTCTGGCTCAATATTTTTAACAAACAGTCGCTGGAGAGTGCTCGGCAGTCATTGATAGATTTTTATTAATTCACGATATTTCTTTAACCTCTTTGTCATTCTAGGATAGACACCGTTTCAACCTCGTTTAGAAATATATTCGTTCTTAGAAACACCCTAAACGTGTTCTGCGGGTGAAGGTCACAAACCAAATATCCGTAACGTTGACTTGCAACTTCTTTATAAACTTCCAAAAACTCTTTACGCTAATTTGGGAACATTTGATTGGCCAATATCCCAATTTGTGCTACATCTCTACGTTGTGCGATGAAGACTAGATATTGGGTATTGATGAAGAACACGTTTATGTTAAGGTGGTGGGAGAATAGATATGGGTATTGATGAAGAACACGTTTATGTTAAGGTGGTGGGAGAATACTGTAAAATGTAAATGTTTCAGCGAATGCTTTATTCATTTCTCGAACTAACATCATAAACACCTTTGTGAAACAGTACAATGTCTTGGTATTCGTTGAATACGACTTAGTATGTTGAATAACACCATCACCATATAATTTTATGAACAAAATTTGAAAACAGTTCGTTCTTATCTTTAATGATTTTAAGCATAAACACGGTTTTAACGCAGCCTGTAGGACTGAATATAATGCATGTAGAAAGGCTCGTGAACCAGAATTTTTCTACAGAATCCATCTCTAACACGTCACGCTCTGAAATGGAACATTTACAAAATATAATAAAATTTTAAGTGTTGCTCCTTATATTCTACAATCTTGTTTTTCTCCTTCCCTAGGACCGTGAATGATGACAAAAAGGGTACTGTACCAGCAACATGTACCCATTGTAGATATTGTAGATGAAGCTGGTGATAGCGACGATATGCGGCGCATAGTTGAACGTGTTGTAGAGTTTGCCCTTCAGAGCGGTGAGGGGCACGAGTCCAGAGTAAGACTGGCTCTTGGTTTTGGGGTAAATGATGGGGATAGAGACGACTTTTGGGTAGTGATACCATACAGTCGTCTGGCAGCCGAGGATACGGCCTACATTTTATCACGCATCGCTCAGGCCACCCAGAGCGGGACAGAATTTAACATGGAGAATTTCACGATCGATATAGACCACGTCTTCCGAGCTGTAGACCACGACGCCACGCCTTATACTCTTAACTTTAACAGCTACCAAATATATAAAAGACACACTGATCTCAATCACGGTTGCGGCTTTATAGCAATAATCTTGGTCTATCTGTTTACTGTGCTAAATACAGCTACCAAAAAAATTTGGATGCTGACGATAGTACAGCGTGCACGTGAACTAGCTACAGACTACAGACTTGAATTTTACTGTGATATGGGCCCTAAAGAGTTGAGAAGGATAGAACAGGAAATGGGTGTGCGTATAGCTGTATTTGGACTGGATGATCGTCATAGGACTGTGTATGTCTGTAAAAGCTGTGTGAGATATCGTACAAAACCTCTACTTATTTTAGGTTTGTCGGGGACAACGTATCTCCCCATCCACAATATAAGGGTTCTTTACGTGATTTATGATAAAAGCTGAAAATATGGAAGACATTACGATTTGTGTAAGGGTTGTCTCGAGTTTATGAATGATCTGTTGAAACATTGTAAGGATTGCTACATGGTTTGCGAACAATGTAAAAACCCCAGATATGAAAGTCGAGTGGCTGAAGCTAAAAAGAGAGATTGTAATGTATGTAGACGGACGTTTTTGAATCATACCTGTTTTGATTTCCATAAATCAAATGGGACGTGCAGGAAAATGAGAATTTGTGAGTGTGGCATGTTTCACACAATGGATAACTGGAGAAAATTTGAACATAAATGTGATGAAATTCATTGTTCTACATTAGGGTGGATCGATTTTACATTTTTTCGATTTCCATATTCTAATAGAGACAAAAAATTGCGCATGCATGCATGCGAAAATAGCCTCTGCAAAATCTTAGCTTAATAGGTAATCATCTTCTGCTTCTGGCAGAGCGATGAAAATCATATTTTAGTAGTCAAAAACGTATTTTTCTTATTGCTCTAGAGTCATAAAATTTTGCGTGTGTGTTATTTCATGCCTAAGCAACGATATAAATGCTATGGGAAATATATAAATGCATTATTTAAGACAAAGAGCCGATCTGAAATATGTATATTATACATATTTTCAGATCGGCTCTTTGTCTTAAATAATGCATTTATATATTTCCCATAACATTTATATCGTTGCTTAGGCATGAAATAACACACACGCAAAATTTTATGACTAGAGTAATAAGAAAAATACGTTTTTGACTACTAAAATATGATTTTCATCGCTCTGCCGGGGGGCAGAAGATGATTACCTATTAAGCTAAGATTTTGCAGAGGCTATTTTCTCATGCATGCGCAAGTTTTTGTCTCTATTAGAATATGGAAATCGAAAAAAATGTAAAATCGATCCACCCTATTCTACATGTCACGAGAAATATAAAGCAGATGGTGTAAAACATATATGTTATATGAAAGATACTAAACCTAAAAATAAACCGTGCATAACTGTATACTACTACATAGAGACGTACATGGACCCCGAAATAAAAGGAGTTATACCACACTTGCTCGTAAGTCAGACCATTTGTGACAAATGCATGAACGTTGATTGTAATGTTTGCCGTGAATGTGGTAAACAGACAAAAATATTTAGTGTCTGCAAGAGATTCCCCAGTGAAACTGTTTGTGAACTATATTGTCAAGCTAGCGGACCAGTTCAAAAAAATGACTGTGTATATTCTTGTCCATAACGCGGCAAAATTTGACATACACTTCCTTTATAAGGAGCTACTTGAGTACGAGTCCTCAGAGATATTCAAGGGTGATCCCCTGAAAAGAAGAAACAAGCTTATATAGATGCATATAAGAGGAAATGTTCAGTTTAAAGACACTCTGTTATTCACACCTTGTAAATTAGCTAAGCCACCCAAGGTGATGGGCGTAGACACTGAAGTTTCAAAAAAGTATTTCCCTTACACATTCCTCACTCACGACACTTTAAATTATGTAGGACCACCATCCCCTAAACATTACTTTAACTATGACAGTATGAGTGCAAACGATCTTGAAGACTTTGAGCTCTACTACAACAAATTTAATGAAGATAATCCTTACAATATAGCGTGTGAATGTGAACGTTATTGTGTGAATGACGTGCGCGTACATAGAGTATGCTTCAAAGCCTTTAGAAGGATGTACATAACACATTTCAACTGTGATCCGCTAGAAGCCGCAACTACGATCTCATCATTGTGTTTTGCCGTATTCAAGAATAACTTCATGCTTAAAGACACACTTGCCGTCATTCCCCGAAACGTTCCGCGCAGTTATGGGTATAAGGCTATTTACTAGCTCACGCACATACAACAGCAGACAGGTGTGTGTATATAAAGCATGCTCGCAACATGGGGAGAAGTGGCAATCAAGATTAGTGGTCGTGTTTTTTGGTTGGATGGTCTAAGTGAGGACCCCACCACTGGTAAGAAGGCAGTGTACTCCTTTAACAGCTGCTGGTGGCATGGATGCCCACGTCCTGAGTGTGGAGTTACATGGGATGTCTATGGGAGATCTCTTGCCGATAGTCTCGCATGGACCCGTTCCCGCGACCAGCTTACAAGCTCTCAGTTCACTCACAAGATTTTGTGGGAACACGAATATGATGTCAGGATGGAGGCTGATGAGCAGTATTGCGAAGAAATAAAGGCTATCAACCGGACGTACAAACCCCTTCAAACTATACTTTCCCGCTACGGAAGAGGTGAAGATTCATTACTACAATTTCTGCCCTTACGTGATGAAGAACAATTCGTACCCCGTAGGCGCACCTGAAAACTCTTGGGTCCTGCCCTGCCTACTATCGAAGAGTTCTCAGCTAATTCGAACAAGAACTACTTTGGTCTTTCTTTCGTAGATGTGCTTCCCCCTCGCGACTTATGGATGTCACTCTTACCCGTTGTTATAGACCACCAACTCATGTTCCCTCTGTGTGTGAAGTGTGCAAAGGAGAACAATGGGGACTGTAATCATACAATCAACCAGAGGAAGATCAAAGGCGTTCATACAAGTCCTGAGCTCTCCCTAGCCATTCGTCACGGGTAGAGAATACTGAAGATATATGAGGTGTGGAGGTTTCAGAAGCTCCACAACCTTTCCACACCGTATATAAATACTATTTAGAAGGATAAGGTAGAAGCATCAGGATACCCGCTAGGAATTGAGACCGAAAATGAGAAATCGGCATATATACAACGCTATCGTGCCAAATTGCACGAAACCCTTTAGCGCTTTAGTGCAAAATTGTGTCTAAATAGTCTTTGGGTGAAATTTGCACAGAATACAGACATAGGCAACGTCAATCTAGAGCAAAGTTATAGTGCGGTTTGGGATTATGCAAACGCCGTCGATAAAGAAGCCATGGAAATCGTGAATGTGGGTAATACATACATAATAAGGTACAACAGAACAGAGTTGTCTACCGATACCTCCCGTGTTACAAACATACCTGTCGCAAGTTTCACAACAGCTTACGCACGTATCAAGCTATGGCATCTGTTGCATTCTCTCGGAGGACGGGTTCTGTAAGTAGATACAGACAGCGTAATATTCAGGGAGAGAGAAAGCGAATATATGTCTCCTATTGGCGAATTCCTCGGGAGTTGACTGACGAGATCAACGACGAGTATGGAGACAGCGCCTTTCATGTTGGAACAATCTCGTACACGAATCTGTGTTACTAACGCTTGGCAGCATTCATGACGCATCCCGTGTGACTCATTCCTCCCACCCCCGCCTCCGCCCACCTGCATCGTCTGATCCCACCCTGCACTCAGCGCCTTACAACCGCTTCAGAGATTGACCCGACAGGACGTGCTCTCCTCACAGACTCGATAGAAAACTATTAAAAGATGGAGCTTCCGTTGAGCAGTACCCTCAATGCAGTATACGACGTGTCCGAGTTGAAGTCTGTGCATGTATTCAGGCGGAATACTGGTGCTATTAATTATGTCCTTAAAACAAAATGTAGACAATCAATCTCTAGTAAACGCAATGTTATTTATTTAAGTGTTGAAGAGATGAACAGAATCTTCGTGGTAGTTGAGAAGTGGGGTGAGGCCGGTTATAAAATACCTGTATGTGTAGGCACAAAAAGAGAGCAGATTAGTGATGCACCCTCATACGCCATTATTTGCACGCGCTGCATAAATCGTGATGCAGATCAACCATGCGTTGATATACGGTTGATGTTGAAGAATACTACTGACAATAACGGCCTTATCCCTACGTGGAACAGTTTCATTCTCGACAAAATGTTTAAAATCGTCAGGTTCCGTAAACTAAAACCTATATTAGACGCACGTGGTGCCGATATGCGTTATTTTGACACGGTACTTGAATACGCAAACACTGCTCTGCTCGATAATTTTATGAAGTGTCGGGACGAACAAGGCGAGAATGGATTGGAACTGGAGACGTATTTAGAAGGTACTCCTCGAAATATCATGAACTTTGGTACAAAGGACTAGAGCGGTACAAGCCTGATCTCACCTTCACTGTTCACCCTGACCATAAGATGCAGTTGTCGGCACGATTTAGAAGGATACTTCAATCGCCGGTATGAGATGATTTTACAGTTGAAAAGGTCAGCGAGGAAAGATTAAGTGCACGTTTGGTAAGGACTGTTTATAAACTTGAATTTAATGATGATGTTGTAGTAAGCGATGTCATCTTTGAGCGTGCTTTTAATTGTATTCTATCCGTGATTAAAGAGCGTAACAGTTTTACTCCCAAATGTAAAGTGGATCCAAATATAGTGTTAAACGACCTGAAAGCCCTTTATATATTGAATATAGAGCTCCGCATACTTTGAGCGGTGAATTAATGTTAAATCGCATTTATTGTATAGTACAAAGCAACGAGCCCGTAAATGTGACGGCGATTACGTGCGAGTTTACAATTTTGTTTAAATATGGTAGAAACTGACCTTGAAGTTTGTATCCCCATTTCATACCTAGTGTATATATATATATATATATATATATATATATATATATATATATATATATATATATATATATATTAAATAGGCTTTGTATATTCTGATTTTACAACTGTTGTATATAGATTCTTCTCTACTGAGGGTGTTGTTATTTTAACTCATTTTTACTGCTTGGAATGTATTTTTTTGAGTGATATAGATATATGCTAAGTTAACAGAGTTATGTAATTGTGTTTTAATTCTCCTTTACACTGTCTGAAAAATGTTGTTTTATGTCAGTATATATGTATATATTACGGTCAAAGATGTATTCACTTCAAGCCAGAAAAATAAAAAGTATATACATGAAAATAACTTTATATACAATTTGGGTGATACAGATATATGCTAAGTAAACAGAACGATGTAATTGTGTTTTAATTCTCCCTTCCACTCTCTGAGAAATGTTGTTTTATGTCAGTATACTAATATTTGGCTTTGGGGACTTGCCCCCCTTTGGGGGACACTAAGTCAGTACGGTCGCTCTGGCTCCTGACTGACAGCCAGCTGTCATAGGCCCCCAGTTTACTTCAAAAAATTGTGATGATAGGATGTCAGTTATTCAGTTATTCACTATATATATAAATATATACTGTATATGTTTTTGAAATACAGCCATTCGTGCTTAGATCCCAGCCGTTCAGACACCCCAGCCATTCTAAGCCAACTGTCAGTGAGTCAAAAGCTACATATACAAACATATACAGGGTGTCCCAGAATTAACTATCTATTTCAATGAAATCGGACAAATTTAATAAAAACTGACATAATTTTGTGTTTATTACTAAATTATGATACAAAAACAAATAGATTTATAAATCATAAGTCAAAACTTTATTGAGAAGTTTCAACATGTGCACCGTCTGTATCTCTGCAAATTTCAAATCTATCCTCAGCGCTGCGAAAACATTTTGAAGCATTTCAGGTGTTATCTCCCGCACTGCCAACTGGATGCGTTCTTTAAGTTCAGCTAAACTATTGATCTTTTGGCGATAAACCTTTGTTTTTATGAAACCCCATGCAAAGAAATCCAGGGGTGTCAAATCCGGAGAACGCGGAGGCCAAGGTCGAGGTCCTCCACGTCCAATCCACCGTTCGGAAGGCGTCTGTTGAGGTATTCTCGAACAATTAGAGCATAATGACATGGTGCTCCATCTTGTTGAAACACAACATTATCAAGAATGCCATCATCAAGAAGCTGTGGTTCGAGAAACTGCTGAAGCATATCAAGGTAGACGGTACCTGTTACAGTTGCCTCCGCAAAGAAGAATGGCCATAAATTTTGGATTTGGTCATTCCAAGCCACACGTTAACTTTTGGAGAGTCTCTTTGCCATTCTATGACTTCAGACGGTCTTTCATTGGACCAGATACGACAGTTGTGTCGATTGACTTTACCACACGTGTGGAAAGTCGCCTCATCACTGAATAAGATGTTATCCAATAAACTTTCATTTTCGATTTGATCCACAATTTCTGCACACCTTGCTGCTCGATTTGGATAATCCTCTTCATTTAGGGCATGCAGTACTTGAATGTGATAAGCCTTTTTCATCAGTGTCGAACGCAAGATTCTATGAACTGTTGTCTTGGATATGTTGAGTCTTCGACCGGCCTCCCTACCGAAGTTGTTGGTTCATCCTCAAACAATTGTCGTACCTGTTCGGTACTGTTACGTGCTGTCCTTGGGCGTCCTCTTCCCACCTCGTCGTGTACGGATCCAGTTCTTTTAAATTTGTTCACAAGTTCACGAATCGCTTTGTCTGTAGGACCGGTTCTGTGGAATCCTCTTGTAAATTTTTCTCTGATTTCATTACATTGCATTCCTTTGATACGGGATGTTACAACAAAGATGCGTTCTTGTGTATTCATTATTAATAGGGTTCTGAAAGAGAATGAAAATAAAACTATGAAAAACTATGAAAAAATTATGAAAATAAAATTATGAAAAAAATTTAGAAATTTATACATTTTTAACATATTAAACATGATAAACATAAATAAAAGTATGTTTTTAAAAAATTGTCCGATTTCATTGAAATAGATAGTTAATTCTGGGACACCCTGCATAAGGATCTCTCTCTCTCTCTCTCTCTCTCTCTCTCTTCCTTTGAGGGGGATATTTCTTCCTTTCTTCTTCTACTACCCCCCTTTCCCACCATTTGGGTCTTGGCTTTGGGAACTATTCCGTCTTTAGGGGACCTTCGGGGGACCACCCCACCACTTTTACTCCCATTCGGCATTTTTAATATAAACTGTAGCGGCCACCCCTCCACCCCACCACCCTTCCCCCACTCGCATTTTTTAATATGAACTATAGCGGCCACTCGGCATTTTTGTGGGCATACTACTTCCGCCCACTTTCTTTTCGCCACGGTTGTTCGGATTCGCTCGCTTCGCAAATTCGAGAAATCTCTTAAAATGTTTTCAAAGACTAGCTGTGATCTTGAATTCCTTTATATGTTTATGACTACCACTGAAGATGGGAATTAGGACTCCGAAATCGTTTGGTGATTAAAGTATATTAGTCCACTGTAAATTTTGTGGAGTTCCATAAAATCGAGTAGGATTATAATAAACTCTCAAAGAGTGTATATATAAAAAGAGATTCAAACCAATGTCGCTGAAGATTAGAATTATGCAAACCACCACGTTACTCACTCGGCCACGAGACGTTAAGGTATGAAGGGATATATATATATATATATATACTCTTTTTCAGTCATTTTAGTATGTATACTTTAACATGTGTACTTTCCCCATTGCGGTAGGAGTTAAGGGTTATGGGGTCCGAGCCTAGGATACCTTAGCCCCAGTCATTTTGTGGGGTTGGCAGGCCCGCCGCAACCTCGTGAAATTAAATTCTTGCCATATTTGGAATTTGAACCAAAGACTCAAGAGTAACGAGCCAACCTAACCGAACGCTCTAACGGTCTAACCCAGGGGTGGGGAACCTTTTTATGTGTGAAGGCCACATTGAAATTTGCCGCCCTCAATGAGGCCGCAGCCAATAAGTGTGACTATTTTTTACAGTAATTTTAAACCTTTTGTTAATATTATTTAAATTAATAGCTAGCAGGGAGTATACATGCATTTTAAGACGAATAATTTATTCACTTCACTTTTTAATAATTTAATGACTTCTTTGAGATTGCTTCTGGTGAGACAACAATTTGATATCGGGTTCTAACATGGAGGTTTTAAGTTTTAATTGGTCCTCCAGATGCTCATCTGTCATCTGTGTTCTCAACGAATTCTTGATTTGTGTCAAGTATGAGAATGTGGATTCACAACGGTATGTCGTAGAAAAGCACGAAATCAATCGGCGAGCATGTTCGCGAAGGCGAGGGTATTCTATCGCCTTTTTCCAAATTTCACCGGGATCTTCCTTACTATCAAACAGAGATTTCAGGATATTATCTTAAGACAACTCAATAAGCTCCATTTGTAACTCTTCTGGTGCCTTTGATACATCAACTAAGTGAGGTTGAAAAGCTAGTTTCAGGGTGATATCATGCTTTTCAAAATCAATGAATCTTTCATTGTATTCTTTGATTAATGAGTCTAAAACAGATTCGTATTTTTCGAAAGATTCACAGTTATACTCTTCATTTTCATTAATTATTTTTGTTAACTGGGGAAAGTGTTCTTCTGAAAGTTTCGACTGAGCAAGAAGAGATTTGAAAAACGACAACTTCTTTCTAAATGCCAGAATTTTTTGCCACATATCATAGATAGATTTAGTTTTACCTTGCAGCGAAATATTTAACTCATTTTGCTTTGACATTATATCACATAGAAACGCAACATCTCGGTGAAAATTTGCACCTGATAATTCACAATGTTGATTGTTTCCTTGAAAAAAGTCAATTATTTGCTCTCGCAAAGATAAAATTTTGACTAATACTTGTCCTTGCGATAACCAGCGCACTTTCGAATGATAGGGCAAATCTACACTGATTATCTCATCATCCATCATGAGCATGTTTCGAAACTGGCGATGCCTCGTAGCATTTGCTCGAATATAGTTCACAATACCTATAACTTTTTGCAAAGTGTCATTTAAAATGACAGATTTGGCACAGAGATTTTGCTTATGCAAAATGCAATGAAAAGAAATCAGTGCATTTTGATCTGAGAGTTCTCTTTTAAGATGTGCAATAAATCCTTCGTTCTTCCCAGTCATAGATGGAGCACCATCTGTACACACACTCACCAAGTTAGTAAAATTTAGTCCAACTTCATAACATTTATCTTTAAAGTTGTTGAAAATATCAATTCCCCACGTCCTTCCCTTAAGGGTGCCTAAAGCGAGCAATTCTTCAAATAAATGAAAATCTTCAGTTACAGCACGAACAAAATACAATACTTGTGCTGAATCAGTGGAATCTGTCGATTCATCCAAAGCTATTGAGTAATATACAGTTTCTTTTTGGATTATTTTTTGAAGTTGCTCAGTTACATTGCGAGCTAACTCATGCTGCCGATCTGTATTAGTTCTTCTTGAAAGAGGTACGTCTTTATATTTGTTAACTTTATCTGGATCTAAGCATCTTACGACTTCAACGATGCATTCCTTTATAAGTTCTGCATCGCTAAATGGCTTACATTTTTTTCCAAGCAAATATGCTACTTTATAACTTGCCTCAGTCGTAGCATTTCCTTGATGTAGGCCTAACACTGAATGGAATAATTCTCTTTGCTTTTGCTTTCCATCTTTTAATTTATTCAATGCAATCTTTCGAGCCTCACCCTCTAATTTGGCATATTTATTGTCCTTATGAGCAACATAGTGCTGGTGCGCATTGTATTTCTTTATTGTTGAAATTACGGTATCACAGAGCAAGCAAGTCATTTTTACCACTATTAAACACTACAAAAAATTGTAATTCCCATTCGTCATTAAAGACTCTTTTTTCTTCTTTCAGCGTTCTTTTTACTTTTTTAGACATGATGGGGAGGCAAATGAAGAAATTTATTTAATCTGAAAACACATAAATTATTGATTGATGGTAACAAGCAAGGCAGCGAAATAATCAAAGCAAATAACACACATTGATAGACGGACACACATGCACGTGCACCACCACTGAAATCAAATCACTGACTGACATTTGCCAACAACTGACATTATGGTTCTTACGTCCTGTATTTTACAGGACAGTCCCGCATTTGATCCAAAAATCCCGCGTCAAAATCCCGCGTCAAAATCCCGCGTCAAAATCCCGCGTTCATAATGTCCCGCAAAAAAATATTTTTTTAAGCAAATTTTTTAGGGCTGAATTGATTTAGAATTTCAATATTATGTATAATAATTTCAATTTATTCACGATGTTTAATTGTTAAATATTATTGCAATAAAATTTTTCTAATTTTGTTTGTTGTAACCGTTGAAGAAATCTAGTTTCAATTTGAAAAAAAATTTGGTCTTAAAAAAACCTCAGAAATTTTTTTGTCCCGCATGGGCATTTGACAAATCTGGCAACCCTACCTACGTCATATATACTGTATACTTTGTAATTTGTTCTTATTTATTATAATGCGTCTTCCGTAGCATGTATTAAAAAAAGGTATTTCCGTAGTTACGTACGCAGTATGTAATTTGCTCATGTAATTAAAAAAATGTAAATAAGTGAAGATTTGAAAAACGTAGGTGTACGAAGAATTCTGGAAAAGCTTTAACTGAAGCGGGCAATTGGCGCAAATAACACATCATTTCATAAAGGTGCGTTCATTTTTCTTATTTTTACGTCTACATGTGTTTTGTACATATGGGTGTGAATGATTTATAAAGTTAGTTATATTTCGTTCACTTTACATTCGGCGCGATGCTTTAGCATTAGCTAGTATCTATTTTGTAAGAGTTCAGTAGTTATATTCTGTTATATATTATTATAACTGCTTGGAATTCATGGTTTTTATATAAATTAAGATTTATCTCGATAAGCCGCAGAAGGCCGCACTTGATGACCCAGAAGGCCGCAGGTTCCCCACCCGTGGTCTAACCACTAGGCACGAGACGCTTACTGTAACTATCTGAGTAAGTGTCCTAAAACATTTGAATTGAGTATTCCGCGATCTGTTATCTTAAATTAGACTTTTACAATTGATTCTTATAATATTCATAACAATTACAGAAATAACTGTTTAAAGCGTTTGGTTGGGGTGTTTTTCTCTTATGCAGGAAGGAGAGGCCAAGGGCGAAATGTCGCAAAAACGGCCTCCCTCCACCATAGAGGAAGAAGAGAACCAAAATCAAGGTCCAGAACGCCAAACTCAGTTCCTTCATCTGACTACTCGTCACAATCTTCCCACGACTACCCCCTTACCTTCAACAATACACAACTCAATCATTTCTCTTCTCTTGACATTCTTGGTGTTTCCTTTTCTCGTGATCTTTCCTGGAAAGATTAAACATACTCTCTCTCCAAAACAGTTTCTAAGAAGTTAAGTGTGCTGTACCGGCTCCGCAGTTACTTCGTCGTCCCCACTCAGTTGCTGTCTCTGTACAGGGGTCTTTTCCACCCCTGTATTGAGTACGCTTCTCGCGTGTGGGATGGCTTAACCCACAGAGCTCCACTTGACAGGCTTTTCGTCTCATAAATTACCCGCCTCTTACTGACTGTCTTCAATCCCTCTCTCTTCGCCGCAGTGTTGCCTCACTCTCGCTTTGCTATCACTATTATAACGGACATTGCTCTTCTGAACTCTCTAACTAGCATGCCTCCTCCTTTAAAGAGAACAAACACGCAGTACCAGACTTTCAACACATTCTCAGTCCTTTTCTATCCAACTCTCTAAGGCAAGGGTTACTCGGTATTTTCAATCTTTCAACTCTGGAACAATCGTCTTCAATCCATCTTTCCCTCTGTCTATGACCTTCAGCCTTTCAAACGCAGAATGTCCAGTCATCTCGAAAATCCTGGGCCTTGATTTTGGCTCTCTTCTTCCTGTATGGGGAAGGGGGGGGGGGTTTCTCCCTCTTTCCGGCATAAAAGAAACTACTTCAATTATATTTAATATCTGAACAAACACGATGCGCTTACAGCCGAGTGTAAGTTAATTTTCTGAAGAAAGTAAATTGTTATTGTTTGGAAGCTTAATGTCCTCTCTAAATAAATAAGAAAATTAACTCTCTCTCTTCATATTAATTAAATATACACTCGCGGAAATTTAGTGTTCGAGCAATTGTCATTTTATTCATTTTGCTATGCCGCTTTCCTAGGAACTAGCCCTTGCCCAGAAATATATATATATATATATATATATATATATATATGATGAATAAAACCACGAAGGAAAGGAAACACAGAATGGTGCTCAAGCGCTTTCGTCTAATGACATCCTCAGGAACTGTCATTAGACGAAAGCGCTTGAGCACCATTCTGTGTTTCCTTTCCTTCGTGGTTTTATTCATCATAAATATTTTTCACGTGTTACTTTCGTGAAATAATTTTCATATATATATATATATATATATATATATATATATGGGAATGAACTCAGAATGGTTCCCTGAGGTTTTTTATGATACTCACAGACCGTGCATGGAACAAGGAACTCTTCTAGGAAAATTAAATCCACTATAGTCCGAATAAGTAATGATAAATGACAAATACTATAGTTTTTTTTCTTTTTCATGATGCTAGCCCGACGTGGGCAACGGGTCACTCGCAAAGAGGTCCCGAAAATATAGCTTCCCTCACCAGCTATCTGCAAAGCAAATAGGATCCAGCTTTGAGACAGGATCTAGGGTTTAAAGCAGCCTAGCCCTGCTACATTTAGAACCCCAATATAAGCAAAAGACTCGCTGCCTTCACGTCAGATTGAATACATCAAAGAAAAAGGGGTAACTATTATATTTTTAGCCAAAAACCAAAATTTAAACCTCAACTGGCAGAATTGAGCATCCACTTTTCAAAGCACATAACATATCCGTTTCATAATGGTTTCATGATAGTATTTGTCATTTACCATTACTTATTCGGACTATAGTGGATTTAATTTTCCTAGAAGAGTTCCTTGTTCCATGCACGGTCTGTGTGTATCATATATATATATATATATTATGTGGACCTGATATCCGCATCATTTTTAACATCCGCATCCGCACTTCTGACTGCGGATGTTATGCGGATATTACCTCTAATAAATTATGCAATTTACAATTAAATTAGCTTATAAAGTAGCTTATAAGGGCCAGTCATGCACATTTCATGTAAAGTATTAATTAGTAATGAACAAACAAATATATAAACCTTGAATGAAACTTGTTTCATTGAATTTTCTGTGGCTGAAACTCTTGAGAAAGTTATTATTTTTATCATAATGAAAACATTAATATCAATTTTAATTCTTATGCATTGCCTGCCATAATAGTAATATCACGAAATTTGAAAAATTATATCATATATTCATAATTCTATATTATATTGATAGATTAACTAAATATCCGTATCCGCGGATATTGAAATTAAAGATCCGCATCCGCAGATATTGAAAAACTGACATCCAGTCCACTACTAAATTATATATATATATATATATATATATATATATATATATATATATATATGGTGATTTTTTTAAACATTTCATACTTTAAAAGGTTTGTATTTTTTATTATCTGAAATAAAAGCATAAATTTTTTTAATGTACTTTGTCTACACATGAGGAGTTAGTCCCCTAATATAAAACATGCCCATGTAATGTTCTCTCAACTCATTAACTCTTTACACACGAACAACAAAATTTCTTGTTCAATTTATGCTTTCATTTCTTCTATTGTGTGTAAATGCTGTTTAAATACTGTAACTTTTAAATAACCTCACAGATAAGTCACGTGTAAGTATCGTGAGCTGATCGGACATCACATAGAGCATATTTTGCATTATGGGACTAATTCCCTACGTGCAGAGAAGGTACAGTAAAAACTTTATACTTTTATTTCAGTTAATAAAAAAATACAAAGCTTTCAAAGTGTCATACGTTTAAAAAAATCGTCCGATATATTCGTATTGAAAATTATTTTTGTTCATTAATATTTGAATATTTGAATTCCCAAATGAATGGATCTTTCGTTCCCGAAAATATTTAAACAAAACATCAGAAAAGGTTTCAAGACAAAATACTTCCTTTTAATTTAAAAATTATCAACTAATTTATTATTTAATTTTTTCTTTAAGATATTTGATGTAACAAAATGAATCCGATATTAATTTCAATAATTTTTTATTTTGTTTCTTACCAAAACTTATCAATTTAATGCGAAGAGTGTGAGAGGAAGATAGGAAATTTTGAGATATAAAATGAAAAAAAAAAGAGATAAATTGCATACTTTGATTTATTTTCATCTGTAATGAAATTGCATCCAATTACTCGTTTAATTCATTTGTTGAAAATTAATTTCGTTCTGTTGATAACTTTAAAAACTTGTAAAGTTAAAATATTAAAATAGGGTAATTAAAGTTACGATAAAATATCCGTCCATAAACAAAACTGATTTTCTAAATCAAAGTAGAATTTTATTTCAGCATAATACTTAATATTCACTAGTTTATTGAACGAAATCTGAACCAAAGTGCAAATAATTATGAATTCATTCGTATGCGCGAGTTAATATTTGTCTATATACTATTAAGTAAATTACAGTAAGTTTTATAATGAGTTATCAACTGTCAAATTTAATATGCATGAAATGCAATGCAAACGCCTTCAGAGGTAGTGACACCGCTTTATCTATGCGAAGCCAGAACTTTGCACGATAAAACTTTTCTGAATGAGCAAGTACGGACCTCGGATGTAAATTTGCATAAAGGTAACGGCTTTGGGTCCCTCCTCGAACTTTAAATGTCATTTCAAATTGTATCTCTTATTGTGCATGCTTCCTTTAGATCCATCTTGGAGGGTCTGAGTTCGGAATCACCTTAATCTGTAGTTTCTTCTGTGTGAAAACTCTAGTGATGCTGCAACGGAGGATAAATCACCATAAAAGAAAGAAAACTAAGTGCATGCATGTAGATTTATTCGCCCACTTTACTTATATATAAATAAGTTCACAATTCAGTTGCTTTTTAATAATAATTAATCAGTCAGCAGGGACAGAAACTGGCACAGCGCTCAGGCCAATTAATGCGGCCTTGCTCTAACTCCTGTATTATTATTAACTAGCATTGCCGGGATCTGAACCCCAGACCTGAGTCTTCACTTTATTCATAGGAAAATGGTGTTAGCCACCGAGCTATGGACGCTGGCAGTTGCCCTTTAATTAATGGAATAATGGCGTCCTCTCGGAAGGGAAATAGTTTTGGTTGTTGGAAATAAACGCGCCGTTCTGAAATCATTATGTAGTATGTAGATCTTGGTGAAAATATTTAGATGCGATCAGGTTTTATTAATTAGAGCTTAGCTCAGAATAAATGTGCTAACGTTTAGGGTATAGAATACAAACTAGTGTTTACGTTTATATTGTAAAAGTTATTTCATCCAAAAATGTTTTACTGAACCGATTAATAGTGAATTATCACCCTCAGATGCTTTATTGCACCAATTTTGGAAACACTGTGGAACCTTTCTTTCTGAAACAATATTCCAAAGGGTATAGTTGCTCCACATTTGGCCCAATTTTTTATAAGAAAATTTATCTTTATGTTATTAACGGCAAATTGTTCTTAACTGTTCTCAGCAGCAAAAGTTTGAACTCCTTGGCGTATGATAAAATAATGAAGGCGTTGTAAGGAAGGACTCCCTCAGCACTATTTTGGAATATGTTACATGGTATGATTTTTTTCGTATGCGCTTTTCTTTTATTTCCTTGCTGTGAATGAAAGTATCTTTAAAATCTCTTGAAATATTGTCCGTCCGCACAGACACATTTTACATGGAGAAATGTAGTGATAACTGCAAATAGACCTATGATAATAAAAACCCACTCTAATAGACAGAGTTTATTTCCACAACAGTTTCGATGCCCACTGGCATCCTCTTCGGGTGGATACAGAAAAACTTTTCGCAAATATATGGAGAGGATACAGAAAAACGATTCGTTTTTCTGTATCCACCCGAAGAGGTTGCCAGTGGGCATCAAAACTGTTGTGAAAATAAACTCTGTCTATTAGAGTGGGTTTTTATTATCATATTTTGACCTTCACGTAGAAAAGTGAAGTTTTTTGCATGCAAATAGACCGTCTCAATGTTCTCATTTGGACGAAAGACATTGAACGGATCAACCAATCATTGTATTTAGTTAATTAATATTAGAAAGTACAGTATTATCAGTTTTTCCTTTTGGTAAACAAAGACTGTGTGAGTGGAAATACCTTCGAAAAATTTCTGAGGTCTGCTCTGTCTGCGCATGTGACCTGGTTTTGTTAATATCAGGTCAAATTTCTTTAGTTTACCTGAAGTGGACTTGAAGAGTTGTTCTTCAGAAATTAATTTAAAGCAGGCTGATTATAACCTATATTATAATTAGTTATGTAATATTAGAAAGTGTTGTAAGTTTTACACAAGTAAAACTTTGGTGGACCGAGTAGTATGGGCACAAAAGTGTGGCGGGGGTAATGTAGGATGCAAACATGTGGAGGGGTAATGGAGGGAGTGGGGGTAATTGGGGAATGCAAATATATGGAGGGGATATTTGGGAGGGGTGGGGAGTGTCAAGAGGGAGCCTGTTAAGAAAAATTAAAGAAAAGTGACGTCATACTATGAATTTTGGGGCAACAATTTTAAAAGAGAAAAGTTTATTTATATATATATACAGGGTGGCCCAAAAAAAAGGCACCAATTTTGAGAAGTGATATCTCAATAACCATTACAGCTAGGGACTTAAAAAAACAACTAAATGAAAGATAAATCTTTTCTCTTTAAATACTTATTCTATAGCCTGATGGTTATAAACCCATGTAATGCCAAAAATTGGCTTATAAGAAAAATATACAAAAAAAAGTTGCGCATTTATATTTATTCCGTTTAAGTTAAACCTAATTTTCAATAAATGGTTCAATCTGCCCTCCATTATGGTCAACCACAGCCTGTAATCTCGCCCTCCATTTTGAAATTGCCTTTGAGATCGTCACTTGTGAGAGATTTTCCCATGCAGCCTGAATTCGTTCACGAAGATGGTTCACATCACGGATTTTCTGACCATGGTAGACTTCTCTCTCTAAGGCAGACCACACAAAGTAGTCAATGGGGTTTAGATCTGGGCTGCATGGTGGCCAATTATTTGGTTCGATAAAACCAGGACAATTATTATTGAGAAATGTTGTTTCCTTGGCTGTATGAGATGGGGCTCCATCTTGCATGAACACAAAATCAGTGCTCGTCTCCTTGATCTCTGACAACATTGGAGACAAAATGTCATTACAGTAGTAAATTGAGTTAATTTTAACGCCTCGCTGAATAAAAATGATGGATGTTTTGTTCTCAGATGACGCTGCAAGGGAAACCATTATCGAATCTGAAAAGTGTTTTTTTTTCACGCAAAAGTCGTTTTGGGTCAACATGAGTTTTTGTCGCCACTGCTGCACGAACCCGATCATTTTGGGTATTTCGTGGTGTTTCGACCGTAAATCGTTTCTCATCAGAAAACCAAATTTTTTTCACAGACTCATTTGACCGAAATCTTCGCAATAGATTTTTACATCAATGGAAACGTCTTTCTTTCACAGGCTCCGATAAAGCAGTAACCTTCACCCTCTTAAATGTTTTCAACCCAAGATCTTTTCGAATTATTCGCTGTACTGATGAACGTGAAATCCCGGTTTCTTTCGCAACTTCACGTTCACTTTTACTTGTTCCCGGTTGTTCCTCTTGACTTAAAACGATTTCATTTACTTTTTCAATGTTTTCTGGCGTTGTAATACTATTTGATCGACCACTTTCCGGACGCCGTTGACTGCTGCCGGTTTCTTTAAGTTTTTGTAAAAAATGTGCCACAGTTCTTTTTTTCCAATTTCTATTTGGAAATTCGTAAAGGATTCTGTTTAATGAATATCCTTTTTCTTCACGTAGTGCTTGTATAATGTTCTTATCAGATTCTCTCAATCCCATCTTGAGGGGTCTGGAATAGAAAAATTTCATTTAAAATTAGAATCAAGGAATAAATATAAATGCGCAACTTTTTTTGTATATTTGTTTTTGGAAGCCAATTTTGGGCATTATATAGGCTTATAACCATCAAGCCATAGAATAAGTATTTAAAGAGAAAAGATTTGTCTTTCATTTTTTTTTTTTTTAAGTCCCTAGCTGCAATGGTTATTGAGATATCACTTCTCAAAATTGGTGCCATTTTTTTGGGGCCACCCTGTATATAATATATATATATATATATATGTGTGTGTGTGTGTGTGTGTGTGTGTGTTGTTTGTGTGTGTGTCTATGTAAAAATGAACAATGCATAAGTCCTATATAATCTTTATATTCAAATATTCATTTTTACATAAGAACCAAAATCACCTAACGCGAGTTTGGATAAAATTTTGATTTGCTTTCTATTTTTGCCAAATAATTGGTGAATTGTTTCATTTTTTTTTTTTTCCTTAATATTTACTGTATACTCGTATAAGTATTTATATTTAATTAATAGTTTCACTCACTCTTTGTACAATGGCTATAAACCTTTCATTACTGTATTTCTCTAATTCGTTTCTTTTAATTTCTCCCCAAAATGACTTGTACTGTACGTACGAATTAAATAACTATGGCGTATTAATTATGAAATGACGTATCGTATGGCATAATTTGAATAACTATGACGTCATAAAGTAGCTTACTTCCCTTCACATTTTCCATACTTGAATACTGATCATATCTTTAGTATTCAATGTATGGTAAATTCTTTAACATAATATTATTATTCGACCATATTCATCCATACGTCCATATCTTATCTTGACCGCTATCCTTTATTAATTTTATTACTTATTCATTCATCTACCTATTGTCTACTTATGCCCTATCAACCTATCAGTCCATGTTTACTCGTGTCTATATGACGCACACAACCTATTGTGTTACGTACCGATATGTGTACAATACTTTGTGCATTCGTACATGTCCCCTGATGATCATAATTACGTACATAGTTACGTACATGTAAATACGTCCACATGTATTCTTTTTACTTTTTCTTTTAAATATTTCACTTCCCGCAAGTTACTCGTTTATGCTGATGCAAGTGTTCGAATTCCGATGACAACGCCAAAAGTGGGCATCTAAACACAAAATCTCCTCTCGCTTGCTTTTAATCATGAAACATTATTATGCGTGTCATGTTTTATATATATATATATATACAGTGCCCGCGAAAAGTATCCGATCACTCAAGAAAATACAATATTTTCCCTTGATATTCAGAGACACGTAATTCACTTTCTATTTGTTCTAGCGACATCTGGTAACTTTGAGGTTGCTCGCTGATATGAGAGCTATCCAACGCATTCTCAAATTAGTGTTCTGGTAGCCTTCGTTGCGGGTGGCTGTGTCTCAAATTTGTCAGATTTCACTGTTTGTGTAAATTTCTTGATATTTTTTTTTTTTTTACAGAAAGTGGTGTAAATAAAATTTATATATAATGTGTGCTATAAAACAACTTAAGAGTGATTGTCGAGGTGCTATTTTTGCTTTGCATGCATGTGGGAAATCACAGAGACAGATAGCTAAGGAATTAAACATATCCCAAAGTACCGTTAATTTATGGGTTTCACGGGCTAAGAACAATGGTGGCCTAACCACGCCAGTCCCTAAAAAACGATCTGGCAGACCGAGAAAAACAAATTCGCGAACAGACAAACTTATGAAACGTTTAGTATTGAAAAAACCCAACAATAACTGCGAAAGAAAAAAATTTAATATGAATAATTTGTTATCTGGTGTTTCTGAACGAACTATCCAGGAGCGGCTCCAAAAAGAACTCGGATTACCATCTCGCCATGCTGCTAAGAAACCGTTCATTAATGAAAAAATGCGTAAAAAACGTGTCGCATTTTGTAAAAAATACATTCATTGGACTGTTGATGACTGGAAGAAGGTTTTATTTAGCGATGAGTCGACATTTTTGACATTCAGAAGTTGTCCAAAAAAGGTTCGCCGGCCTATTGGCTCAAATAGGATGGACCCTAAATACACCCTAAAGACAATGAAACACCCTCCAAGTGTGATGGTTTGGGGTTGTTTCGGTTACTATGGGCGTGGAAACTTATATTTTCTTCCGAAGAACACAACTATGAATAGTGCACGGTATTTAGCAATGCTACAGGATAAACTTCCAATGGCAATGGCAATCCAAAGGACAAAAACATACATGCATGATGGTGCACCATGTCACAGGGCCAAAATAGTGACAAAATGGATTACTGACAATAAATTTGATATTTTGGATTGGCCTGGTAATAGTCCAGATCTCAATCCGATAGAAAATCTGTGGCTAATAATAAAAAATAAGGTTGAATGCCACGACACTGGCTCAGTCGAAAAATTACAAGAGGCCATCAAAAAGGTATGGTGCAAGGAAATATCAGTGGAAGTTTGTCAAAACTTGATTAAATCCATGCCAAAACGTCTAGAACAAGTCATCCAAACCAAAGGACAGATGACAAAATACTAATATAAGGTTAGTATACAGTGCCCGCGAAAAGTATCCGATCACTCAAGAAAATACAATATTTTCCCTTGATATTCAGAGACACGTAATTCACTTTATATTTGTTCTAGCGACATCTGGTAACTTTGAGGTTGCTCGCTGATATGAGAGCTATCCAAAGCATTCTCAAATTAGTGTTCTGGTAGCCTTCGTTGCGTGTGGCTGTGTCTCAAATTTGTCAGATTTCACTGTTTGTGTAAATTTCTTGATATTTTTTTTTTTTTTACAGAAAGTGGTGTAAATAAAATTTATATATAATGTGTGCTAAAAAACAACTTAAGAGTGATTGTCGAGGTGCTATTTTTGCTTTGCATGCATGTGGGAAATCACAGAGACAGATAGCTAAGGAATTAAACATATCCCAAAGTACCGTTAATTTATGGGTTTCACGGGCTAAGAACAATGGTGGCCTAACCACGCCAGTCCCTAAAAAACGATCTGGCAGACCGAGAAAAACAAATTCGCGAACAGACAAACTTATGAAACGTTTAGTATTGAAAAACCCAACAATAACTGCGAAAGAAATAAAATGTAATATGAATAATTTGTTATCTGGTGTTTCTGAACGAACTATCCAGGAGCGGCTCCAAAAAGAACTCGGATTACCATCTCGCCATGCTGCTAAGAAACCGTTCATTAATGAAAAAATGCGTAAAAAACGTGTCGCATTTTGTAAAAAATACATTCATTGGACTGTTGATGACTGGAAGAAGGTTTTATTTAGCGATGAGTCGACATTTTTGACATTCAGAAGTTGTCCAAAAAAGGTTCGCCGGCCTATTGGCTCAAATAGGATGGACCCTAAATACACCCTAAAGACAATGAAACACCCTCCAAGTGTGATGGTTTGGGGTTGTTTCGGTTACTATGGGCGTGGAAACTTATATTTTCTTCCGAAGAACACAACTATGAATGGTGCACGGTATTTAGCAATGCTACAGGATAAACTTCCAATGGCAATGGCAATCCAAAGGACAAAAACATACATGCATGATGGTGCACCATGTCACAGGGCCAAAATAGTGACAAAATGGATTACTGACAATAAATTTGATATTTTGGATTGGCCTGGTAATAGTCCAGATCTCAATCCGATAGAAAATCTGTGGCTAATAATAAAAAATAAGGTTGAATGCCACGACACTGGCTCAGTCGAAAAATTACAAGAGGCCATCAAAAAGGTATGGTGCAAGGAAATATCAGTGGAAGTTTGTCAAAACTTGATTAAATCCATGCCAAAACGTCTAGAACAAGTCATCCAAACCAAAGGACAGATGACAAAATACTAATATAAGGTTAGTATACATTTAAACATTGTTTTTTATGTAAAAAATACAAATTTCAAGGGTGATCGGATACTTTTCGCGGGCACTGTACATTTAAACATTGTTTTTTATGTAAAAAATACAAATTTCAAGGGTGATCGGATACTTTTCGCGGGCACTGTATTATATATATATATTAGGGTGTTTCATACCTATAGGGTAAAATAAAAATGAGCTTGGAGTTTTAATCCACACGTTTCTCCGTATTCTAAAGAACAAGAAAACACGTTTGTGCAAGTTTGAACCAGATCGCGCTGCATTTAGAGGTCCCCAACTTTGACGACCTTTTGTCAGTTCATTTCTCGCCTGCCTGCAGTGAAGACGGTTTTCTTCGTCACTTGAGCGGTTCGTGTTGTATAGCCTATTGGACAACTATGGAGGTAATTATATATGCTACTAATTATCTCATTTTACTGTGGTATTGAAATTTATTAATATTTAATTTCTGTCATTTTACTGTGGTAGTGATATTTATTATTAATATTACATGAAATTAATTAGTCTGTTGCATATTGGACAACTAAGCTGGTAATTATTTATGATACTAATTAATGTAATTTTACTGCGGTATTGAAATTTATTTAATTAATGAATTGTCAAGGAGAACGTAGTGTACACGTATCAGTTTTATAAATAAAGAAAAGCAGTAACTGGGACTCGAACCAGTGTCATAGCCGTTTGGCGGCATCGCTCAAGTCGGCGTACACAGCACGCTATCCACTCCCTAGATGGTGTAGTGGATAGCGTGCTGTGTACGCCGACTTGAGCGATGCCGCCAAACGGCTATGACACTGGTTCGAGTCCCAGTTACTGCTTTTCTTTATTTAATTAATGAAATTAATTACGATGTGAAATTATTTCTGTGGAATTATTTAGTTTGTTTTCTTTTCCAGGTGTCTACCAGAGCGAAAACAGAAGTGTTTCTTATTGGCCAGACGGATGCGAACATCACATCAAGTGGCCTTCCAACTCAGTTGCAAGTACTCAAAAAGTACTTTTACCACCAAAAGGAGCAAAAATTTGGACGTACTAAATGCCTGAACCTGTGCCTGGATGCCTGTCTCATATTTTGGGAGAGAGCGAGAATCCCCATGATGCGTCGAGATTCGGCCTTGAGGAAGATGGAATCCCTTCTCAAGGAATACGACCGGCTTGTGAAGCACAAGTCACATAAAGCAGAGTCCTTCCGAGTGAAGGAGGCGATGTTCAAGGAGGCAATAGCGAAGGAGATCATGGACATTGCTCATTCACAGGTTAAAGAAATGATGAAGAATCAGGAGGACATCCACTTTCTCGACATGCAGCGTGAAGATCCAAATTCCTGCAGCATGGGCCCTGTTGACATGAAGCTTCACTATAAGGAGATTAGGAAAAGGAAGAGGTTGGACAAGATTAAGGAACAACAGGAGAAGGCCAGGAAGGAACAAGGAGCTGCAGAAGATACGGGGGCTTTAGTGATTTCAACTTCGTCAGAGACTGACTCAGATGTCGTTGACCCAACCGTGGAAGTTTTTCCATCCTCCTCCAAGGGAAATACCAAGAAGCGACGCAGGAATCTGATCTCACAGGATGTGACGACTACCTACGATCGGCTGAATATTTCGTACCGCGATTCAGCTATGTCGTACGCTGCAGCGGCTAAATCACTAGGTTTTGACTTGGATGAACTGTCCATTTCTGCCAGTACCATGTACCGCACACGCAAGGCTCTCAGGAAGGTGGCTGCTGAAAGTTATCAATCCGACGAAGTTTGTCCTGGTCAGCCTCTTGTCTTGCATTGGGACGGTAAGCTCCTACCTGACAATGAGCAATGGAAGGAGAGCGTTGACCGGATCGCCATCCTCGTCTCTGGCGACGGCAAGGAGAAGTTGCTCGGCGTTCCTAAGGTGACGTCCGGAACCGGCGAGAAGATAGCGCGAGTTTGCTTGGATTTGGTCAAGGAACACAGGATGGAAGAGCGCGTGCGGGGACTGTCTTTCGACACGACAGCGTCGAACACCGGGATTCATATCGGGGCCTGCGTCCTGATTGAGAAAGGTCTTGGCAGAGAACTCATGTAGTTCCCCTGTCGGCATCACATCTATGAAGTCATCCTCAGCTCCGTCTTCAAGCGTGCATACGGCCCTTCAAGTGGCCCCGATATACCCGTTTTCAAGAGGTTTCAGGCAAATGGAAGTTCATCGACCGGTTGGACGTGCGGCCGTACGATTTTGCTCAAGTCAATGACTCTATGAGGGAACTGAGGGAGAAGTCAGTCCTGCTGGTGAGAGGGATGGTGAGCACGTCGCATCAGCGCGATGACTACAAGGAACTGCTACAGTTGGTTCTCATCTTCCTGGGAGAAGCAAAAGTGGTGGATTTCCCTCTCAGAGCCCCTGGCGCTTACCATCACGCTCGATGGATGGCGATAGCCATCTACTCCTTGAAAGTAATTCTACTGAAGAAGCAGTTCAAGATGTCGAGTCACGAGTTGGAAGCTCTGACAGCCGTAGGTCTCTTCGTGTCCCTCGTCTACATCCGAGGTTGGACTCGTGCTGCAACCTCAAGCAAGGCTGCCGCAGTTGATCTGGAATTTCTGCGTGACGCGGAAGCCTTTGCCATGTCGGGATATTCGTGTGTTAACGCTGCGCAAGAAGCCATGTCTCGACACCTATGGTACATCTCTGAGACTCTTATTGCCATGGCGTTCTTCGACGCAGATGTGGCAGATGAAGAAAAGGCTCAGATGGTCGTCAGTTTGGGTAAGCCCGCATCGAAAAAGGAACTCAAGCGACCCAAAGGGAAGAACGTCAGGAATCTTGCCTCGAAACACCTGGCGGAGTTCGTGACAGGAAAGACGATGGCTTTCTTCCATGCATTCGACTTGGACACAGAATTCTTGAAAAAGCCAGTTGCCGAGTGGACTGAAGTAGAGGGCTTCAAGCAAGCAGCGGCAACTGTTAACAAAATCTCTGTCGTCAACGATCGGGCCGAAAGAGCCATCGCGCTCACCAAAGAGTTCAACTGTTCTCTGACGAAGAACGAAGAGCAGAAGCAGTATTTGCTCAAAACTGTGATGCAGCATAGGGCGAAATACCCGAATAAAACCAAGAAGGATTTCATGGACAAATGATTCGCAAGAAGTGGTTATGTTTTTTGTATCTTTGTGAAAATGTGTAGTGAAATGGTACTCGTTTGTTGAATAAAAATTCATTGACAGATTTTTGTTTAATTTTTTCCGTTTATGATCTGCCAGAGCATCAAACTGGGGACCCGTAAACTTTAAACTATTGAATTAATACTTCGGTTTATCAGTCTCCTCAGCAAATGGAACAAGGGGATCCATGTGGATTAAAATGTTTCCAAACTTTTAATTTATGAAACACCCTAAATATATATATATACCGTATGTGCCCATGTACTTTGTGTTATACTCCTAACATCCTAATTGCCTATAAATATGTAACACTGCAAAAAACTATAGTTAACTGTTTAATTATAATTAACTGTAATAATTTAATATAATGTAAGTAATGTACTTTAATGAAACTGTAATTAACGATAATAAGCGAATGTGAATTAATTGATATAATTATAATCATAGTTGTAATAAACCAAAATTACAATATACTCAGTGATGTACTTGGGATTGTACTCAATGTGCTACTTCGACATTATGTCGCCATTTAGGAATATATACTCGGCGATATTATTATTATTTTTTTTGTTATTTATTTTTTCGTTTTATTTTGGAATCTTTCAAAATTCTGATATGAGTTTAAATTATACTTAACGTCCAAGAACTGTTTAGATCTCCAGTTAAAGGGAGGAACTTAACCTTCAACTGCACTCCCCCAAAATTTAGACTTATTTAATTCTTGAATTGTAAATTCAATCACTCCTGTCTTAGCAGCCCTTCAGCGAGGAGGTTGGAGCCCTCCTCGAGGAGGCCGAGGGCCTCCTCCCTTTTAAATTCCGGCCTGAGCCATGGTCGAAAGAGGTCGAACCTCTCCCCCTGTAAATTTAGAATTAGACTCAAAGGCTGAGCATTACCTGTACATTTTAGCAGTAAATTACAGTAAGAAAAAGTCTGTATCTTCTCCTTCGAGCCGTGCTCTCTTCAGAGAACTTAGTCTTAAATAGAGAAAACTAATTTCCCGATACGTTATAAGAAGAATCGGGGAACCGTCAGATAATTTAGTAAGTTTTCCCAGAATCCTCCGAGTCACTATAGAAGAACTCGGAGAGTAGTATAGACGAAACTACTGCGAGTAACAAATCTGTTGCTGCCTCCAAACCAGAACCCCCGTCGACTTCGAACCAACCAAGGCCATATATATATATATATATATATATAAAATGTGGCGCAAAAGTAAGGAGTCAAAGAAGCCAGAGAGAATGGATCTTTTCTGTTCTATGGCCGCCACTAATTTAAAAAAAGAAGATACTTTTTTAGTTTAAAAGTTTATAATTTATAATTTATAATTTTTTAATTAGAAAATTATAATTTATGGAATGATGACCCTTTGACTCCTGACTTTTGCGTCGCACTAGATTAACCTCTACAATTTAGTAACTAGAACACAATACCTGACTTAAGTTTGTTAACAGACTTGTATCCATCACTATGATCTAGAAACACTCTATTGGGTCATCATCATACAAACTATACCAGTGTTAGCAACATTTGTGTGTATTGTCCATTCTCACCGGAGATTTAGTTTTTATTCCACACTAAATGTATAAACCTTATTTCTGCACATCACAGCCCATAAGCCTAGTTCCCAAACGAATTATTTTTGTCTTATTGTGCAACCAACAATTGAAGCGGTTTGTTTTACTTTGAACCCTAGAGAAAGAAAGTAAAAGATAATTTACCAATTTTTTATATCCCTTTAAAATAATACAGTGCTCACATTAGTCTATAGTAACAATAACATAAAGGAACAAGATACTTAAGGTATATTTGGCAGGTTGACTTAACTTCTGACTGACAAAAAATCTGATTTTTTTAGGTAAAAGCCAGTAAGCGCATTCCCCACAATGTGAGAGTGAGTGCATTCAAAGGATGTCTGGCGGTTAACAGGATAAGTGGTCAGGTCAACCCAACCGGGGACTTCGATATACATGGACTGCGCACGCAGACACTTTGGCTCAGAGTGGCGGGCCAGAGGAGGCCTAGCCTCGTTTGCCCCAAAATGTGAATACTTTGCAAAAATGGGTAAAACATGTCTAATTATGGCACATAAACATATCGATATATGTTTAACATATGTGTGTGTGTGTGTGTGTGTGTGTGTGTGTATTTATATTCTATTGTGTATTTATATGTGTATTCAGATTGCATTGAAAGACGTTTTGGTTGGTACCGACAACTAAATGGTGCTAATTATTATGCCAGTGTAAGACAATTTCTTGAGGCGGATAAAACAATAAGACTCAAAAGTTTAATAAAATTCTCCAACTTCAGTATGTCAGAAATAAAAGATGTGTTTGAAGGGAGCAATTGTGCTAAGGAACAGCAAATAGGTACTGATGCTACGGTACTTCTTGAAAGCATTGAGTTTCAAATTGAATTAGAAAGTGTTTCACCTGACAACAATGCAATTCTATTTTATATTTCTGGGTACATTGCCAGATCAATCAAAAAGACACTAAAATGCTCTTCTTGCTGTCAACTTCTTGTCAAAGATGACACAATTCCTACAGTAAATATTGAGATTCCAACAGAAGGAGTGAGTGAAAGTGATACAACTAAAAAAGAAAGTTTCTTGAATGCAATAAACCGTGGTGGTTTATGTAATCCTTCTGACATAGTGTTTGTAACAGCAGTTCATGCCTATGAGCTTTATCTGTTCATCTTCAAAGATAATTCTTTGAGATCACAAATCTTAGGATTCGAAAATCCTAGAGCAGTTTTTGTTAAAAAAATTTTTGAAAAGATGGCAGAAAATGAAAACACAGAAACATTATGTAATATTAAATGTGACAATGGTCATAACTTCAAAAAGTGTGTTGAAAAAGTTTCCCAAACAATATTTAATATTGGTGCAAAACATTATGTTAGTGAAGTAAACAGCCAAATTCATGCAGAACGGAAAGGAAAGCCGGCTACTAAGGATGATAAACAATCACCAAGTGTAAAAAAGATTGCTAAATTGCAATCTGATAAAATGTAATTACAAAAGTAAGTTGCATTTTTTATTAAAATTAGTGATCTTAAATTGTTTTTTGTTAAAATGTTCCGTTTTTGCAATATAGTTCAAAATAATAATATTGACATAGGTGTGTCCGTGGACTTCGATAACCCCACCTTTAAGCAATGTTGAGTGGCTAGAATGTTGTTTTTTGCTCTTAGGTATGGTTAAAAACATGGTAGGAGTCCATTATAACACATTTTTTAACTTATTTGCAATCTTTCGATTTTAAACCCTAGGCCTCCTATGGCTCACCCTAAAATCGCGTGTCGAGTCCATGTATATCGAAGTCCCCAACCCAACCCAGGAGCTAGCAAACAGGACATAAATGCATCCTCCAATTACCCTCACTCTCCCCCCATTACCCCTCCATATTTTTGCGCCCGTACTACTGACCAGACTAAATTGAGTCTACATTGAAAAATATCGGGCATTCAATAATTCATTTGCATAAGACGTGAAGGTCCGATTTGAATAAAACACCAAAATACCCCAGAAAAGCCTATTCTCATTTCATAATCGACCCGCAGGGGTAAAACGAATAATTACTATCATCCTATTTCAATCGATTTTAATCTAGCCAAAAATTGCTTATATCTCCGTTAATATCAATTTTCACAAGAAATACCATAGAAGAAAATATATTCAGATTTAAATTCTACATAAGAAAAACTCTTTTTATCAATCACCACCCCAATGTTGATCTTTTTAACGATACGTAAAACCTGTTAAATTAGCTTCCCCCTAATATTGACCTTTTAAACTATGTTCCCTCTCTTTGAAGCTGAGGGGGGGAATAGTTTAAAAGATCTCATATTTAAATTTGGTTGCTTATAATTCTAAGTTTGCATTAATATACTCGTACTTTACCACGTTAGGTGTTTCCTGAGCTCTATGTCTGCAATTGCGTGATAAACTAATATTAAATTAATTTTTATTTTGTAATTTATATATTGTACATTAATATGTAATTGTGTATTTTGTAGGTATAGGTTTTTTCTCTCAGCAATTATATTTCCTGAGTCATCAAAGAAGCTTTGAAGTGCAATTCTTTTTTTCCCTCCCTTTACCCAATTTACTTTGAATCATATTTGGGTTATAATCCAACATACATCGCACATGTTCAGCCTCAAAGCACGTTCAGCAGTAAATCCGAGGTCAAAATGTATTTAGCATTAAACGTTTCAAAAATTAAAGAAAAAAAATGTGTTTAGAAATGTATATTAATTTAAAGCACCGTTTCTACAGTATATTGGGTGCTGGTTAAGTATGCGGTCTACCATCTGAGTTCTGGTTAAGTGTGCGGTCTACCATCTGAGTTCTGGTTAAGTATGCGGTCTACCATCTGAGTTTTGACAGAATATTTTCGTTAAAACTAACGAAAATATCACGACTTAACCTAACCAATTATCAAGGGCGTACAGTTGATCTATTAGTAAATAGTAAATACTATTCCAGAAACAAACAATGTTATAATTAATAATAGATCAACTGTACGCCCTTGATAATTGGTTAGGTTAAGTCGCGATATTTTCGTTAGTTTATATTATGTCAAAACTCAGATGGTAGACCGCAGCTTAATTGTGGTAGACTGCTCGAAGCTAGGTAGACCGCACACTTAACCAGCACCGTATATTGCATTCAGACGAGTTCCCATTCATGATTTTTTTTGTTTCTAACATTTTTTTATACCTGTGTACAGTGCTTACAAGAAGTCTCGCGTCTCTGTCTCGTCCCAAGCTAGTCTGTTAGGTATAAAATGGGCGGTCCTTATGGCAGCGGAGGTGTGTTCGGATTGGTGCACATAATTGCTCTAACGGTGTAAGAGATATTTAAATTCATGTGTGTATTATGCCATATGATGTGCGTAATAAATAATCATTTTTAAATAGTTGGAGCGTTCAAAGTCATCTGTAATAATCTATAAACTACCCCTCAAGCCCACTCTCAACACTTAGATTCCCCTAAGAAACAGGCGTCTTCAAGTAACATGAATGCGTAGAGATCTAAGGTGTTAGATTCCATATTATATAATTTATGTGCTTGGTTTAAGAACGCTGGCATTGGAGGATGGAAGGAAGGGACAGTAAAAGCGATAGGTTTAATGAAGGAAGTGGAATGAGGATGGAGGTAAGCGTTGCTATGTCGAAGGAAACGAGGTTGGGTGGGGAATTACGAAGGGAAGAGGAAATGCTAAACACAAACTCAAATATTTATTTTAATGCCCTAGACCTAGAAAGGCAAAGAGCAAAATACCTTAAACTAACAATGAATTGACAGAAACAGAAGAGTCTGGTCTTAGACGCACTGATAGGTTTAACGTATGTGGCTAGAGGCCGCCACTCAGAATTACCACTACTACCTAAGTCATAATAAGGTTATTTACTATGACAGAGTAGTTATGAGTAGTTATGGAAATGAAATATGATTATACTGTTGATGGCTGACTATATTCAGTTGGGATATAAACTATTGCTGACAATCTTTGGATCCTTGGCTTTTAAGACGAATTTTTTATGCATATGTTCAACAAAATAGGAAATTGGCTGATTATTATTACCATTCGAAGGGTTGGTACCCTTCACAACCGAAATCAATTTCAGAAGGGGTGCATGGTATCTTCATTTCCTTTATCGTCCCAGCACGCTTCACATAAGCCATTTACACAAAGATGGAAAGGCCGTCTGTGCACCACGAGACGACCCAGGCAATGCGGGGAGCAATGGTGACATTGTATGAATATGGTGTGCCAATAAGAGAAATATCAAGACGACTAGACGTTCATCGAAGCACTGTGGAACGGTGGATTCATCGGTATAAAGCAGAAAACTCAGTCGCTACTTTGCCGAGGTCTGGTCCTCCGCGTTCAACATCTCAAGCGGAAGATGCTGCGATTGTTAATCATGCCAGAGAGCATCCGTTTGTTCCAGCGACGCATATTTACAGACACCTGAACCTTCGTTGGAGCGCAAATACAGTGAACAACAGACTTCACGAGGCAGTGTATTTTTCTCGCCGTCCAGCTATAAAACCTGCATTGACGATTGAACATAAAGAGGCGCGGATGGGATTTGCCTTGCAATACTTGCCGCAGGAGGAAGAATTCTGGAGAAAAGTTGTGTACTGTGACGAAAAAATATTTTCAACAGATAGTCATGGTTCCCTGCATTGTTGGAGGCAGCGCGGAAAACGCTATGAAGAAGGAAATGTTTTCCCGAGCAAACGTAGTGGTCACATCAATCTCGGTGTGTGGGGCTGGATGTCTGGCTATGGTGTCGGAGAATTGACTCAAGTAGATGGACGCTTTACTGGACAGCAATATTGCCAGATACTGGAAGAGGTGCTGCTACCCAGTGTTCGTGCGTATCTGGTTCCAGCACCGGAACCATTTTACTTAATGGAAGATAACAGTCCCATTCATAGGAGTAACGTTGTGAGAGCGTGGTACGAAGATCACCCAGAGATTATTAATCTAATTCTGCGTTCTCCTGATTTGAATCCGATTGAAAACCTTTGGGCAATAATGATTAACGATTGGGAGCAACGCAATGAAAGAACATTTGAAGCACTTTTAGCTCACACGAGGAATAGTTGGGAGAGCTTACGCCGAACACCAAACATTCCCTACAATCTGGCCTCTTCTATGCCGCAACGATTGCAAGAAATTATTGATGCTGGAGGAAGCTATACGAAATACTGATGTTAAAGCCATGACGTAAATATGTATCGAATATATATTTATGTTAATATAGAATTTTATTATATTTTTATGTTTGACATCTATAAAAGTATATATTGTGACCATGAAAGAACTTTACTTATCCTTAGTTAGAATCTTTTCTTGCAATGTCTACGCTCTTGGAGATGATAATATATGCATTGTTGAAACAAACTATGAGAAGGTAATAGTTTCAGGAAAAAAATAAAAACTGGCAACATCGAGGTCATCACATGTTTATGGGAATTGTCATATGATATGCTACCAATAAACTCTTATATACTACTATATACAGTATACTATATTACGTAATAATTACGATGAACAAATCAAATGCAAATTTCTCTGATTCACGGCCCACCAGTCTTGCTTTAGACCAGTGGTAGTCAAACCGGAGTACGCGTACCCCTGGGGGTACGCGAGGGGTTTCCTGAGGGTACGTAAGCTCTGCTGCAAAAACAAGCAAGTTGGTTAATCAATTATAAAATGAATTTATACAATTATAATTATAATTTAAATTTTTTTGAAAATACATATTATAATCATTTATTTATAATATTAATATTTAATTATAAATTTAACTCAACATTGGTACAAGTTATTATTAAATTATTTAATATTAATTATTTTATATTTTTATATTTTAATATTCTATTTAAATTATTATTAAATTACCCGATATTGGTACAAATTGGTACGAATCGTACGATGCTGTAAAAATAGTAAATTATATCAAGTCTCGAGCAGTGAATTCACACCTCTTTAAAATTCTTTGTGAGGAGATGGGCAAAAATCATACTCAATTGCTTTTGCACACTGAAGTGCGCTGGCTCTCACAAGGAAAGGTATTAACACGACTTTTTGAACTTAGGAATGAAGTGAGAAGTTTACTTAACAGCCGAAATTCAGACTTATTAAAATTTATAGAAAATGAGGAGTGGCTTTGTAAACTGAGTTATTTGGCAGATATATTCACCAAATTAAACGAACTTAATCTTCAACTTCAGGGGTATGACAAAAATATATTGCAGGCACAAAAAAAAGTCAAGGGATTTTTTGGGAAAGTTTTATACTGGATAAAGTGCATAGAAGACAATAATACCACACCTTTCCATATATTCAGCGAATTCTGTCACGAAAACGAGTTTCTTGTCAGTGACTCAGTTATGAATATTATAAAGCAGCATTTAGTGAGCCTTCGTGAATCATTTTTGCATTACTTTCCATGTATTAATAGAGATTCCCCACAAAGTGAATGGATAACGAATCCGTTTTCGAACCTTGCTGTGTCTAATGCGGAGCTTCCCGCTCGTTTAAAAGAACAATTGATTGAATTGGCAGCTGACAGCTCACTTAAACGTAAATTCAATGACTTTTCTGTCTCCGAGTTTTGGAAATTGGCCCATATTGAATACAAAGAATTAAGTGAATTTGCTATCAACAAACTACTTCCATTCCCGTCCACCTATTTATGTGAAAAGGAATTTTCGGCACTGACAGCTATCAAGTCGAAAGAAAGAAACCGCCTACATCCAGAAGCTTGCCTCATAATGGCACTCACAAATATTCGTCCGCGAATAGAACAACTTGCTAGTGACAAACAGTCCCACCCATCGCATTAATTACTTGTAAGTATTTAAAATATATATTTTAAAAGCTCAGACGATTTCTAATTAACTGTATTGGATTCAAATATTTGCCTGAGTTAAAATTTGTGTAAATTGCTTGAGTTGTGTAAAATGTAAATTGTATAATTAAAATGCTATGATATATATATATATATATATATATATATATATATATATATATATATATATATATGAATATATATATATATATATATATATATATATATATATATATATATATATATATATTAGGGTGATGCAAAAGTGGGGGAGTAAAATTTTTTTGTTTCAAATTTTTGAGATACCCTCTCATTTGGTTTAATTTGGTGGAAAAATGATCCTGGGGAAATTTCGGGTCAAAATTCGAATATTTGGAGGTCGCGCCCGCCATTTGAAAATTTGCTGATTTCCATGACACCCAGGAGGTACAGCAAGCGTCACGTTACTTTTTTTTTGAGTGGAAGTTCCCCACGAGGCCTATCATACCACCTTCCTCTTTTCATTTGTTCATAAAACAGATACAATACAATAGATATTTATAATAGATACATAGAATGGATATACTCGTAAATTTTACTGTTGCGTCAAAGATACGAGAGTTTTCTTAGTTTTGTCCGGAAGCTTCTTCCGATAATTTGATACAACTTGCAGTAGATATTGCTTCTGTTGTTCATCATTGGTAATTAATTTGTTATAATCTTCAATCAATTTCACTCCTCTTTCAGCAATATCATTAACAACTTTCATGTGATTCACTACGTTCTTTGCAACCCAATAACTCTCATCGAGAAGCCAATCTTCTACTGGTTTGCTGAAGAACGTTGAAGACAATCCGAGTATACTGAAGAAGGACTTTGTGTTAGCAGTTACAAAATCTTCAAGCTGCTTATTGTCAATAGTTTTGATGTCTATTTGTGTCTTCTTTGGAGGATCTGGCTCCGAAGATTTTGTAAGAGCCTCCTTCATTTTTCTTTTGGTGTCAAAGCTGATTTTATCATCAAAGAAAGCCAATGCGATCAACTCTTCTGAGAGATACCACAAATGATTCTTGAATTTTTCTAAAGCAGCATTTGCTAGTTGTTCATTTGTGCTTTTGTAGCTGTGAAGATTCTTGAGAAGACTCAGATCATTTCGTGGAGCACTTGCTGCGCAGGGTGCTGAAAACCAATGCTTAATATAAATTGAAACAGAAAACCAACAAATTTCTTTTAGATTTCTTTCTTCTATTGCTGTTATTTTGAACTGACTTTTGAACATAAAGATTTTCATTGAATAAATGACTTTCGCCATCCAACGGGCTCTATGATAAGCCCCAGGCTTCCTGAATTTTATTCCAGTCGTTGGAGTACCGCCAAGCAAGATGATTGTCAGTTCCAATAACTCTCTGTAATCGTCGCGAGGTTGATCTTCATTGATTTTTCTTGCTGCAAAGTTGATGATTTCCTCTTTTTCCTTTAGTGGATAATTTTCTAATTTATCGTATGAAGTTAGATTAATCTTATTCCAGTTTGTTTTGAATCTTTTGAATAACTGAATGTCAGGGCCTGATGAAGCCTGTAATGCAGGGGATACCACTGCTTCCAACATGATTTCAAGGATATGGTGTCGACAAGGACACCACAACAAATCTTTCTCCATTTTCTGTTCAATTAGGACACAAGCTCCGTTTTTACGACCTGTGTTCGATGCAGTTGTATCGAAACACATGCCTTTTACCTTATCTATTAGATTCCAATCAATGATCGCCTGATGTACTGCATTTGCAGTATCCTTTCCTGTGCCATGATCTATATTTGGCACTCCAAGCAGTTGATCTTCTCCACTGCCAGAGATTAGGACTGGCAACCGATCAACAACCTCATTCCCGTAATGTCTTCGAGGAGTTTGCCATCCCAATGAACAATCAAGGGTTTGTCAGCTTGAAATTCTTCTTTCAAGTTTTCACTGAACTTCTTTCTTGATTTCTGTCTTGCCCTGCGAATCGATGAGTAGCTAACATTGTAATTCTCTGGATCTTTTCCAACATTTGCGATCGTTGGAATAATTATTAAAGAGGCTGATCGGTCGCTGATCTTAGCAACATCCAATGAGGAAAGCAGATTTTCATTCATAATCTTGAATTTTTTTCTTGGAAGGCCTCTTTTGGATGTTGAGGGCACTTCCAGATCTACTTCTTCTTCCGTAGATGCAGGTGAATCACTGCAGGAACTGCTGCTGCTTGCAAGAACAACTGTTTCATCAAATGCACTTGATTCATGTAACCTTTTCTTATCCATTTTTTCATGTCTCTTCGCAGCTTCCTTTCGACGTTTTTCTTCATCCTTATCAACTGCCATCATTTTACCCTTTCGACCTTCCCTTTGTAGCCGTAGAAACTCTCTATCTTCCTCAATAGTTATTAACTCGTTAGCATTTGCATGCGCAATATCAAAGAGTCCATCCAATTTTTCTTTCCATGTATTCTCTTTCTCTATTGAAAACTTCGATTTTTTTCCTTTGCTCTTCTTCAGCCCTTGCCACTCATCATACAGTTTATTTAATTTCTTCACAACATTACATTTCTGGGTTGTTGGTATTCCTGCTCTCTGCCACACTTCCAATACATCATTAACGGTTGAAGTTAATGCTTCTCTGACAGTTTCATTCTTGATATGTTTATAATTCATGAATAAGGAAATTACTTCTTTCTTTGATGGAAGCTTACTTTGATTCAATTTATCTATTTGTTGACCGATCAGCCAGATATCTGTTGAGCTTCTTGATCTCATTTTTGTCACAATTAAGATAGAGGAAATAGAAGAGAAATTGAGGCGGAGAGACTCACTGATATAGCACCTCTCCTGGACACTGCCACAAGCACACTGCGATACCGATTTCCTTGAACGCTATTTGCTCATATACGCATCACCTACCACTCTGCCTGCAGCAAACCTGCACAAAACCTGCAACCTGCAACAAACCTGCAACAAAAATAAGAACAAATTCAAAAAATTTGATTTTACTCTAATTTTTTGTAATTTTCAAATTTTCAATTGGCGGGCGCGACCTCTGAATGTTATTTGTTTGACCTGGAATTTCTCACAGGGTGTTTTTGTGACAAATTGGAACAAATGAGGGGGTATCCCTAAAAATCCACGATGGTCATGATTTGTGCATCACCCTAAATATATATATATATATATATATATACTATATATATATAATATATATAAAACCATATGGATCTTTTCCGTTTGACACACATGGTTCGATTTTATTTTAAACTTCTACACAGACGTAGTTTTGCATGCCGATTACGAAAACCAGAACCACTTTTTGGAGAAATTAATAATAAAAAAGTTACAACTAGCCTAAGACCCGCCCTTCGTGCGGGTCGCGGGTAGCAAAAATTAACCAAACTATCACGACTTAACCTAACCAATCGTCAAGGGCGTACAATTAACCTAAAAAAATAAATAAAAAACAATATCACGACTTAACCTAAACGTTCCTGAGCGTGACCGACAAACGTTCCTCAGCGTGACCGACTGACAAACTGAGCGGGACGGACTGACTGACAGACATTCCTGGGTGTTTATAGTATTAATAAATAAATAAAAAAAATGTATTGTTTTTTATTTATTTTTTAGGTTAATTGTACGCCCTTGACGATTGGTTAGGTTAAGTCGTGATAGTTTGGTTAATTTTTGCTACCCGCGACCGCACGAAGGGCGGGTCTAATAAAATACTTTAAAGGGTTGTAACTTTTTTATTATTAATTTCTCCAAACAATGGTTCTGATTTTCGTAATCGGCATGCAAAACTACGTCTGTGTAGAAATTTAAAATAAAATCGAACCATGTGTGTCAAACGGAAAAGATCCGATAGCTTCATATTCTGTGTAAATTGTATAATAACATTTTTATTTTGGAAACTGAGGGGGAGGAGGTACGCCATAATAAAAAAACAAACTAAAGGGGTAAGCCAAGGAAAAAGTTTGAATACCACTGCTTTAGACTAATGACTTTCATAAGATGGAATAAGTTTAACATAGTTCGTTTAATAGGTTACCACTTAAAACAATGGATAAACTATCTATTAGTGAGACGACCGTGACTTCCTCGAAATGCGAGCGCGTGAGAGGTTCACTGAGGAATTTGGTCATTAGATTCTTCACGTAGGACATATATCACAAACAACAATATTGACAACAATTCCCAACAATTGCTTAATATCAATAATTACATTTGAGCAAATAATTTAGACCTGCGTCAAAATAACCGGTATCATGCCATGATTTGGAATATTTGCCGAATTAGTCGTTCTCTATAGTCTACACTCTACAGTATATATTGAGACTGTATAATGTAATGCCTAGCTAATATTATGATGACTAGGATTGCTCCATAACCATCCCAACATCCCGAAACTTGCTCCATTCTGCTTCTTAATCATTTGTATTTTAAACACTAAAATGTAGAAGAAGTGACGTAATAATGGACGTCATTGATTGTGTTAGAGCAGTTATGTGCACCAATCCGAACACACCTCCGCTGCTATAAGGACCGCCCATTTTATACCTAACAGACTAGCTTGGGACGAGACAGAAGCGTGAGACTTCTTGTAAGCACTGTACTTCAGCAGAAAATTTGGATCACCTGAATGAAGATCAGGGTCCCACAGCCTTCTTTAGTTAGCTTTATAAGGCTAACTAACAAAAATATCTCGACCTAACCTAACCAAATGTTAGGTCAACTGTACGCCCTTGACGATTGGTTAGGTTAGGTCGTGATATTTTCGTTAGTTAGCCTTATAAAGCTAACTAAAGAAGGCTGGGGGCCCTGATCTTCAGGTGATCCGAAAATTTATTAATATTTATTTTGCATTCTACTTTCCTATGAGCTTTAAATTAATAGTAGTAATAATAATCGCACGTTAGTTGGTTGTTTATATTACATCGTCCAATTTAAGTTTATTTTAATATAAAAAGCGATGAAAACAATTTCATAAAATAAACTGTTCCAACGAGTCACAAATCATCTTTTAAATGTTCTAAATTGGAGCGCTGAAACTGAAAAAAATGGCGCCATACTCGAAGTAAAGTATTGCCGAGTTTATTTATATCCTGGACTAATTAAAGGGGTAAAGAAAAGTCCAACGAAAACTTAAAAATGTTCCAATATGGATCAATTAAATATTGAATATTGGTACCATGAATCAATTTAACTTTTCACTTTGGGGAATATAAAATGAAAGTTAATTGCTTCCGAATAAAATGCCGGCCTATAAAAGAAATTGAAATCGTTTTAGCGACTTCAACATTTTTATGTTTGATATCATGCATAGGATCGTAAAAGTTCAATAAAAATAATCCATCTCGAATCACGCAAAACACTGAAATGAAATACGAAACATTAATTGCATTCTCATTTATTTATGCATTTATTTATCTCATTTATACTCTTTTTACTCAAAAAATGGTACTTGTGGGTTATCTGTCGCCACTTTTTAATATTTTTTTTATTTATTTATTTTTATATATTAAGAGAAGAGGATTCTTTATACTGTACGGCATTGACGATTGGTTAGGTTAAGTCGTGCTAGTTTGGTTAAATACCGTTTTATTAACCAAACTAGCACGACTTAACCTAACCAATCGTCAATGCCGTACAGTATAAAGAATCCTCTTCTCTTAATATATAAAAATAACTAAATAAAAAAATATTAAAAAGTTTTTTATTTAACCAAACTAGCACGACTTAACCTAACCAATCGTCAATGCCGTACAGTATAAAGAATCCTCTTCTCTTAATATATAAAAATAACTAAATAAAAAAAATATTAAAAAGTTTTTTATTTAACCAAACTAGCACGACTTAACCTAACCAATCGTCAATGCCGTACAGTATAAAGAATCCTCTTCTCTTAATATATAAAAATAACTAAATAAAAAAATATTAAAAAGTTTTTTATTTAACCAAACTAGCACGACTTAACCTAACCAATCGTCAATGCCGTACAGTATAAAGAATCCTCTTCTCTTAATATATAAAAATAAATAAATAAAAAAATATTAAAAAGTGGCGACAGATAACCCACAAGTACCCAAAAAATTATTACATTTGCTTTCTCATTAATGTTATATTCACCAGCATTAGCCTACATAATTAGCGAAATTTTTACACCCAGTAATTAAATTATTTTACCCATCACATACTGAAGCAAATTGCAAAACAGAAAAGTTACCCAATATCAATTTAAGTTAATTATTAAAATTTAAAAGCAAAACCGCTCATATTACGTTGCTTAATTTAGATTTAAATTCATTACATTTTTCATTTTGGACTGTTGGCATTCATTTGCAGTTATTAGTTTATTGGCCATTTGACACGGTGGAATGACCAGCAAAATGGATTAAACTTCTCCGATCCATGCTCCCATATTAAAATAATGTATGCGTAGGACCTTCTGCAATGGCCATGTAGTCTAAATCTGGAATAAGTTCTTACTTTATAATATTTTAAAATATTTTATAATATTAATGTCGCTTATTTTTAACAGTTTTCCAATATTACAAAAATAACTTTTCATGTGGGCTGCAAATAAAAGGCGACCTGTCTATTCATTATCATTCATTTATTTGGCTTTCATAACATGAAGAATTCTGATTTTATAGCAAGAGAAGCGTCTGTCATAACTCATTAAAATAGGGTTATTTTATCTTGCACCTGCTACCTCTCTCTCTCTCTCTCTCTCTCTCTCTCTCTCTCTATATATATATATATATATATTCGAAACTCTCCTACTGCATGCGTAGCTCTACTTGACCGGGTGGAATCAAAGGCTTTTTGTCTCATCAATCCCTCTCTCTTCGTCGTAATGTTGCCTCACTCTCTCTTTACTATCGTTATTATAACGGACACTGCTCTTCTGAACTCTCTAACTGCATGCCTCTTCCTTTAAAGAAACTACGTAGTACCACACTTTCGACACATTCCCATTCCTTTTCTGTCCAGCTCTCCAAGGCAAGGGTTAATCGGTATTTTCACTCTTTCATCTACTCAACCGGTCAACTCTGGAACAATCTTCCTCAATCCATCTTTCCCCCTATCTATGACGGCAACTCGAAAGCTTTAGACCTTGATTTTGGGTCTTTTCTTCCTCTATGAGAAATGTAAAAAATAGACATAACTGAAAGGAAGATTCTAAAGGGTGCATTTATATATTTTGGAAATAATTTTAATAAGTGTTACGAAACTTATAAAATTGACCATGTTATTAAAATACATATTAAAATTAGTACTTATTATTGTTTTTGCTACTCCTTATTTTGTGTACGCTATATATATATATATATATATATATATATATATATATATATATTGTGTATGAAGTAACGCAAGTGAAGTGACAAATCAGATTTGAACTAGTTTAAACTAGTTTCAACTTGTTTTTTAAACTTATAAAAACATTTTCAACACCTCTTATAAACCTTACAATCGAATGTACAGTTGTTATAAAATACAGTACACGTAATAAATATTACTTATTGCTTAATCTAATTCAAATCGGATTTGTCTCTTCCGTTACTTTATATGCACCCCCCGGTATACTATATATATATATATGTGTGTGTGTGTGTGTGTGTGTTAACCCTTCCGTCTATGGCCCTGGGTTGGTTCGGAATCGACGGGGATTATGGTTTAGGAGGCAGCAACGGATATTACTTACAATAGTTTCTTCTATAATACTCTCCGAGTTCTTCTGTAGTGGCTCGGAGGACTCCGTGGAAACTTACTAACTTTGCTGAAGATTCCCTGATGCTTCTTGTATCGGGAAATTGTGTTTCGCTTTGTTTAAGACTAAGCTCTTTCTAAGTTCCTCGATTCTTCTTATAATGGATCGGAAAGGTTTAATGACTAAGTTTTCTGAAGAGAGTAAGACTCGAAGGAGAAGATAAAGACGACTTCTTATTGTACTTTACTACTAATATTTACAGGTAGTGCTCAGCCTCTGAATTGACTTCTGAATGAATATGGATAACTTTACTGGGGTTTATATACCCCGTTTCTATTAAAATCATCATTATTAAATGTTGAAAGGCTGTATTATTTTTGCATAATAGTTAAAAATAAAGTAATTTTTTTAGTTGTGACACTGGCTAAACATAAACAAGGATATAGGAAGAGGAAGCCATATTTTTAGCTTAAACCGCGTATTTTCAGATCTGTTGTTTTCCTGATCCGTCGCGTTAATTAGAAACGGAAACTGAACTATGCATTCTTATATTAAGATAAAAATTAAAGATTTAAGGCAAAAGCATGACTCCATCTTTTATAACGAAAAGAGAATGCATCTAATCTAAGAAATGATTAAGGAAAGAATACGTCACCTATTATTTGGCAAAAATAGGAAGCAACTTTAAAATTTATCCCAATGACAAAATAATAAAAAAAAATACTAATATTATTAATAAATATAAATTTATAAGTACATTTCACTTCCGCTGCGGTCAGCAAAATTCGAACACTCGTATAAACATGAGATCGCGAGAAATTACTTAATTTAAAAAAAAAGACAAAAAAAAATACATGTGAACTTATGTACATGTATGTATGAATTTAACAACAAAGAACCCTACGTAAAAATCAATAATTGAATATAAAATCATACAGGAATTATTCAATTTTACACACACACACACACACACATATATATATATATATATATATATATATATTGCCATCTCCCTTCATTCCCTGACGAGGTGTACTACTGAATGCACAAAAGGCCTTGGAGTCTCTTTTCATTTTCCCTTGTGGGTTTTTTATGCAGGAAGGAGGAGCCAAGGGCAAATGACAGCAAAACTCCCCCCCCCCCCTATAGCGGAAGAAGAGAGACAAAATCAAGGTCCAGGATTTTTGAGATGACTGAACACTCTGGGTTTGAAAGAGTGACGGTCACAGATAGGGGGAAAGATGGATTGAGGAAGATTGTTCCAGAGTTGACCGGTTAAGTAGATGAAAGATTCAAAATACCGATTAACCCTTGAGTTAGAGAGTTGAAGAACAAAATAATGAGAATTTGTCGAAAGTCTGGTACTGTGTCCTCTCCTTAAAGGAGGAGGCATGCAGTTAGAGAGTTCAGAAGAGCAGTGTCCGTTATAACTGCGATAGTAAAGAGAGAATGAAGCAACATTACGCGAAGAGAGGAATTGAAGCAGTACCGGATTAACGTGTGGGCAAACT